>OY754313.1:22831823-23147236 GCA_963573325.1 Astragalus glycyphyllos | reverse complement strand
AATGGGCATGTGTTTTGATGTTCAATAATAATGTGTTTTGATGTTCAATGCATTTTCGGCAAGGTTGCTTCACGTTTATGACTATCTTGTGTATTCATTTCAACTGTTAGAAGCTAATATTCTAGGCTAAACGAAAAGTTTAGTTGTTTGAAAACTAGAGATTTTGTTCTTGTTTGTTGTAAGTTTCAAATATGAGATTATTTCCATGTCTTTACTTATATACTGTTTGTGTTTTCTAGGAATTTGATAAATAGCAGTTTTCAGTTCCTTAGTTCATCATTAGCAAGATATCAGAATCTCATCATTGTTCATTTGAAGAGCCTTATATTTCCATTCTCATTCTCCCAGTCTTGATTATTCAGCTTCAACTAGGATTCAGGTGTGTAATTATATCCAATATGAATCTGGGTTTTCAGGTTTGAATTAAGAATATCACGTTATTCGTTGTTTCGTGTATGTACTCATACAAAATGGTATTTGAGATAGATATTCAGTGGATGTCATTGTCCTGCTTATTGTGGCTTGAATTTTAGATATTTGGGTGAAGTATTATTACTATTATCGTGATCTTAGAATCTTAATTTTGAACTCCAAATATTTAGAAAAATGTATGATTAATTCTATTCCTTTTATGATCGTTTGATAGCTTTAAATGGAACAACGCCCCAACTGTTGTCAAATGTCAAATGATCTTAGAAATATTGGATTTACACAGATTTAGTCCTTCAATTTCTATTTTTTATATCAACTATCCTATTTGATTCAGCTTCAGTTTGTCAAATGTCTCAATGATAAAGTTAACTGTGTTCAAGAGTTCTAGCTGGAACAATTTCGTATTAACCATGTTTCTCTGCACTCAACAATCACAATATTCATGCTATAGAGTTCAAAAGAATAATCACTTCTGATGCTATTGTTTTGGTATATAAGTTGTTAAGTTATTGTCTATGCTCTCACTTTAACTATGCTATTGTTTTCAGCATCAATTAGTAATAAGTAAATCCCCATCACTGTCTTTTATGTGTTGAGTATCCTTCATTTTTTGGAAAAAAGGAAACCTTTTGTTCCTTGAAGTCCTCTTTAATTTGAAGCTTTCTTCAACGTCTCACGCTTTATGGTTGATTCAATTTTTGGTCTATTGAAACATAGTATCTTATCCATTACTATTGCATTCCTCACTGCTGGGTGGAAAAATATCAAGTTCATATATTTTATTTTGTTCAAAACATCTGCAGATCAAGTGTTTAATTCTTTGAATGTTACCTTTTACATAACCTTTTCGGCTCATATTTCATCATGTTCACAGACTAAATGTTCTAAAAAAGAAATCAGTGGAAAGCCTTTTTTTTTGTAAACTTGTTGATCGAGGGACATTTGATTTGGAATGCACCTTACTGGGATTCAGGTGTGTAATTATATCCAATATGAAGTGCAATAGAAGGAATTCCTTGAGGAAGAGCATTGTTTATGTCAGTACACCCATGTCACTGCGATATTTAGTTGGACCAATTCACTATCATATTATGTATATTAAATAGAATAGAATAGAATATATTGGATGGTAAAAGAAGTTGGAGATGATGGTTTTATGACTATGAAAAGGACTTATTGACCAATTCAGCTTTCTCACTTTACATGAGACATTTTTTATACAGAATCCCTCTTTGTTTATCTTATATCAAATTTGAATGACATCTCTCCTAATGCTTATTCCTTTTCATTAATGAAGATGAAAATTCTTAGGAAACTTCTAATGTTAGATCTCATGCTTGGTGTTACAGCTCAACTTGGATTTCATCATCAACTGGGCATTCTATTCTTCAATTATATTTGGACTTTAGCTCCCTTCATTCTCAAGTGGGCATCCATTTCACTCTCCTCAAAAAACGTTACCTCAAAGGTAAAACACATTTACTTGCCTTGTTTTAGAAATTAGACAATTATTCCAACTTATATAGGTGGCAACATTAAAGACTAAGATTGATAATTCAAAATCAGAATAGTTATGTGTTCTATCATAGAAGTACATAACTTAGTTCATATAGTTTTCTCAGTATAATCATGTCCGAAGCGAGGTTGAGGCACGATTCTATTAGTATATATCTCACAAATCAAATTAAAGAATCTTATTAGAGTAAACACATTTCGCGTCCTTGGAAAAAACTCTTGTAGTTGATAATATTTACTTGACAGGTGAAATCTAAAATTAATATCTATTTTTATTTTGGCGAGTGTAGCAATATGGATCGTAGTTGGATGCAAACTAATAAGTTGAGTAACGAGTATGCGAAAGGGGTGGAAGAATTTCTAGAGTTTGCTCAAACAAAGCTTAAAGATAGTGGTGGAATTTTTGATTGTCCTTGTGTTAATTGTGTGAACTGGACACCACAACCAGTTGACACAATAAGAGATCATCTTCTAGTTGATGGGATTTGTCGTAGTTATACAACTTGGATATGGCACGGTGAGAAGTTAGATATCCCAAGTGTGTCCAAAAGTGATAATTTCACAGATGCAAATATGGATGATCGAATGGAGTACATGATACGTGATGTTGGGCCGGAGTCTTTTAAGCAAGCACATGCCTTCGATACTTTGTGCAAAGATAAAGAAGAGCCTTTGTATTCGAGATGTACATCATTCACACGGTTGACTGCGGTGATACACTTGTTCAATCTGAAGGCGATAAATGGGTGGACTGATAAGAGTTTCACTGAGTTGCTTGAGTTGTTGAAAGACATGCTTCCCGAAGGTAACACATTGCCGTGTCGAATTTCCGAGACTCCTTCTTTTACTACACAAATGCCTATATTCATTGAGGACATAGATGTGGACGGTGTACGTGCGACTCGTGATGATCATAATGAAGGGATATGGGAAGATATTTTATTTGACCCCTAAAAAGAATTTATCTGAATCAGTTTCTGATTACTCAGTATATGTAAGAATTCCACTTACAAACCCCTTTGATTCTATATACATATATGATTATGCCATTATTTTGACAGCACGTGATTCACATTAAAGTTTTTTGAAATGTACCTATTATTGATTATTGATATTGATTGATATGCACCTATTAAAAGGATACTGACATTTTTTTTTTGTTTTATTTTTCTTAAATAGGTATCATGGATGATTCATCCGCCAACCCCCCAACAAAGAAGAAGAAGACTAGACGTGCCACGACGTTACCAGATTTGACGTCTAGACGTGCGACAGGTTATAGGTACCCGATTGAATTTGATGAACGCCTAGAGCCTCTAGGTAAATTGTCTACCAGATTTAAGAGTTATGTGTCTTTGCTAGCACGACACAAGGCAAGCATATTATCAAAATCTTGGGAAAAAGTGGATGGCGAGGTCAAGAACTTGATTTGGATGGATATCTTGGTATTAACTTTTCATTGCATATTGAGTGGTATACACCCAAATGAATCATACAAGAGTAATATTAACACTGCCTTTTTGGTATACTTTAGGAAACATTTGACATTCCCAATGATGAGAGGTTGAAGAAAAAATGGATTGCTTATGCCGGTGAGCGTTGGACGCAA
Organism: Astragalus glycyphyllos; assembly: GCA_963573325.1. Lineage (NCBI taxonomy): Eukaryota > Viridiplantae > Streptophyta > Magnoliopsida > Fabales > Fabaceae > Astragalus > Astragalus glycyphyllos. Next base: position 23,143,680 of record OY754313.1, on the reverse strand, counting down.
TTTAAGTCATCACTCACTAGAAGATATATCTTTAGCCCCGAAGAGGATCAGGGTGAGACAACTCCATGTGAGCAATACAGTTTCATAACAACTGAAACATGGGAGTTGTTCGTAAAGAGTCGCATGGAAGAAGAGTTTCAGGTAATTAATTATTTGGTATTTTTTAGTTTTTATTTTTCCGTCTTAATTTAATATGTCATGACTAATAACATTTGGTTTGGTATTTATGACAGGCTAAAAGAGAAAGAGGCAAAAAAATTCAATCCCACAATAGCTTTTACCACACATCCTCTCGTGGTGGCTATAAGATGATTAAGGGCAAGTGGAAAGAGAGCTACATGGAAGCAAAGAGTGAGGAGTCCGGTGACCCAGACTTAGTAGTAGAACCTCCATCTCCTCCTCGTCATGAGTTATTTAAGTTGGCCCATCAGAGGAAAACAGGATCTTTTACAACGGATGAGTCAGCTTCTGTTGCTTCAAAAATTGTAAGTTAAAATTTTTATTCAAACACCAACGCCTTAAGAAATACATTTTACAATGTTGCCTAAAGTGCACATGGTTTTTTTGTTATAGGATGAGTTAGTTGATCAGGCCAAACAAGGAACTTTTGTTCCAAATGGACGTCAAGATATCTTAACTATAGCCATTGGAAAACCTGATCCTCGTGGTCGTGTACGAGCAGCTGGTAGAGGGGTAGGTCTAGCAGAATACTTTGGACCTACTTCATGTAGTAGCTTCACCTCAAGTAGTGGGAAACTAGCTGCAATGAAGCAAGAGTTGAAGGAGGAGTTAACACAGGAGTTTGAAAAGAAACAGGAGGAGTTAACGCAGAAGTTTGCAAAGAAACAGGAGGAGTTAACACATGAATTTGAAAAGAAACACAAAGAAATGATAGTTGAAGCATTAACAGAGGTATCTATATGAACATTATCATAGTTTTTTTTTGGTTACAACATTAACATAGTTTATGAATTGATATTAATAACTTTGTGAATAACATTTAATAAATATATTTGATTTGCAGAAGTGGGGATCGTTGCGTAGCCCCCCCAATGAAAATATTTCTCCAAAAAATACAATCGGATCTAAAGCTAGTTGTTCCCCATCTCATGTGGAGGAACCACCCAAGAATGATTGGTTGAAAGAGTTGCATTTTTTAGCTTATGAGATTTCAACAAGTGTCAAGTTCAATTTGGACCATGAGCACCATGAACATCTCTACATTGGATATAAAGATATTGTAGAATTGGTTCAAGGTAACGAGGAACTTGAGTTTAGCCATTTGGAAATATGGTGCACGTAAGCATATATTAGTTATTTGTAAAACTTATTCCAAAATATTTCAATTATAAATAGTTATAAATACTGAATAATTTGTTTTCAATATCTTAGGTATTTGCATCGTGAATGTATAGCAAGGGAAATTAGTGATATGTATGGATTTTTAGATCCATACAAAATTTCTGGTTCTTATGGCCACAAACAAGAGACCGTCCAAGCATATATCCAGAATAAGCTAATTGACCAGAACAAAACATGCTTTCTAGCGCCATATTTGTTAAGGTAAATTATAAATTGTTCAAAGGTTACTAGTGTATATATAATTTCTGTTTGATTATGATTTAATTATTGTTGTTCAATTTTGCAGTAATCATTGGCAGTTGTTTGTCGTCTGTCCTTCTGCTAATACAATTGTTTGGATGTGTTCGCTTCACCGCCTTCCAAACGAGACCTTGGTTGAAATAGTTGACAAGTAGGTTTTCTTTTATTAGTAATTTGTTGTCATAACTTTATGATTTGATATTTTTTAGACTTATAACTTATTATTTATGATGTTAACCCACAGAGCTATGAATGGATATAATAGGATGAAGAGTTTAAGAAAAACAAAACCTCACTGGGTGACACTTAAAGTAAGTATTTAATACTTTAATTTTTATTTTCATTTTATACTAGTTACTGTATTCAATTTTGATTTTTGATATTCATTAATTATAGGGACCGAAACAAAATGATACTTATTTTTGTGGCCACTATGTGAAGATAAATATGATGACCATTGTCTCCGCAACTATCACTAATAATTGGAAAGATGTAATAGATATTTTCAACTTTTATAGGATGATTACTAGGTACGTAATTATTATGTTGTATGTATTAAGTTAACCATGTGATTCGTATTCAACTTTGTTTTTGTAGATGTTTAATTCGAGTTGTCCGTTCACACGTGAAGAGTTGACGCACGTTAGACAAGTTTGGGCGAAGTTTTTTATAAAGTTGTATGCAGAGCGTAAACCAACTTCAAAGGAAGAACGAAGAAAACAACATAAGTGATGTTCATTTGCCTTTAGTGTTATATGTTTGTGTATTTTGATGTTCATTTGCCTTTGGTGCTATGCTAAAATGCATTATTGTTGCTCTACTTTACATTTTGCCAAGATATTAGTCAAATATGAATGTTGAATTGTTAATGATACTTTTGAAGTTAAATTTAGTAATTTTGTACTTTGAATGTGTGTTGCTGGTTTAATGAATGGTTTAATGAATGCCTAGCTAGTGGAGCCAAATTTGTATATGCTGGTGATTAGGGAAAAAAAAAATTAAAGTCAGGCGGATACAAATCTGACTTTAAAATATGAGCACATTTAAAGTAAGGCCACAGAAAGTCTGACTTAAATATTGATTTAAAGTCAGACTGTGGCTCGACTTTAAAAGCGCTTCCCATAGGCGGAACATCAACAATTAAAGTCAGGCAATGAATGCACGACTTTAAAACAAACATACGAAGTCAAGCTCTCGCGTGACTTTAAAGCTCCTGACATACGAAGTCTCCTTAAAAGAAGTCACGCTGGCGCCTGACTTTAAAAGGCCAATTTGCCTGACTTTAAATCCATTTTCTGCACTAGTGAATGGTTTTGAGATCTTTGAAAAGTCTTTAGTGAACCTTCTATAAAAGCCAGCATGCCGCAAAAAGCTTTTGATACCCTTCACAGTGGTTGGAGGAGGTAATTTCTCAATCACCTCAATCTTTGCTTTGTCAATTTCAAGGCCTTTCTTTGAAACTCTATGGCCTAGAACAATTCCCTCTTGAACTATAAAATGACATTTTCCCAATTCAGAACTAGATTGGTCTCTTCACATCTTTTAAGGATGTCTTCCAAGTTGGATAGACAAGTTTGATAAGTCTCTCCAAACACTGAGAAGTCATCCATAAACACTTCCATTGAATGATCAATGAAATCTGAGAATATTGCCATCATGCATCTTTGGAATGTTGCAGGTGCATTACATAATCCAAATGGCATCCTTCTAAAGGCAAATGTGCCATAGGGACATGTAAATGGTGTCTTTTCTTGATCTTCAGGAATAATGGCTATTTGGTTATAGCCTGAGTATCCATCTAAGAAGCAATAGAATTCTTTCCCTGCTAATCTGTCCAGCATCTGATCAATGAATGGTAATGTGAAATGATCTTTCTTAGTTGCCTTGTTAAGCTTTCTGTAGTCCATGCATATTCTCCACCCTGTAACTGTCCTTGTAGGTATCAATTCATTTTTTGCATTGGCCACTACTGTCACTCCACCCTTCTTTGGTACACATTGTACTGGGCTAACCCATGCACTATCTGAAATAGGATAGATTATGCCAGCATCTAGCCATTTGATGATCTCTTTCTTTACCACCTCCTTCATCACTGAATTCAATCTTTTTTGGCCTTCAATGCTGTTCTTGGAAATTTCATCCAAGACTATTCTGTGCATACAAATGGAACGACTTATTCCTTTGATATCTGACATCTGCCAACCAATTGCCTTTGTATGCTTCCTTAGGGTATTAATAAAATCATGCTCCTGCTTTTGAGATAGGTCAGAAGCAATGATCACAGGTAATGTGTTATTTTTCCCTAGGAAAGCTTATTTTAAATGTTTAGGCAATTCTTTGAGCTCCAATGATGGTGGTGCCTCAGTTGAAAGAATATTTCTTTTGAGTTTTGAATTTTCAAGTTCTAAGGACTCATATTTTCTTGCCCAAAGTTCCTTCACTTCTGCTTTTCTTGCTGTAACTTCACTTTCTAACTCATGCCATGTACCTGGCATTGCATCTGCATCTGCAGCATTTGTTGTACCTGCAATAGATGAATCTGTTGCTCCTGCAATAGATGTCAGTAAATTTAAAAGATGATCTTGCTCTTCAGTAAAGTGTTGTTGTACAACTTGATCTAGGGAAACAATGAGGGAACATTCTTCAACATCTTCATTTGGACATTTGAGAGCGTTCAAAATATTGAATTTAACTTCTTGATCATTAACCCTCATTGTTAATTCTCCCTTTTGCACATCAATGAGTGTTTTGCTAGTGGCCAGGAATGGTCTACCAAGAATTACTGGTACTTCTTTGTCTGCATTGAAACTAAAATAACAAAATCTACAGGAAACACAAATTTGTCAATTTTAATAAGCACATCTTCTATGATTCCTTCAGGATAGAAAATTGACCTATCTGCAAGCTGAAGGGTCACAGTTGTTGGCCTAACAGTTCCAATACCTAATTGATTAAATATGGATTTAGGCATCAAGTTTATACTTGCTCCTAAATCACACAAAGATCTACTAGTATAAAATTTTCCAATTGAAAAAGGTATTTTGAAACTGCCAGGGTCTTGTAGTTTCTTAGGGATTTTGTTTTGCATTATCATACTACATTCTTCTGACATGACAACAGTTTCAAATTCTCCTAATCTTCTTCTTTTAGTTAGCACATCCTTTATAAATTTTGTATAATTAGGCATTTGCTGGAGTGCTTCAACAGGTGGTACATTAATGTGTAGTTGTTTAAGTACATCTAGGAATTTACCAAATTGTTTCTCCTCATGTGCTTTTTTAAGCCTTTGTGGATAAGGAGGAGAAGGATATTCTGGTACTAATCTGGATGGTGTGGTAGTAATTTCTGATCTAACAACTTTAGGTACTCCTGCATCAGTGATTTCTGCATCTGTTGCACCTGCATTACTGGTACCTGCATTAGAAATTTTCATATTTCTTTTTCTCATTTTTTTGGTTTTTTTTCTATTTCTTCCTCCTCTACACTTTCTAGGGGGTAAGGTTCTGAGAGATCCTTTCCACTTCTTAATGAGATGGCTTTGCATTGCTCACTCATTGGCTTCTTTGAAGATGAGGCTTCTGTGGTAGATGGCAATGCACCACTTGGCCTTTGATATAATGCAGTAGCCAATTGACCAACTTGGTTTTCCAAGTTCATAAGTGATGCATCATGAGCCTGTCTTGCAGTTCTGGTTTCACTTATGAATGCATCAGTTTTGTTCATGTAAGTTTTGAACATTTCCTCGAAAGAGTTGTCATTTGATTGTTGAGGTGTTCTTTGATAATTTGCCTGATTTTGATGTGGAAAGTCTGGTGGAGTTGCAGGTGCATTAGCATTCAGTGCTTGTGCATTATTGTTACTCCACTTAAAATTTGGGTGATTTCTCCAACCTGCATTATAAGTGTTAGAGTAGAGTTGTTGTTTTTGTTGTATCCCAAATAGTTAACAGACACATGGTTGCTTGGACATTTTTCATACAAGTGGCCACCCCCACAATATACACAACTTGTGGAACCTGGAGGTGCTTACTCTATTGCAGCTGCAGTATCTGGCGTTGCACCTGCATTGGATGCTAGTGCATTGTTGTTGTTGAGGTTCTTTATCATGTTGGTGAGTGATGCAACTTGAGCTGCTAGTGCTGATACTTCACTGATTTCATGGACCCCAGCTGCTTTCTTTTGAACACTGCCCCTCTCTGTGGGCCAACTATAGCTATTGGTAGCCATTTTCTCAATTAATTCAGCAGCTTCATTGTATGATAAGTTCAATAGCACTCCTCCAGAGGATGCATCTAACGTGAGTCTGGTTTGGGGTTCCAAACCATTGTAGAATGTTTCCATTTGTATTATGACAGGGATACCATGATGAGGACATTTTCTCAAAAGTTCCTTCCATCTTTCCCATGCTTCAAACAGTGATTCACCATCTTTTTGTCTAAAGGCAGTAATTTCATTTCTCATCCTGGCATTTTTACTTGGTGGAAAATATTTTGCAAGAAATTTTTCAGCTAATTCATTCCACTCAGTGATAGAGTTAGGCTCTAGTGAATTTAACCATGCCTTTGCTTTATCCTTGAGGGAATATGGAAAAAGTTTTAGCCTAAAAGCATATTCTGAAACACCAGGGATGATAAAATTGCTACAAATTTCTAAAAATTGCTTTAGATGTAAATGAGGATCCTCTTGTGGAGAACCACTAAATTGGCCTACTGTTTGAAGCATTTGAAACATCATAGGTTTGAATTCAAAATGTGGTGCATCAATTTGAGGTCTGACTATGCTGGTTTGCTTGTTTGTTTGATCAAACACAGCATAGTCCCTATCATTTATCATACCTATTGGACCCATATTGATGAACTGGTTTCTGTAATTGTGCTCTAGATCACCATGAATAGAGCCTCTGCCTTTACCTGAACCTCTGCCAGAACCATGATGAGAGCCTTCTGCTCCTAGATCAGACATTGTTTGTCTACCTGTTTGTCTTTGAATCCTACGCAACCTTCTGAATCTCCTTTCTATTTCAGGATCTAACTGGAATTCTGGTGTGTTAGACCTGGGCATATGCAGTAATGACTATTGCTGGTGCAATGGTTGCAGATGAAACACTTTGCTGGTGCAATATCTGTTATACCACAAGGAACAAACAACCAGAGTAAAATTGATCACTAAACTACTACTAAATTAAACACTAAAAAATTAATGGCAATAACGGCGGCAAAAACTTGTTGTGTGAAAAGGATGTGCAAGTATACACAGTCTAAACAAGTAATATACTGATAAGTAGAGATCGTACCCACAGGGATTGGATTAATTTTAAAGAGTTTAAAATAATAGTAATGCTATTGATAAAAAGAAAGTAAATAAAATTAAGTTGATGTGAAGATGGTGTATGCAAACAGAATGTAAGTTAAAGCAAATAAAAAGATGTTGTGTTTCAATTGAGAGAGATGGTTGAAATACTCTTTTCTAAGTAAATTCACTTTGAAAGCATTATGTTACATATGATGCTCATGCAATCATTGCTCCTGCAATGATTGCACCTGCAATGAATGCTGTAATAAAACGACTTATTCATTTCTGCAACTATCTTCTGGGTTTCGTTATAAGTCTTATGTCTAAGCCCTAAATAAGTTCACCCTTGTCTTTTAAACCCTTACAGATTCATTCTATGGACTATGCTATCTTATGTCTAAGTCTTAGCTTGGTTTTAACAAAGTTTCCTCTTATTAAAACACTGATCCATATTAGTTCTTGAGTTCAAATTACAAACCATTTCTGTATTTATGACCCTATCTATTCTAAGTGATCAATCTTAAAATAAGTTGAAAGAATTATAGCACAAGAACCAAATTGCAAGAACATCAATATAACATAATAACTAATCAAAGTTTCATTACAAAGTTAAGGTATTCCAACCATAAAGAGTTTAGTTCATACTTAACATAAATAGGCACATATAAACAGAATGAGACATGTTTATAAGAAGGAAAATACAAAGGAGATGAGATAAGAATTACACACATGAAGATCCTTTGCATTTTCTACCTAGCTTATGTTGAGAAGAACACCTCTCAACAATGGAAAACACCAACGAGAACTCCACGAGAATAGAAGGAAAAAGTTGTCACTTTCTTTCCTTCTTTCAAGCTTTGTTGAGTACCTCTAATTCTAAAAGTATAATGAAACTATCTACTAAACTATGGAGATGGGGAGAATATAATAACTAGTGATATTCTAAGATGTTTTTTTTGAATGGAGAAGAGGGGATGTATTTATAGGCTCCACGAAGTGAGTTTGCCTTGGTCACCAAGCTGAACTATGGTTACTTTTCCACTTGCCTTCAAAAAGCATGATTACAAGTCCCACTAACTATGAAGAGAGGTCCAATGAGGTGTGGACAAGTGTACTTAAAAAGTTACAACTTGTTGTCCAAGGGGTCTGAACTTGACGCTGTAACCATCCACTTGCACAACTTGCACTTGCAACTTGACATGTTGACGTCATCATCATAATGCAGGAGCATTCTGTGTTGTGGGCATTGCAGGTGCAATGCTTCTGTCTTCAGTAAATCTGCTTATTGCTGGTGCATCGTCATCTGGGCATATTGCAGTTGCAATGGTTGTTGGCATCATTGTAGGTGCAATGTGTCTGCTCTCTATTTGAACTTTTGTTTCTTGTATTGCAGGTGCAATGGTTGCTTGACCTATTGCAGGTGCGATGATTGCTGCAGCAATTGAACAAACACATAAAATACCACAAATCATGATAATCAATGAAGATGAGTTCCAGATTCAAAAATGCTAATTTCTATTGTGAATCTTTATTTAACACTATTTAATTACTGAGTTTCTTACAATAATTTAGATTTAGAAACGTAAATAACTCTATATAAAATAGAGTTATCAGGTTATCCCGATAATTATGCCGATAGTAGATGCAATTGTCAAAGTTATTCTCAATATAGTATTGCTAAGATTTAGTTTTAGTTTTTTTATACTCTAAAAACTTATCTTTTTCATTTATTTTAATTTGAAGTTCTGATAAGCAACACGTAGTATAAGAAAGTACCTATTTATTATAGCTTATTTTTCAAAATAACCACTTTTTCTTCTTTATTACACAAGAATCTGGGAAAGATGGCTACAAAAGTGTCCATCTAAAGCAACTAATTATAACACTTTTTATTTTAGGTTTTCCTGCTTAAAGGTATTTGATAATTGGGACAAGGTATAAAATTTTGAAATCTAATTTGTTTGATTCTCGTTTAAACTTGTAGGTCTTTGATAACCCAAAGTCATACACTAATGAGGAACTTCAGGAGGTTCGTCAGCTTTGGGCGGAATTCTTTATGAAGATTAGTACAGAGCAAAAGGATACACTATTTCGTCCGTAGTTTAATTTGTGTTTTAGAAATATTTTGTTGCATTTAGTGGGAAATTGTTTGGTTGAATTGGTACAGTAGAAATATGATAATTGCATTTTGAACAACTTGTTATTTTGTTTTGTAAGTAGTTTAGCTTGTGTTCCCTAAATGTAAGATATTAAGTTTAGTGAAATTTGAAGTATTTTTATATATTTATTATGTGTTGATGACTGGAATGATACGTATATAACAGGTTCTTATAAATTTGATAATTGTATGGATAAAAAATAAATAAAATTTTAAAAAAATAGATGTTTAGCATCGGTTATTCTGCACGACCAATGCTAAATGTACTAATAAGAGACATTTAGCATCGGTTATTCAATACAGCCGATGCTAAAGGTACTAGAAAGAGACATTTAGCATCGGTTATTCTGTACAACCGATGCTAAAGGTACTACTAGAAAGAGACATTTAGCATCGGTTATTCTGTACAACCGATACTAAATGTTCTTGAAAGAGACATTTAGCATCGGTTTTTCCATACAACCAATGCTAAAGGTGGCTTTTAGCATCGGTTAAATAGCCGATGCTAAATGTCCCACCTTTAGCATCGGGGGATTTAGCATCGTCGGATAACCAATGCTAAATGTCCAAAACAACCGATGCTAAGTGTCTTTTCTGAAATATCTCATTTTAAGTTGACTTTCTCATTTATTTAATTTTCCATTTTTTATCGTTTTAATTGGTCTCATTATTTAATTTCTCATTCAATACGTTTAACAAAGATGTAAGGAACATGTTGCAACAACTCAAAGGTATGTTAAGTTATCTACACATTTTTTGTTTCTCTCATTTTCTATTTAATGGTTTAGTCCCTACTAATAATTTTATTTCATTAAAATATAAAAAACATATGCAGGTCTGAAATCAATATCCATTGATCCAAATCAGGGGAAAGTAAGAGTTGTTGCCTTGTTGGTAATGTAAATCCTACAACACTAATCAAATTGTTTGAAAGAATCAAATAAAAGTCATTCTCCTTCAAAATGCGAACATCATTCTCATTCTTGTTGTGAGAGTAGTGACTCTGAGGATGAATTTGAAACCAACGATAGTAGTTATCATCACATGAAAGGAAAGATATGGCTATAATGAACTAAGGTACACGTTTTGGTAATGTACAACCGATGCTAAATGTTCTTGAAAGAGACATTTAGCATCGGTTATTCCATACAACCGATGCTAAAGGTGGCTTTTAGCATCGGTTAAATAGCCGATGCTAAATGTCCCACCTTTAGCATCGGGGGATTTAGCATCGTCGCATAACCGATGCTAAATGTCCAAAACAACCGATGCTAAGTGTCTTTTCTGCACTAGTGCTATTTAATTTCTCATTTAATTTCCCATTTTAAGTTGACTTTCTCATTTATTTAATTTTCCATTTTTTATCGTTTTAATTGGTCTCATTATTTAATTTCTCATTCAATACGTTTAACTAAGATGTAAGGAACATGTTGCAACAACCACCTTACCATTTTCATTTATCTTGTTTTTGAACACCCATTTTGTTCCTATTACTGATTGATACTTAGGAGGTTAAACCAGGTTCCACACTTCATTCTTTTCAAATTGAGAAACTTTCTCAGTCATAGCTTCTATCCATGACCTATTGCCTCATTGATGGTCTTAGGCTCAATGTTAGATATGAGTGCCATTCCAGCATCATTGTGTCTAAATGAAGTTCTGGTTCTAAAAGGACCTGAAGTGCTTTCAATGATTTGATCTGCGGATGATAGACTACTATTCTCCAACTACTTGGCATTTGAGAAGGTTGGTCAGAATCTTTTTTTGTATTTTGAGAAGGTTGTGAGGGAATCCCTTGTTCGTCCTTCTCAAGCGTGTTTTCATTCACTTGACCATCTTCTTTGCTATTGTTTACCTCATCAACATCAATCACCTCATTTGAACTATTAGTTTCACTAAAAATGACATGGATGCTTTTTTCTACAGTTTGAGTCTTAAGGTTATATACTCTATAAGCCTTAATTAGATGTTGTTGAATAACCAAGAAGAATCCCTTTGTCAGATTTTAAATCAAACTTTCCCAAGTTGTCTTTGTGGTTCAAAATGAAACATGTTCAACCAAACACACTAAAGTACGCAATGCTTGGTTTTCTATTATTCCAAAAATTATAAGGGGTTTTCTCAACAATTTTTCTAATGGAAACGCTTTTCAAATGTAACATGCTGTATTTACAGCTTCATCCCAAAAGTATTTTTCAATTTTTTTGACTCTTCTAAAAGAATCATTGTCATTTCTTGCAAGGTTCAGTTTTTTCCTCTTCACAATTCCTCTTTGTTGTGGAGTTCTTGGGCATGAGATATATTGAGAAATGTCATTTTAATCAAAAGAGTTTTGAAAGGAAATATTTTCAAATTCTCCCCATAATCACTTTTACAGAAATGACATTTGCTTCTTTTTCATTTTGACCTTTCTTTAGATATACTTTGAATGTTTCCAAAGCTTCATCATTGTTTTTCAAAAACAATACCTAAGTATATCTAGAGAAATCATCAACAATCACAAAACCATATCTCTTTCCATTAAGGCTAGTAGTTTTATTAGGGAAAATGGGTCTCTGTGTAATAGCTCAAGTGGCTTTTGAGTCTGACCATATTTTGGGGTTTAAAACTTGATTTGAAATGTTTTCCATGAACACATGTTTCACACATTTAAGCTTTTTAAAAATTGATTTTGACAGCTCTCAAACTAGTTCCTTTTTGAAAAAAATTTAGATGGTTTGTTCTTCCGTGCAAAAGCCATTTTTCATTTCAGAAGTGTTCCGGACTGGGCCAAAATCCAATCACTTGGGCTTGGCCCAATCCGCGCGTGCTGCTAAGGGCAAAACTGGAATCTACGATAGCAACTATCTCCATCCAACGGTCCAGACATGTCCACCTAATCCAACGGGTTAGATGCGACGCCGTCCTCTATAAATACACGTTGAATCCACTGTTTCCAGGTACGCACTCATTTCTCCCAAAATACCTCTTCTCTTCCCTTGCTGACTTAAGCATCGGAGTGCTTGCAAGTACCCCACTCAAGGCGCGGGAGAATATCACCTCGGCCAATCCGAGGTCCAAGCTCAACCATCCGAAGTCAACTTCCCTTCCTCGCGGAACAACTAACCTCAAGGACACATCATGTACTCCGGTACAGAACATTGGCGACCACAGTGGGAGAAATCACTCCCTCATGGTGATTTCGGGTGGCTCATCCATTTCAAGCACGGAAACCAAAAAGACTCTGAAACGCAAATGGAAAGAGATTGCTAGCTTGACTACTGGACCAACGATGGCCTCGACCCCATCCAGGAAGCCTCTCTTTTTCTCCGATGAGGACTACCTGCTGAGCGAACCGAACGAATTCATCCCTCTCATCATCTCGGCCTCCATTCTTGACGTCGAGGTGAAACGACTCCTAGTAGATCAAGGAAGCTCTACCGACATCATGTTCTAAGATCTCCTTCCCAAGCTCGGCTCATCCCTCGCCGACCTGAGCCCTTACCTCGGGACCGAATTGTCCGGGCTTGGGGAGGAACGAACCCGGCCTTTGGGATACCTTGAGGTCATGGTGACTTAGGGCCGCAAGAAGCTCGCTCGGACCATCAAGACGACCTTCTTGGTATTACCAGTCATCACCTCGGGACCGAATTTGATCAGTGCATTTTAATGCACTCCTTATAGCTTTGCATTTGGTGTTTTTAATTGTTCTTTGTACCTAATATTTAAGTCTTAGCACGTTCTAGACTTTGGGTCTTATTTGAGCAATATAGTAATTTCTTGATTAATTCTTGTTTTTATTGCATATTGACGCCTGTCTACTCTGCAGATCATAACTTTTGCTGTGGTTATCCGATTGATGCGTGCAAGCATGCGTTGGAAAGCTAAGGAACAAAGCTACAAATCTCCGGGTGATCTTGAAACCCTGTTCGGAAGTATTGAAGGCCAAAACTGCGAAATACTGAAGCAGTTTAATGTAAAACGGGTTTACGGGCAAATTTACTATTTTTACCGGGCTTTTATCCAAGAACCCGTAAGGGATTAGGTTTTTCATTTGTCTTATAGACTTGGCTGATCATCATCCGTTTTTCTTTTTCTCTTACGGATTATTCACACTTTACCAAACTCTTGTGCTCTAGCCTCCATGGAAGCCTAAACTCCTAAGTTGATTCACCGGTTTTCCAGTGCGCGTCTTGGGTTCATCACAGGTTCTAAAAACAACAATTCGTTTAATTTCAAATTCGTAATTGACATAAACTAACTAAACAAGTGCTAATTAGTTTATACGAATTCACACAGTTTTGAGCAAGCGCCAAAATAGCGGGTTCAATCGGTCGCGGGAGTGGACATGCGCCGTTTCAAACACAACCAATAACATAACAAAATTCTAATCAATCTTTCTCTCAATATCTACTTGAATCAATTAATCTAAACAATCAAGTAAATCGAATAATTAAAAATAACGAAACAGAATTGCATACAGTCAAGCGTCATACACAACTGAAATGTGTTTTGCAATAAACACAGAACGATTACTAAACGGAAGAACGAACTGAGAAGATTGCATAAATTCAAAACTAAATTCGAAATTGATAGAGATGGAATTAAGGAAATTAAAACGAAATTGTATTAAAACATTAGATACCGAACCTCAAAATCCGTAAACGGCAGTCTTTCACCGATGAATCGACTTAGGAGTTTAGGCTTCCATGGAGGCTAGAGCACAAGAGTTTTTTAATGTGTGAATAATGCGTAAGAGAAAAAGAAAAACGGCTGATGGTCAGCCAAGTCTATAAGACAAATGAAAAACCTAATCCCTTACGGGTTCTTGGATAAAAGCCCGGTAAAAATAGTAAATTGACCCGTAAACCCGTTTTACATTAAACTTCTTCAGTATTTTGCAGTTTTGACCTTCAAGACTTCCGAACTGGGTTTCGAGCTCAACAGGAGATTTGTAGCTTTGTTCCTTAGCTTTCCAATGCATGCTCGCACGGCTCAATCGGATAACCACAACCAAAGTTATGTCCTGCAGAGTATACAGGGGTCAATATGCAATAAAAAGAAGAATTAATCAAGAAATTACTATATTGTTGCTCAAATAAGACCCAAAGTCTAGAAACGTGCTAAGACTTAATTATTAGGTACAAAGAAAAATTAAAAACACCAAATGCAAAGCTATAAGGAGTGCATTAAAATGCACTGATCAAATTCCCTCACACTTAAGCTTTTGCACTCCGGGCAAAATACACAAAACAAGACACAAAAACAATACTTGAATTCCCAATGAACCCAAAGAATGCAAAGTCATAAGAGAGGTTCTTTTCCTAGGCTTCAAGGAGAATGACAATCAGAGATAGCACTTAATTACAATCAAGGCAAACAAGAGAATAGAGCACCAAAGAGTGAATCATAAGTGAAAAGTCCTCACATGATTTGTATAAGTAATGCGCTAAATCACTCAAGTGTTTAGGCTTGTGTTTACTCTCATATATATAATAAGCACATCAATGAAAGTTAGCACTACCATATCATTGACAAAAAGATATATATATATACACTTTCCATTTTTTTTCTTTTTTTCCTTTTTTTTCTTTTTTCTTTCTTTCTTTCTTTCTTTCTTTTTTCTTTTTGGGGAACATTTTTCTATACAAATGTACTTGCCAAAATTTCTATTGAGAACCCAAGAACTAGTTGTTGCGCCCGAAAAATCCGGTTTGGGACTTCTCGTTTTGCAACGTGAAAAATAGTAGAGCCGCCACCAATATTTATTTGGGAAAACATCGGAAAAACCCTTTTTTTTGGAAAAGCGAGTGGTCTTTCGAAATCAAAGATGTAGGTTCGGGGGTCGGTTACGCATGGGGAAGGTATTAGCATCCCATACGTCCTTTCTACTGAAAGGGAACCATTAACCCGATGTGTGGTTTGACAAAGGTTTGAGTTGAAAGCGATTTGTTCTACTTCTTTTCTTTTCTTTTCTTTTCTTTTTATTTGGAAAATTGTTTTATTGAGAACGGAAGACAGGAATATTTTTGTTATCTTTGAAAAGTGGAAACAAAACAATGATTTTTTAAAAGGGTGCTTGACGGGACGGACCCGCTCCTACGTACCCTGACTGGGTTGAGGGATCAAAGCTACGTAGTTCTCGGCTTTTGCGTCTGAAAACGGCTTAAGAGTTTTTCGCAATTGGGTGAGCGTTTGTGAAGACCGAACAACAACGGTTAGAATGGCCTCACTACTAACTCTTTTTTTTGAAAATAAAATCATCATTAACGATCTAAACGGCAACAGCGCGAGTGATCATCAATGACAATTTGTTTTATTTAATGGAGGAAGAAAATGTTTTCGCAAAGCAATGAGCGTTTGAAAATGAGTTTAGAAAATGGGTTTTGGAAAACAAGTAGAACATTATTCAATCAATTCCAAGTCCATAACCAAATGCAACCATGAGTGAACAAGATTCAAACATACTCACCAATCAAGCAATCATAAACATGTTGATTATTAACCAAGATTAAACATGCCAATATAATCAAGAGATCCAATTATTAAGGATGCAAGACAAAGTTCTCAAGACAATTGTGTGTGTGTGTGAGAATTGCTACGGAACGGGCAGCAATCTCAAAGGGGTGCACATACCTTAATGACTCTATTCTACAACCGGAAAAGTAGGCTTACGTCTTCATTAAGAATACATACTAGTGGAAGGAAGGGCACACAATTAAATCAAGTCATTCAAATGGCATCAAGAACAAGTGAACACAATTGATCATAGGCATAGAGTATTCTAGGTTTAATGAATGAACATGTGAGCGATGATACATGATTAAGCAAGCATGTGAATGCATGAGCATACAAGAGAATGCATGAATAAGTATACAAGAGAATGCATGAGCATACAAGAATGCATGAGCATTTATTATGCATGGTATACAAGTATGAGTGAATGTGTGTGCAAGCATGCAAGGTGACGCATAGATGATGCAAATAAGTGAAATGCAAAGTTTGAAAATGTTTTGAGTAAGAAGTGGTAAAAATGTTTTAGGGTTTTAAATGAGAAGTAGTAAAAGTTTAAAATGCAAATGATTGAAATGTTTTGGGATTTTTTTATGCAAATTTACAAGTGGTAAAAAGTTTGAGTGAGAAGTTAATGAAATGGTAAAGTAAAAATGCATGAGGTAAATGGTAATTATTTAATGAGATGGTAAAGTAAAAAGGTAAAAGGGTAAAAACACAATTGCACAATTGCATTTATTCACACATGATCAAAACAACACGTTTTCAAGCACAAAATATGCACAAAAGTGGCCTAAGGCCGAAGCAATGCTAAGCACAAATCACCATCAAATTTCATGCTAAAATTCACAATTAATACATGAAACAATTCACAAGACTAAACCCTAGATCATCATGCCATGTTCTAAAGTAAGCATCAAGCATATCATGTATTTTATTCTTCACAAAATCAAAGAAGTAAAAAGGCAACAAAAACCCTAGGTTTTGAAGCAACAACCCGAGGCACCCAACATCAAAATCAAGCCAAAATTCAACTTAAAATCATGAAATGAACAAAATGAACACAAGAACCCTAAAATCCATGCTATGGCCGAAGCAAAATAGGTAGGAAAACAAGGTTTTATTTCACCAAAATCATGCAAATGAGGTAGAAATGCAATGAATGATGAGAAAACCCAAGAATCTTTCCTTCAAGGCCAAGGACTCATCTCAAACACCCAAGGCTCCCAATGTCCTTGTCCAATAATGTTTGAAATGAGTCCTCAAAGCTTCTTTCAAGAAGGAAAGAGGAATAGAAGAGAGATTACATGATGAAAATTAAAGAAAATGCAAGTGTTAGTGAGCTTACCTCTAGATCTAGCTAGAAAATGAAGAAGGAAAGAGAATAGAAGCAAGAACACTTGAAGAACACCACAAGAACCTCATGAACCTTTCGCAAATGTTTGATTCTTGATGGTTTTTGATGAAACTTTGATGATTATGCAAGTTTAGAAGTAGATTTATTGAAAGGATGAAGAATAAACAAGGTTTGATGGTTGATTTTTTTGGAAGAATTTTGAAGAAAAGAATATGGGTATGGTGGCTGGTTGCTTCGAAGGAATGAGAGAAAGAGAGGAGAGATTTGGGTGCTAGGGTAAAAAAAATGAGTCCCCCCCTCATGGTCTCCTATTTTGGGTTTTATATGAGGTGCAAAATTAAGGGTATATAGGACATTGTGCTTTTGCAAACCATTGAGATTTGAGCTAGAATTTGAATCAAAGGCCAAGATTGCAATGCACATGGATTAGGGACAAGGAGAAAACACAAATGAGTGAGGGATAGCTGGTCATACACAAAAATTATGAGTTTTTGTTGCACAAAAATTGTTGAGGGCACCTAGGTCATTCTACACAAAGTTGTAGCCTAGGATTTGATCTAGAATTTTAATCAATGGCTAGGAATACAACTCACATGGATCAAGGGCATGAGGAAACACAAAATGAGGTGAAAATGAGCTGGAAAATTCGGAGCAAATGAGGCCTTGGTGCCCAAGTTTTGCAAGCTTGTCAAGAAAAATAGTACATTTTGTCTTATTGGGGACACTTCCTTATTTTCACCATTTTTGATTATTCTTTTCTAGATAATTCCATAAAAATCATGCCACTTTGGGCCATGTCCTAGGAATCAATGATTGGGCCCAAAATTCCATGATATCACCCTTCCCAAAATTGATTTGAGACCTCACCTTGATGGAAATTCCCATTTTGCCCTTTTGCTTAAAATTTGAATTTTATGCCAAAAATCATGCATGCATGCGCACAAAAATTCATAACCCAAATCATCTAGATCCAAATAAATTCCTCTGAGATTGAACAATGATTTTTGGTGAGAAATTGCTTAATTTTGGAAATGACCAAAATACCCCTTTTGCCCAAAAACCCTAATTTGCTCCAAAAGGCATTCCAATCCTAAAAATGATTTTAAAAGCGCTGAAATGACTTTTAGAACCTAAAAATGCATGCTCATAGTTCTTCCCATCCTTCAGAATGATGCTTCACTTCATAATTTATTGCTTTTTGTGGAAAATTAAGGTTTTGTTCCAAGCCGGACAAAATTAGGGTATGACAGCTGCCCCTCTTTATCTGGATTTTAACAAGGAATATGAATTGGCCGAAACATATTTCGAGGCAAAATAAAGATAAAGAATTCAGAAATTATACCAATTTTGTCTACCTAAAGAAACCCGAATTTTCCTTTTTCCATTTCTATTTTTTGTTTTTTCTGATGCAGATGCGATGACATGATATTTTTTGTTTTTCCTATGAGCGCCAACCCTCAATAAGCTGACAGAAAGCAGAAAATAAAGAAAGCAATAAAAGGGGTACCGACTCACATTGAGCCGGCGAAGGAGGCTGCCTAAAGCCTTTTAACGAATTGCGAACGATTCGAGTTTGCACTTGGGCCTGGGAGCGCGTGGGCTCAAAAGAGGTGGTGTTTCGAGCGACCAGGGGGAGGGTACTATATCAAGTCTAGATCTCGATATTTCCCTAGGACTGCGCCATGTTTTAGACCAACACGACTATCCTTTTCGACTGGACCTACTGAGATCAGAGGGACTTACCTGCAGCTCGAATACAAGTTGAAGTCAGTCTTTCTGGGGGACACGTGGGTCCAAAGGGGGGATTCGGAAATCCAATTCATCTTCTTGAGGGTCAATGCTTTCACACCGATCCAGGGGTGCCTGCTCTGGTCGCAGGACTTTTCTTCAGGTTTCTCAGGTTGGCGGTACCTGCACATGTCAGCAGATGCAATGCATGGTGCATGGAATGAATGCATGTTATGTAAAGGCCTGTTATGCGAATGCATGCGATGCGATGATTTTGGGTGAATGATGAATGCTGGGGAATGCTTTTCTTTCAACTTTGATTGTTTTTTTTTTCTTTCATCTTTTAATTCTTCTTTTGATCAGCTTTCTGTTTTCTGATCATTTGTTTTTTCTTCTTTTTGCCTGATCAGTTTTTTTTTTCTGATCATTTGCTTTTTTGTGCTCTTCTTTTTTTTTTAATAAAAGGCTTATTCTTTTGCTGGTTCAACCGACCCCCGACACTCCTGGCACGAGACTGAGGAACTGATTTACGGGACCCATGAGCCGAGTGCAAGTTTGCTTTATGGTTTGCCTTCTGGAATGACTTATGAGTGCAACTTTCCTTGCAAGATTAACTTTCTTTGGGAGATTGCTTATTTCCCGTGACTTTTAAGGATTTCGCAATGATTTGTAATGCTCTATGATGTATGCACATGTTTTGCAACTCAGTATTACCATCATCATAAAACGTTTATCTTGAGCAGAGAAGCGGAAAATAACAAACCGGTAGGAAAAAGTTGAGCTTTATTGATGTAGAAGCCAATCGCACAGAATGTTACGACGACTGTTCAATACATTTGAAAGTTTAAACTACAAAAAGACACGAAAAAAGAGAAAAGCTAATTTCTGACTGTCCGTCTCTGTGGAGCAGTGCCAACATCTGTGTCCTTGACCTTGATCATTCCCTCATTCAATCCTCGGGGAAGGTTGTATGCCTTTGTTTAACTTTCCACGCCCAAGTTTTCTGACCCTAATTTTTGCCTGGATCGCCCTTTCGGGTTTTCAATCCACCGGGTCGCTCTGATTTTGCCTAGGCCGCCCTTTCGGGTTTTCAACCTAGCGAGCTGATTCTTACTTGGCTTATCTTTCTCTTTTTTCGTCTATTTCTTTCAGGCATAATACTTCTTCACTTAATCAGAATTGACCGGATTCCGGAGATCCTCGCCATCCATGTCTGTGAGTAACAGCGCCCCTCCAGAAAAGGCTTTCTTGACAACATAGGGACCATCATAGCTGGGTGTCCACTTTCCTCGGGGATCAGTCTGAATAGGCAGGATCTTCTTCAGCACCAGATCGCCTTTCTTGAATTCACGAGGTCTGACTTTCTTATCAAAAGCTGTTCTCATCCTCTGCTGGTATAACTGACCGTGGCATAAGCCTGCAATCCTTTTCTCCTCAATCAGGTTTAGCTGATCCAACCAGGCCTGTACCCACTCAGCTTCTTCTAGTTTTGTTTCCATCAGTACCCGCGGGGAGGGTATTTCAACTTCAATGGGCAGGACTGCTTCTGACCCATATACCAAGGAAAAAGGGGTTGCCCCAGTTGATGTACGCACTAAAGTACGGTAGCCATGCAGAGCAAAGGGAAGCATCTCATGCCAGTCCTTGTATGTTACCACCATCTTCTGCACTATCCGCTTGATGTTCTTGTTAGCCGCCTCAACTGCCCCATTCATCTTAGGACGGTAGGGGGAAGAATTATGATGTTGGATCCTGAATTCCTTGCACATGTCCTTCATCATTCTACTGCTCAGGTTACTGCCGTTATCAGTGATGATCTTGTTGGGAAGACCATAGCGACAAATCAGATCCCTCTTGATGAATTTTGCAACCACTGCGCTGGTTATACTTGAATATGAGGCAGCCTCAACCCATTTTGTGAAGTAGTCGATCGCAACCAAGATGAAGCGATGCCCATTTGATGCTTTCGGCTCAATTGGACCTATGACATCCATTCCCCACATCGAGAACGGCCATGATGCAGTCAGAACATTAAGTTTGGCAGGCGGTACGTGAATGTGATCAGCGTAGATTTGACACTTGTGGCATCTTCTGACTAAACTATAGCAGTCACCCTCCATCTGCAACCAGTAATAGCCCGCCCTTAAAATCTGTCTAGCCATGGTATGCCCGCCGGAATGGGTTCCAAAGGAGCCTTCATGTACCTCCTTCATGATCTTTTCAGCCTCCTCCTTGGCAACACACCTCAGGAGAACCATGTCATAATTTCTTTTATAGAGGACCTCACCGCTCAGGAAGAAATTTCTTGACAGTCTTCTGAGCGTTCTTTTGTCATTTTCTGATGCCCCTGGTGGATACTCTCTGTTAATGATGTATTGCTTGATGTCATGATACCAAGGCTTGTCGTCAGGCTCCTCGTCTATTGCGGTGCAGTAATGATGTGCAGGCAAATCCCGATGCTGGATTCTGATGTGAGCTAAACTCTTGTCACAGTTGATGTTAAACATTGATGACAGTGTTGCTAAGGCATCGGCCAGCTGATTTTCACCTCGAGGGATGTGTTTGAAGGTGATTTCGTCGAAAGACTCCACCAACTCTTGAACATATTCATAATATGGGATCAGTTTGGGATCTCGAGTCTCCCAATCGCCTCTTACTTGATGAATTACCAGGGCGGAATCACCATACACATCTAGTCTTTTGACTTTCCATTCTAAGGCTGCCTGAATGCCCAAGATGCATGCTTCATACTCTGCTATATTGTTTGTGACATAGAAGCTCAGCCTCGCAGTGACAGGAATGAAGCGGTTATCAGGAGATATCAGCATGGCACCTGCCCCATGCCCCCAAATATTGGATGCACCGTCAAAGATCATCCTCCACCTTTCGTTTTCTTGGGACTTCCCCTCGTCGAACAATGCCATGATGTCTTCATCAGGAAAATCATGCTGCATCGGCTGGTAGTCTGGAATGGGCTGACAAGCCAGGTACTCTGCGAGTGCACTACCCTTAACTGCCTTCTGCGTGACATACAGGATATCATATTCAGACAACAGCATCTGCCAACAGGCAATCCGTCCTGTGAGAGCTGGCTTCTCAAATATGTACTTGATCGGGTCTACTTTAGATACCAACCAAGTTGTGTGGCTCAACATATATTGCCTCAGGCGGTTAGCAGCCCATACCAGAGCACAACATGTCTTTTCAAGCACAGGATACCGTGTCTCGCAATCTGTGGCAGTGGGAAGTCGTCTTTGGGACTAGCACGATTCAGATCTCGGTAGTCAACACACATTCTAACCTTCCCGTCCTTCTTGGGAACTGGGACAATATTGGCAACCCACTGTGGGTATTTGGCCACTGCTAGGAATCCTGCATCAAATTGCTTCTTTACTTCGTCTCTGATTTTGAGGGACATCTCAGGCTTCATCCTCCTCAATTTCTGCTTTACGAGCGGGCATTCAGGTTTGACCGGCAGCTTGTGTACCACAATATCAGTGTCCAACCCCGGCACATCTTGGTAGGACCACGCAAACACATCAACGTAGTCATGCAACAGCTGTACCAACTTCATGCGATCTTCGTCATTCATGGCCGTTCCCACTTTGACCTCTTTCTTGTTCTCAGCTGTACCCAAGTTAATCACTTCGGTAGATTCCCCGTGAGGCTGGATTACCCTTTCCTCTTGCTTCATTAGTCTCATGAGATCCGGAGGAGCTTCCCAATCTTCCTCAACATCCCCCTCGGCTTGGTTGATAGGATGATCAAAGTCAGAATGCGGACTGTTGACACTACTGTTTTCAGAGACCATTACTGTGGATCTGCATTTTACCGTAGCGAAAAAGCAGAATGAAAGGCGAAACAAGCAAGCAAGCAATAATAAAGCAGAAAAAAGACTCATGCAATGAAGAGAAAATGATTTTTATTGATTGAGAAATTCAAAACAAACGTTTTTATTGATGATGATGATTCAGAAAATAAAAACATGTGTGCCCCTAGCAACTGGTCTTATGGCCTTGGGCAGAGCCACAGGATTGCATTACAGATGATTACATTGAACCAAAGGTCACAGGAAAGTCGGCAGCTTCCCAGTTCTTCAACTCTTCACCGTCACAGCAGCGGCGAACCAGACTTGCACTACCCTCTTCATCTTCAGAGCCATCCTTGATGACAGCAACTTGGTTGGGATCCAGCAGACCAGCACTCACGAAGCTCTGGCTAATGTCACAAATTGGGATCCTTTGGGGCCATGGATCTTGGCCTTTGGACTTGGCCAACCATTTGCTCTTTCGTTCCTCTGCTATCTTCTTCCGTTCATCTTCACTTGGAGTGTATCCCAGTCCGCAACAATCTTTGCTCTCCTTCACATGATTTTAGCAACCATTTTTTCCTCCTTGGTCCTCTCAAGCACTGCATTTGCGATCTCCCAGGACTGAAAGGCCGTTTCAAGAGATTCTTCCGCCGCTTCCACATACTTGAATTCTGATGGCCTGTTCACCAGAGTCTCTTCTTCGCCAAACACTACAACAACCTTATCATCCACAACGAACTTGACTTGCTGGTGCAGAGATGACGGAATTGCCCCTGCCATGTGGATCCAGGGTCGGCCAAGCAAGCAGCTGTACGAGGATGTGATGTCCATGATCTGAAAGTTGATATAGAAAACTTCTGGGCCAATTTGGATGGGAAACTCCATCTCTCCCAATACTTCCTTTTTGGATCCATCAAAGGCTCGCACCAGAGTCGAGCTTGGCTTCTTGTAGGAACAATCCACGTCCAGCTTATCCATAGTGGATTTCGGCATTACATTCAATGAAGATCCGTTATCTATCAGCACTCTCGCCAACACATAGTCCCCACACTTAACTGAGATGTGGAGAGCCCGATTATGCTTTTTTCCTCCAGCGGGCAACTCATCATCAGCAAAAGTTAGGTGGTTTGCAGCCACTATATTCCCCACAATCCCATCAAATTGGTTCACTGAAATACCCTCTGCAACATGTGCCTCGCTAAGCACCTTCATAAGAGCATTTCTGTGTGCTTCCGAGCTGAGCAACAATGATAGCATGGATATCTTCGATGGGGTATGCTTTAACTGATCGACAACCTGGTAGTCACTCTGCCGGACTATCTTCAAGAATTCATTTGCTTCCCTTTCCGTTACCTTTTCCAGGGAAACTTCTGGTTCCTTTCCCTTCTCCTTCCGAACTCTCTGTTCACCTTCCTTGGAAGTTTCTGTACGAAGGGTCTCTGGAGCAAACACTCTCCCGCTTCTGGTGATCCCGCTCGATCCCACTATGTTTGTTACAGTAGTAGTACTTGGAGAGCATTCTACTGTAGATAGCGCAGTGTATTTCCATGGGACTGCCCTGTCCGACTCATAGGGGAAAGGAGCCGGAACTTCAATCACTATTGGTTGAGCATTTGCTTGCACCAATCTGGGATTGTAATTGTAAGGGATTTCAATAGGTCTTCTGATTCCTCTACCCTTATCAGAGTGTAGAGCCAACACCTCTTCTTCAACATCATGGGTTCCTATCTGAACCACACACCGATCCAACAGGTCCTGCAGGATCATTTTAAAGCTTTCACAATTCCCCACGCATGTGGAATCAGCACATCCTTCTTCAAGACAACACCCCTTCTTGACCACTCCAACATGGCATAACTCCGAGTAGACAACACCCAACGGAGTCTTGCTCTTCTGCACATCCTTCACCAATTTCCCAACAGAACTTTCTATAGCATTGGTTGCTGGCCTCTGATGGCCTGGCAATGGATTGGTTGTTGTGTTCGGGCTGCTTTGCTTAAACGAGATCCAACCAGCATCTATCAGGTCTTGCACCACATGCTTAAATGCCTTACACTCCTCCACAGTATGACCGACCCCGTTTTCGTGGAAACTGCAGGTAGCATTAGCGTTGTAGCTTCTTGGGAATGGCGGTTGAAGGGCCTTCATTGACCGAGTGTTGATCAAGTTCTTTGAAGTCAGGTGATTAAACAACTCAGTGTATGTCATTGGTATAGGATTGAAACTGGTCCGTTTCTTATACTGATAACCCTGAGCTTTGTGATTGTCACTGCTTTGCTGAGGTGATGCAGGGGCAGAGAATGGAACAGTTTGTGGTGGAGGGGTATCAAAGGATGAGTTTCCTCCTGAGACTACATTTGTTTCCCCTTCTTTCCTTTTTGGGAAATGGGAGAAGTGCTTCTTCTGGCTGTGGGAGCTACCGGAGCTTCCTGAATTGCTGAAATGATTTGAAATCTTCCCACTTCGGAGACCGTGCTCAAGTCTTTCCCCGAAGACTATCATATCGGAAAAATTAGATGAGACACTCGTAATCAGTCGGTCATAATAAATTGCTGGCAAGGTTTCCAGGAACATGTACACCATTTCTTTTTCGGTTAGAGGAGGTTGAACCTGGGCAGCCAAGCTTCTCCATTTCTGGGCATATTCCTTGAAAGTCTCCTTTTCGCCCTTACTCATGTGTTGCAATTGTGACCTGTCCGGAGCCATGTCCATGTTATATTTATATTGTTTCATGAATGCTTCGGACAGATCCTTCCAGCAACAGATTTCTGAGGCTTGCAGTTTCATGTACCAATCTAGAGGAGCTCCGGCCAAACTGTTTTGGAAGGAGTAAATCAGCAGTTTGTCATCATTGGCATAAGGACCCATCTTCCGGACAAACATTGTAACATGACTGTTGCACCCCGAAAAATCCGAATTGATCCTTTCATCGTACAACGTGAAAATTTGTGAAGCCGCGATCAACATTTTTTATTTAGGGACCAAAACATTGAAAAAGGGTCCTTTTTTTTAAGGCGGGTGGTCCTTTGAGAACTAGAGATGTAGGTTCGGGGGTCGGTTAGGTGTGGGGAAGGTATTAGCATCCCACACCTCCTTTCTACCGAAAGGGAACCTTTAACTTGATGTGCGGTTTTGACAGAGTTGATTTGAAACAATTCGTTCTACTTCTTTTTTTATTTGAGAAAAGTGTTTTTGAAAACGGGGGAAAAGAAGAATCTTTTTATTATTTTTTAAAAGTGTGCTTGACGGGATGTGACCCGCTCCTACGTATCTCCCGGTGCGATGGAGAATTCAAAGCTTACGTAGTTCTCCTTAGTCGAGAAACTTTGTGTTTGTGTTTTTTATTGTAGGGGTTTTCGGTCCTAGACTGTACAGTCCACTAGACCTAGAACAAAGACAACCCCGCCTGTACAGACGACGTGCCCCCTACTTATTGAAAATGTTTTTTTGATTAAGGAAGAAAAAGATTTGTTGTGAGGTTGGTTGCTTTTATTTGAGCAAGTATCTTAGGCTCGCGCGAACTGTACAGCTCGCTAACCTTAAGACGCTAACCAATACCGGATGTACATCCGACTCGATTCCTTACTCATTTTTTGAAATAGGGTTCAAGTTGTTAATTACTTGTTTTGATTCACATAAGTATCCCAAGATGTTTGAGCTGTACAGCTCCGATCTTAGGACGCTAGACAACACCGGCCGTACGTCCGACTTGCCTCCTTATGAGTTTTCAAAAAGGTTTATTGTTGATCTTAGAAAGAATTTGATTGTCTTATGAAAACCATTTGAGAAAAGATTGAGTTTGGAAAAAGCTTTAGAAAATGATTGATTTGAAGAAAGGAGAAGGGAGTTTGAGGGTGACATTGGTCACAAAAGGTTTGTTGGGATGGCGTGGCATCCAAAAGGAGAAGAAAGTAGAACATTCAATCAATTTCCAAGTCAAGAACCAAAGTGCAACATTTAACAAATTGCAAGCAAAGCAATCAACAATGTAAGCATAAGCATAAACATTACCAATTACAACATTTGAGCACAAGAATGACACTTAGTCATCTAACATTTAATGGCCATGAACATGCAAGATCAACATTAACCAAATAGATTGCAAGAATAGGCACACAAATAGATAATGCAAAAGTTTAATTCAAATAGGCATCAACACAAGATAAAAACACAAGGTTGAATCCCTTTTGGTAATCCTTGACATTTGAGACAATGCACAAAGGCATAAGTGTCTAGTCCTTTTACCAAATCATCAACATTAAAGCATAACATTGACCTAGAAAGAACATCACATTTGCAAGACCAAAAGTGACCAAAAGAGGGCATTAACAAGTCATTTTTGTGACCAAAATTGGTTAATCAAGTTAGAAAACTAGCATTTGCATTTTCAAGCAAGAATTGCACAAAGAAAATTGAATCATCTTAGGCAATCCTCATCACTTAAAGTGAAAGTGCCTAAGGCACAAGTGTGAGTCCTCTTGCCAATCATCAACATAGAGTAATTTTGCAAACAAGTTACTAACAAGCAAACCAAAGTTTACAATTAAAGCACAAGGTAGTGTTGAATCATCTTAGGCAATCCTCAACACTTAAAGTGAAGTGCACAAAGACACAAGTGTGAGTCCTCTTGCCAATCATCAACATATAACAACTTGCAAGCAAGATACAATCAATTAACATCAAAATAACTTGAGAAAACGTTTTTGATCACAATTGCAAACCCATTTCACAAGAAAATTAACAAACCCTAATTCTAATAATGATTTGCGACACCAACATAGAGCTAAAAGCTCATTTTATTCTTTGAAAGCAACAAAATCATGCAAGCAAATGACATAGATCAAGCTTTTTGGCAAGGATTCACATGATTAAGCAAAGGAATGCACTAAAATCACACAAACCCTAATTTTTTTCTATAATATGCGAAATGAAACATAATCCCAAATCACAATTTTATTCATGAAAATGCAAGCACAAAATGAAAATAGCACAAACACACAATTTATTCCAAGAGAGAGATGCATTTCAAGCATCCAAACCTCCCAAAGTGTTTGTCAAAATGCTTGAAATACATCTCTCATTCAACAACAACAATTATATCAACATTTCAACAAAAAAATAGAGCACTAAAATGCAAAGAAATGCTTGATATGCAAAAATAGATTGATGACCTACATTTTTTATGCTAAAATTTTGATGATGTTGAGATTGAGAGTATACCTCAACTCCAAGCTAGAATAGCAAAAGAAATAAGGTGAATGAACACTAAACCACTTGAATCAACCCTCTAATCTTCAATCTTGAGCTTTATTCTTGATATTTGAAGATGGATCTTTGAAGAGAATGCAAGGATGATGAAGGATTTAGGACTAGAATGTTGATTTGAAGTGAAAAAGTGAAGAAATGAGGTAAGGGAATGAGGAGGTGTGTTCGGCCAAAGGAGGAGAGGAGAGGCTAGGTTTTTTGAGTGTGAATTGTGAGCCAAAACCTTGTGAGAGGTGAGGATATGAGGGTATATATAATGTGCAATTAGGTTTAGGGGCATTTAGGTCATTGTGTACCTCATCTCATTCTAGGATTGCATTTTAATTTTGAATCAAGGGTGAGGATTGAAACACACTTTGATGAGGGGCAAAAAATGCAAAATGAGAGGGAAATGAAGAGGGGGGGATTCGAAATATCAAGGGAGAGTGGTGCCCAAGTTTTGCAAGTTGGCAATTGTACTATTGTACCATCCATGAACCTTCCAATTATCCTCTCCATTTTGATTATTCTTTTCAAGATAATTGTACATAAATCTAACCATTTTGAGCCATGTACAAGGTATCTTGAAGAATATGCCATTTTTGAAAATGAGAGATGACCAAAATTGCCAACAAAAATCTTATCATATAATTTTTGGGAATATTCCTTGTACTATTTTTTTGAAATGCTTTCTTGAATTAATTTGAACTTGATTTTTTTACTACACATATGAAATATGCGCATAATTTGAAAAATGATTTTCTTTATTTATTTTTTTTGTTCAAAATAATACAATTTCATTAAATAAATTCCCAAAAATTAATTGATTGGATTTTCAGCTAGCAAAAATTTTTTAAATTGAAATTGGCCAAACAATGCCCCTTTTAAATGCCCCAAAATTCCTTAATTTCTCAAAAATGATTTTGAAAACCTTAGAATGCTTGGGTAAATACCCTAAACCCTTTCTCAAATAATGCATCACTCACAAAATTATTTATTTTTGCTGAAAATTAGGGTTTTGAAACTAGGCGGACAAAATTAGGGTATGACAGCTGCCCCTCTTTATTTGGATTTTAACAAGGAATATGAATTGGCCGAAACATATTCCGAGGCAAAATAGAAATAAAGAATTCAGAAATTATACCAATTTTGTCTACTTAGAGAAAACCAGAATTTTCCTTTTTTTTTTTTTTCTTCTTTTTTTTTTTGTTCATTTTTGGAATCAATTGGTGCCAACCCTCAATAAGCCAGCGAAAGCCGTAAAGAAAACAGAGAAAAAAAAAAAGGGTGCCGGCCCTCATTAAGCCGGCGAAGGAGGCTGCCTAAAGCCTTTTAACGAATCGCGAACGATCCGAGTTTGCACTTGGGCCTGGGGAGCACGTGGGCTCAAAGGGGTGGTCTTTCGAGCGACCGGGGGAGGGTACTATATCAAGTCTAGATCTCGATATTTCCCTAGGACTGCGCCATGTTTTACGCCAACACAGCTATCCTTTTCGACTGGACCTATTGAGGTCAGGGACTTACTCGCAGCTCGAATACGAAGTGAAGTCAATCTTCTGGGGGACACGTGGGTCCAAAGGGGGATCCGCAAATCCAATTAGCTTTCTTCAGTTGGTCAATGCTACCGCACTGATCCAGGGTACCTGCATACGTTAGTTGATGCAAGGGATGGTGCATGAATGCAAGGGTGCAGGTTATGCAAAAGCATGTTATGCGAGTGCATGTGATGCAGGTGCATGCAATGCGATGATTTGATGAATGCCGTGAAAATGCTTTTGATTTTCTTTTGATTCTTGATCAGCTTCCTTTTTTTTTCTGATCGTTTTTTTTTTTGACTTATTTCCTCTTTGTTGGTTCGACCGACCCGTGACACTCATGGCACAAGACTGGGGAACTTATTAGAGTTGCTGCGGCGCACGGGCCGAGTGCAGGTTTGCTTTATGATTTGCCATCTGAAGTGTTTGATGGGCGCAATTATTCTCCTTGCAACATTAATTTGTTTTTGAGAAATCATTTCCTTCCTGTGACTTTTGGGGATTTCGCAATGATTGCAATGCTCTAGGATTTATGCACATGTTTTACAATTCAGTATTACCATCATCATAAAACGTTTATTTTGAGCAGAAAATAGAAAAGCAAACTGATATGAGAAAAATTGAACTTTATTGATGTGGAAACCGGTCGTACAGAAAGTTACGCCGACTGTTCAATACATTTGAAAATTTAAACTGCAAAAAGACACGAAAGAGAGAGAAAAGCTAGTTTCTAAATGTCCGTCTCTGTGGAACAATGCCAAACATTTATGTCCTTGACCTTGATCACCCCTCTATCCAAACCTTAAGGAGTGCTGTATGCCCTTGTTTATTTTCATGCCCAAGTTTTCTGACCCTAATTTTTGCCTGGATCGCCCTTTGCGGGTTTTCAATCCACCGGGTCGCTCTGATTTTGCCTAGGCCGCCCTTTCGGGTTTTCAACCTAGCGAGCTAATTCTTACTTGGCTTATCTTTCTCTTTTTTCGTCTATTTCTTTCAGGCATAATACTTCTTCACTGAATCTGAATTGACTGGGTTTTTGAGTTCTTCACCGTCCATGTTGGTGAGTATTAGTGCTCCTCCAGAGAAGGCTTTCTTGACCACATAAGGTCCATCATAAGTGGGAGTCCATTTTCCTCGGGGATCGCTCTGAATGGGCAATATCTTTTTGAGCACAAGATCTCCCTCGTTGAACTCTCGAGGGCGAACTTTCTTGTCGAAGGCTATCCTCATCCTCTGTTGATACAGCTGTCCATGACACAAAGCTGCAATTCTTTTTTCCTCAATGAGATTTAACTGATCCAGACGAGCTTGTACCCATTCAACTTCTTCCAACTTGGTTTCCATCAATACCCGCAGGGAGGGTATTTCAACCTCAATAGGGAGGACTGCTTCTGACCCATATACTAGAGAAAAAGGGGTTGCCCCAGTTGAGGTACGCACTGAAGTGCGGTATCCGTGCAAAGCAAAAGGAAGCAACTCATGCCAATCTTTGTAGGTTACCACCATCTTTTGAACTATTCTCTTGATATTCTTGTTGGCCGCTTCGACTGCCCCATTCATCTTGGGTCGATAGGGGGAAGAATTATGATGCTGGATTTTGAATTATGTGCACAGGTCTGTCATCATCTTGCTATTCAGGTTACTGCCGTTATCGGTGATGATCCTGTTTGGAAGGCCGTAACGACAAACAAGATCTTTCTTTACAAACTTTGCAACCACAGAGCTAGTGATGCTTGAGTATGAGGCAGCTTCAACCCACTTGGTGAAATAGTCAATGGCGACAAGGATGAAGCGATGCCCGTTGGATGCTTTTGGCTCGATAGGACCGATGACATCCACCCCCCACATTGAGAATGGCCAAGAAGCAGTCAGAACGTTTAATGAAGCAGGTGGTACATGGATATGATCGGCATAGATTTGGCATTTGTGACACTTTCTTACAAAGCTGTAACAGTCAGATTCCATTTGCAGCCAATAATAGCCGGCTCTTAAGATTTTTCTGGCCATGGTGTGTCCACTGGAATGAACCCCGAATGAGCCTTCATGGACCTCTTTCATAATCTTTTCGGCCTCCTCTTTCGTAACACACCTTAGGAGAACCATGTCATAATTTCTCTTGTAGAGAACTTCACCATTCAGGAAGAAATTCCTCGACAGCCTTCTGAGCGTTCTCTTGTCATTTTCTGATGCCCCAGGAGGGTATTCCCTGGTGGTGATGTACTGCTTGATATTATGGTACCACGGCTTGTCATCAGGCTCTTCATCTATTGCAGTGCAGTAATGATGTGCTGGTAGATCCCTATGCTGGATTTTGAGGTGAGCTAAACTCTTGTCACAGCTGATGTTGAACATTGACGACAAGGTTGCCAAAGCATCGGCCAACTGGTTTTCGCTTCGAGGGATATGCTGGAAAGTGACTTCCTCAAAGGACTCCATCAATTCTTGAACATAATCACAATAGGGAATCAATTTGGGATCTCTGGTCTCCCAATCACCTCGCACCTGATGAATAACCAAGGCTGAATCACCATACACATCAAGCCTTTTGACCTTCCATTCAAGGGCTGCCTGAATACCCAGGATGCATGCTTCATATTCCGCAATGTTATTTGTAACATAAAAGCTCAGTCTTGCAGTGACCGGAATGAAGCGATTGTCTGGAGAGATTAACACAGCTCCGGCCCCATGCCCCCACATGTTGGATGCACCATCAAATATCATCCTCCATCTTTCATCTTCTTGGGACTTCCCCTCGTCGAATAGTGCCATGATGTCTTCATCGGGAAAATCATACTGCATCGACTGGTATTCTGGGATAGGTGTTAGCCTGTAATTTCGACAGGCTTCATTGAAAATGGTCAACAAGGCCTGACTTATATTTCGACAAAGACCAAATTATTTCGACAGAGAAAATGGTCATGCGCAAGGTAAACTCGACAAGTTTCCGGGGAAGCAAAAGCAAGAGAGAGGAAAATAGACACAAGCTTTCGACAGACAGAAAACAGAGCAGTTATGCGCTGAAGACTAGCAGTTGGTCGAAGCGTGATAGAGCGGTTCTGGTCGAAAGTAGGAGTAGCAGTTATTAATTTTCAAATTCCTAGGCAGTTACTTAGTTCAGTTTTTCCCCCTCTTTTCCTTTGTATAAATAGTAGTTTCTGAGAAGAAACAGGGGTCGCAAATCACAATACACAACCCGATTCCTGAAACTCTAACTTCCAAGCCAGAGCGAAAAACGAGTGGAAGAATCGCTGTACGTGATCGTGTACCACTTTTACAATTCAATGCAATTTATTTGTCTTTTCTTCGACAATTCATGCACCATTTACTGCTTCTTTTCTTTTCAAATTCTGTTAATCATTGCAAATCGTCCCCTTTTCTACACAAACCACGCGCAATTCAAAGGCAATTGCTTTGAGATTTTTCTAGTTTGATCTCACAAACCTTCTAATAAAACTAGTGATTGTTTGCTAAAAACACCAGCAAACAAATTGGCACGCCCAGTGGGACTTTGCCTTTGATTTTGTTCATTTTCGTACTCTCTTATTTATATTCGCTGTTGTATGCACTTAAGAAGTGGTAAAATGGTTCGTTCTAGTACGAATAATGCGTCTAGTTCCAACCCTGTCGATTCACAAGGGCAAGGAACAACAATGGATTCTGCGAGCATTAGCGCAGGACCATCATCGTCGACAACCGTTCCTTCATTATCAATGACTAATGTTGGTTCAACGCAGTCAGAAATGGCATCTTTGCCTATGTCTTTGCCGTTAAGTGCAGGGCTTCATAGCCCTTACATGGCAATGGGAAACGGTTTAGACCCACGTTTGAATAACGTGCATCTACCCCCATTTCCTTTGGGAATGTATGGCATGCCTACTTGAATGCCACATATTTCGACCTTTTCCCCTACACATGTCTCTTCTGAGAGTGTATTTGGTCGGAATCCCCCAGCATTAACCAATACGTCTTTGTTGGCCTTAAGACAGCAAGTAGACGAGAGTAATCACGATATGGTTAATATGCTTACCCAACAAATTGGTACAGTTTTCAATCCATTGATTCAAAATACCAATAACAGTTACCAAATGTTGGCAAATCAGATGAGTAGGATTGCAGACTTCTTTGGGGCTCCAGCGGTTAATAATAGGCAAGTTCCTATTATTGCGGGTAATGCGTCGCCAGTTAACCCCCAAGAAGCAGTTGCAGTCGAAGCGTCCACAATTGTAGGCGAACTACAAGGGGCAGTAAACCACGTCCCTGAAGTAGTTTTGGTAAATAGACACCAGAACGCTGATGAAGTTGTTCGACAAGTGCAACAACACAATGTTGGCGCAGAAAACAATATAGCTACTTTAGTCGAAACTATTTTGGCGCAAAATGGCCTTAACATAGGTTTACAAAGGCCTAACTTCGTATCACCATTATGTGAATACGTATTACAAACTGAGTTACCAAGGGGATGGAAAGTTCCCAAGTTTACTAAGTTTGGTGGTGATACAAATGAGTCCACAGTCGAACACATTGCTCGTTTCTTGACTGAGGCTGGGGACTTAGCACAAAATGAGAATTTGAAGATGAAATACTTTCCAAATTCTCTAACTAAAAATGCTTTCACTTGGTTCACGACCTTACCCCCTGGTTCTATGTTCACATGGGGGCAATTAGAAAAGGCATTCCATGCACAGTTTTACATGGGCCAGTCGAAAATTAGTCTTAAAGAATTGGCTAGTGTTCGGCGCAAAATGCCTGAAACTATTGATGATTACTTAAACAGATTTAGGCTGTTGAAATCTCGTTGCTTCACACAAGTCCCTGAACATGAGCTTGTCGAAATGGCTGCTGGTGGCCTTGATTACTCAATTAGAAAGAAATTAGACACATCTCATTTGCGAGATATGGCTCATTTGGCTGATAGAGTTCGACAAGTTGAAAGGCTTAGAGAGGAAAAATCTAGGTCGAATAGGTATCATAAAAAAGAAAAAGTGGCATATGTCGAAGAAGAATTCGACGTTACATATAGTAATGTCGAAGAAGAGGAGATAGACGTGGCTGAACTTAAGCCTGGTCCTCCTTATACCTGTAAATTATTAAGGCCTGCGAATGGGAATAACCCTGTAGAGCCTAAGAATGATAGATTTATGCCTAAGACTTATACTTTTGATGTTACTAAATGTGATGAAATTTTTGATCTTTTAGTAACTGATGGTCAAATATTAGTGCCTAAAGGCCTTAAAATACCAACTCTTGACCAAAGAAAGAAAAAGGGTTATTGTAAGTTCCATAATTTTTTGGGACATAACACTGACCGTTGTGTGCTCTTCAGGGATATTGTGCAAAAAGCAGTTGACGAAGGAAGACTCAAATTTGCTGATAAGAAAATGAAAGCTCCTATGCAGATTGATGTTGATCCATTGCCTAAGGCTGAAGCTATGTATTCTGAACCTATCGAAGCTGATGTAGGCATGGTGGATGCTCAAATGGCAGACCCTCCTAAGTGTGTCAAGACTGCCACCGAAAAATTAAAAGGTTTTATGTATGCTGAAGGTAAGAAACAGGAAGTGACCCTAAAAGAATATGATGGGAAGATACATGCTGTGTATCCAAAGGCTGAGGAAGAATTGATAGATTTCCTCAATCGGTGTAAGTGGAATAACTCTGAAGTTATGCTTTGCCCAAGGTGCAGCGCTGTCTTCGACAAAGAAGCAGCTAAAGCTGTCGAAGGTTATCAGGATCAACAACAACGTAAAAGAAAATGGCTTGATAACAGGCCGAAGTTTGACTTTGCAAAAGGAGATCTTCCTGGCTATAAGGCTAATGTGTCGACAAAGCCTTCAACAAGCAAACGACAATTTGCTAAGGAGAAGTCCTCCGCGAAAGGGTATTTGAAGCTGTCAACAAATAAATCCTTTGTCCCAAGTGCTAGTGCTCCTGTTGAAGCGTGGGTGCCCAATAATCAACGTGCTAAAGCTGTCAAGCCAGGTACTGATGCTGCTAAGTTTAATTATAAGAATAACTATAAGGGTAAGAACCCCATGACTAGAACACAGTGGCGTCGTTACCAAAGACAACAGAAGAAGAAGGCACACTTTGACATTAACAAGGTTCCAAGTCATTTGGCTAATAATCAAGTTCCACGCAGCATAATAGTGGCGAAGAGTGAGGTTCACAAAGCTGAAGTTGCCACAAAGAGGAATGCTGATGTTGCTAGTCATGTGTGTGCAGCGAATAAGGCCAAAGGCAAGGCTGTAGTAACAGAAAAGCCAAGAAGGCCTGCTCTTGAAAGAATATTTCCTCCATTGTCAACAGTGAAAGAAAAGAATGCTGATTTCGACATGGATGAAGACATGGAGTCTGATTTTGATGATTCTGAAGATGATTTCGACGTTGTTTGCAATGTGGTATCAATATTGCCTCTTGAGTACGATGTTATCACAGTACCAAATGATGTTGAAGAGGATTTTACAGAGGATATGGCTCATCATAAGCCAATGTGTTACTATGTGATGAACAATGGTTGTGTCGAAGACCAAATGGCTACCTTCGAGAAGCCAGATATGAGTATGCAAAACCACTTGAAACCCCTGTATGTCCAAGCCAAAGTCAATGGTGTTGGAATTAACAAAGTGTTAGTGGATGGTGGAGCTGCAGTGAATTTAATGCCACATGGTCTTTTGAAGAAGATTGGTAAGTTCGACACTAACCTCAGGCCACATAACATTGTCTTAAGCAACTATGAGGGCAAAACTGGCCATTCTTTGGGGGCCATTGAGGTGGACTTAATCGTTGGTTCCATAAAGAGGACTACATTGTTCTTAGTGATAGCCTCTAAAGCGAATTTTAATTTACTCCTTGGTAGAGAGTGGATCCATGGAGTTGGTGTTGTCCCTTCAACTTTGCATCAACGTTTAGTGATGTGGAAGGAAGATGGTTTGGTAGAGTATGTTGAAGCCGATCAGAGCTACTTCCGTGCTGATGTGAACCAAGTTACCAAGGAAAATTTTGAGAAACAAATGGCGAAGATTGCGCCATGTTCATCTTCTAATGAGGCATATGTTCCTGCGGATAATGTTCTTGCCTCAGTTCATCTTGACCCAAATTATGGTTTTGTTTGGGAAAGAGAAATAATGGGAGATGATAGTGTCTATCCTGATGGTGTTCTTCGACCAATGGGGTGGAACACTGGTTCTTGAAATTGTTCTTATGTCAGTGCCCAATGCATGGGACAAAATTACGGCTTATATGGCCGAAAACAAGTTTAAAGCGGCTATAGAGGCCGAAATTATTCAACAAACAATGGCTGTCGAAGCCAGTGGGTTACATGAAGGAAATGGCATAGTCATAGATGAAAGACTTGACTGCATTTATGATGATGATCCATTAGGTTTTGAAAAGGATCCTAGAGATTCGGCAAAGCATATGCAAGCTCAAGACCCGTTAGAAGAAGTTGATTTGGGAAATGGCTCAATAAAACGGCCAACTTATATTAGTGCAAATATTGGTGCTTCTCTAAAAATCCAAGTCATCACATTGCTAAGGGAGTTCAAAGACTGCTTTGCTTGGGATTACAACGAAATGCCTGGGTTAAGTCGAGAAGTAGTGGAAATGCAATTACCAATTCGACCAGGGAAGAAACCAGTGAAGCAAGTGCCAAGAAGATTTGCTCCTCAAGTGTTGGCTAAGATCAAAGAGGAAATCGAAAGGCTATTCAGAAACAAATTCATCAGAACTACCAGGTATGTCGAATGGTTAGCCAATATAGTTCCTGTAATAAAGAAAAATGGGACTCTTAGAGTTTGCATAGACTTTAGGGATTTAAATAATGCAACTCCCAAGGATGAATACGCAATGCCTGTGGCAGAAATGCTAATAGATTCAGTAGCAGGATTTGATTATCTTAGTATGCTCGATGGTTATTCTGGGTATAATCAAATCTTCATTGCTGAAGAGGATGTGTCGAAAACTGCTTTTAGATGTCCAGGGGCATTGGGTGTTTATGAATGGGTAGTAATGCCCTTTGGCTTAAAGAATGCTGGTGCTACATATCAGAGGGCCATGAATTCTATGTTTCATGATTTTATGCAAGTATACATAGATGATGTGGTGGTTAAATCTTCCTCAGAAAGTGGTCATTTAGACCATCTTCGCCGTTCTTTTGAAAGAATGAGGAAATATGGATTGAAAATAAATCCATTAAAATGTGCCTTTTGTGTACGTGCAGGTGATTTCTTGGGTTTTATAGTGTACAAAAAAGGCATTGAAATCAATCAAAATAAGACTAAGGCAATTATGGAAACGAAGGCCCCTTCGACCAAAAAGGAGCTTCAGTCGTTGCTGGGAAAAATCAATTTCCTTCGAAGATTTATATCAAATTTAAGTGGCAAAACACAAGTTTTTTCGCCATTGTTAAGACTGAAGAAGGAAGAAGAGGTCAAATGGGAACCAATGCATCAAGCAGCCTTCGACGATATCAAGTCTTATTTGATGAAACCACCAATTTTGTTGCCTGTTATTAAACACAAAGTGCTCAAATTGTATATAGCAGCTTCTGATAGAACAATAGGTAGCATGTTAGCACAAGAGGATGATAGTGGTGTCGAAAGAGCCATTTATTACCTCAGTAGGGTCTTAAATGATGCCGAAACGAGGTACACTCCTATAGAAAAGTTGTGGCTTTGTTTGTATTTCCCGTGTACAAAGTTAAAGCAATATATAAAACCAGCTGATGTTTCTGTTTATTCGCATTTTGATGTTATTAAGCATATGCTGTCGAAACCAATAATGCATAGCCGAATTGGTAAATGGGCTTTGGCTTTGTCAGAATACAACTTAACTTATCAACCTCTAAAATCAATTAAAGGACAAGTGGTTGCTGATTTTATAGTAGACCATTCTGTACTTTGATGGTTCAAGCTATAAACATGGAGTTGGGATTGGTATTTTAATAATATCTCCTACTAACATTCCAACGAAGTATAAGTTTAAAATTCGAGATGTTTGTTCCAATAATGAAGCTGAGTATGAGGCTTTAATAGTAGGCCTTGAAATTTTACTTGAGCTGGGGGCAAGTCATGTCGAAATAAAAGGTGACTCTGAGTTGGTTGTCAAACAATTGACAAGGGAGTACAAATGCATTAAAGAGCACCTTATCAGATACTTTGTTGTTGCCAATGCTTTGTTAAAAAGATTTGAGTCTGTTCACTTAGAACAATTACCACGAATTGATAATCAAGTGGCAAATGAATTGGCACAAATTGCTTCAGGCTATAAAGTTTCAAAACAAAGCCTGGAAGAGTTAATTGAAATAAAGGATAAAATCATTTCTAATGACTATTCTTCGTCACTATTGTCAACACCAAAAACTTCAAACGCAAACGAGGAACTAGTCGTTGTCGAAAAACGTCAATTTTTTGGTGACTTTGACTTAGCAGAAATTTTTGCTCTTGACAATATGACCAATAATGATTGGCGAAGGCCTATTGTGGAATATTTGCAAAATCCCACAAGAAATACCAATAAAAAGGTAAAATACAGAGCTTTGAGCTATGTGATAATTGGAAACGAATTGTTTAAAAAGACTCCTGAAGGAGTACTATTAAAATGTCTTAGTGAAAATGAGGCATATTTAGCAGTTTCTGATACACATAGTGGAGCATGTGGTTCACACCAAGTAGGCCACAAAATGAAGTGGTTATTATTTCGACAAGGAATGTATTGGCCAACTATGCTGAAAGATTGCATAGAATTTGCTAAGGGATGCCAAGAGTGTCAAAAGCATGCTGGGATACAACATGTACCTGCAAATGAATTGCATGCCATAGTCAAACCTTGGCCATTTAGAGGTTGGGCTCTAGATGTGATTGGAGAGATAAAGCCAACTTCGTCGAAGGGCCATAGATATATCCTTGTGGGAATTGATTACTTCACCAAATGGGTTGAAGCTATACCTTTAGCCAATGTTGATCAAGAAGCAGTGATAAGGTTTATTCAAAATCATATCATTTATAGGTTTGGAATTCCAGAAACCATTACTACAGATCAGGGATCAGTTTTCACTGGTAGAAAAATGGTAGAGTTTGCTTCTGAAATTGGTTTTAAGTTATTAACTTCGACACCATATTATGCGCAAGCCAATGGACAAGTAGAAGCTGCCAATAAAGTTATTGTTAATTTGATTAAAAAGCATGTTGGGCAGAAACCCAAAAATTGGCATAATACCCTTGATAAAGCATTATGGGCTTGTCGAAATTCACCCAAAGAATCTATCAACACTACTCCTTATAGGCTAACATTTGGACACGATGCAGTGTTGCCTGTTGAAATTTGTCTACAATCAACAAGAATTCAAAGACAGTGGGAGATTCCCTCTGATTATTATTGGAATATGATGCTTGATGAATTGGTTGATTTAGACGAAGAAAGGTTATTAGCTTTAGATATGCTTATTCGACAGAAAGAGAGGGTAGCTAAAACTTATAACAAAAAGGTTAAGTTTAAAGCCTTTGATTCAGGTGATCTAGTGTGGAAGGTCCTATTGCCTATCGATAAAAAAGATAGAGTCTTTGGTAAATGGTCCCCAAGTTGGGAAGGACCATTTAAAATTTTACAAGTTTATTCAAACGGCGCATATGAGGTCAAAGAGATTGGCGCTGATGAAAGAATTTTGCGTATAAATGGCAAATACTTGAAAAAGTATAAGCCAACGTTGCAAGAAGTTAAAATAACGCTGGAATAAAGATAAAGAAAGCGTAAGTACGTGGCATTCAAAAGAAGTTGTGATTGCCATATGAGCATTGTCAGAATTATAAGTAAAACGTTGAAGGCCACGTAATACACCAGTATAGGAGTAACGTCAACAACACTTAACAGTGGTGACATCAGGTATACAACTATTTTACTCAAGTGCAAAGTTATTTCGATGGTGAATTCAAAAATGTCTTTCTCTTCTTCCTCCTCAAGTTCAGTCGAAAAAGACATTTTTGGGGGACAATTTGTTAGCCTGTAATTTCGACAGGCTTCATTGAAAATGGTCAACAAGGCCTGACTTATATTTCGACAAAGACCAAATTATTTCGACAGAGAAAATGGTCATGCGCAAGGTAAACTCGACAAGTTTCCGGGGAAGCAAAAGCAAGAGAGAGGAAAATGGATACAAGCTTTCGACAGACAGAAAACAGAGCAGTTATGCGCTGAAGACTAGCAGTTGGTCGAAGCGTGATAGAGCGGTTCTGGTCGAAAGTAGGAGTAGCAGTTATTAATTTTCAAATTCCTAGGCAGTTACTTAGTTCAGTTTTTCCCCCTCTTTTCCTTTGTATAAATAGTAGTTTCTGAGAAGAAACAGGGGTCGCAAATCACAATACACAACCCGATTCCTGAAACTCTAACTTCCAAGCCAGAGCGAAAAACGAGTGGAAGAATCGCTGTACGTGATCGTGTACCACTTTTACAATTCAATGCAATTTATTTGTCTTTTCTTCGACAATTCATGCACCATTTACTGCTTCTTTTCTTTTCAAATTCTGTTAATCATTGTAAATCGTCCCCTTTTCTACACAAACCACGCGCAATTCAAAGGCAATTGCTTTGAGATTTTTCTAGTTTGATCTCACAAACCTTCTAATAAAACTAGTGATTGTTTGCTAAAAACACCAGCAAACAATAGGCTGACAAGCTAAGTACTCAGCAAGTGCGCTGCCCTTGACTGCCTTCTGCGTGACGTACAGGATATCATATTCTGACAATAACATCTGCCAACGGGCAATCCGTCCTGCGAGAGCTGGTTTCTCAAAAATGTACTTGATCGGATCCATTTTAGACACCAACCAAGTTGTATGGCTCAGCATGTACTGCCTTAAACGATGAGCAGCCTAAACCAAAGCACCACAAGTCTTCTCCAGCATTGTGTATCTTGTCTCGCAGTCAGTAAATTTCTTGCTCAGGTAATAAATAGCATGTTCTTTCTTGCCTGACTCATCATGCTGCCCCAGCACACACCCCATCGAATTGTCTAACACGGTTAGGTACAAGATCAGCGGTCTTCCGGACACCGGTGGCATCAGAATTGGTGGATTCTGAAGATACTCTTTAATTCTCTGGAAGGCTCTCTGACAATCATCGTTCCATTTGGATTCTTGGTTCTTGCACAACAGCTTAAAGAGAGGCTCGCAAGAGGCTGTCAGTTGGGATATGAACCTTGAGATGTAATTCAGCCTCCCAAGAAAACCACGGACCTCCCTTTCAGTCTTTGGTACTGGCATTTCGAGGATTACTTTGACTTTATCTGGATCAACTTCTATCCCTTTCTGACTGACAATGAACCCCAGTAGCTTTCCGGATCTTACACCGAAGGTGCATTTAGCTGGGTTTAATCTGAGTTTGAACTTCCTTAGACGTTCAAAGAGTTTTTGCAGATTCACAATATGCTCTTCATCAGTCTTGGACTTAGCAATCATATCATCCACATACACCTCGATTTCCTTGTGCATCA
Source organism: Astragalus glycyphyllos (assembly GCA_963573325.1). NCBI lineage: Eukaryota > Viridiplantae > Streptophyta > Magnoliopsida > Fabales > Fabaceae > Astragalus > Astragalus glycyphyllos. Next base: position 23,101,978 of record OY754313.1, on the reverse strand, counting down.
TGTCGTGGAACAATGTCACCATGGCCCTCTGATACGTTGCACCGGCGTTTTTGAGTCCGAAAGGCATCACCTTATAGCAAAAGGTTCCCCAGAGAGTTATGAAGGTTGTTTTCTCCATATCTTCTGGAGCCATCTTTATCTGATTGTATCCTGAGTATCCGTCCATGAAGGAGAATAAAGAGTGTTGGGCTGTACTGTCCACCAGAATATCAATGTGGGGTAGGGGGAAATCATCTTTGGGGCTGGCTCTGTTCAGATCCCTGTAATCGACACACATCCTGACTTTCCCGTCCTTCTTCGGAACCGGGACGATATTGGCAACCCATTGAGGATACTTGGCAACCGCTAGAAACCCGGCATCAAACTGCTTCTTTACCTCATCCCGGATTTTCAACGACATCTCTGGCTTCATTCTTCTCAGTCTTTGCTTTACAGGCGGGCATTCTGGCTTTACTGGCAACTTGTGCACAACAATATCGGTATCCAACCCAGGCATATCTTGATACGACCATGCAAAAATGTCAACGTAATCGCGCAGGAGCTGAATTAACTTCATACGATCACTGTCGTTCATTGCGGTACCGACCTTAACTTCTTTCTTGTTCTCATCTGTACCCAAGTTGATTACCTCAGTTGATTCTCCGTGAGGCTGAATGACCCTTTCTTCCTGTTCCATTAATCTCATTAGTTCTGGAGGAGCTTCCCAGTTGTTCTCAACATCTCCCTCAGTTTGATTAATTGGATGATCAAAGTCAAAATATGGATCATCGGCATTGTTATTTTCAGAGATAATTATTGTTGATCTGCATTTGCAGAGGCAAAAAGCAGAATGAAAGGCGAAACAAACAGGCAAAATAAAATAAAGCGGAGAAGACACATGAAATTAAGGGAAATGATTTTATTGATGAATTTCAAAAACAACGTTTTTTATTGATGATGATAGCAATGAAGATAAAAACATGCGTGCCCCTAACAACTTATCCTATGGCCTTGGGCAGAGCCACAGGGGTGCATTACAAATTATTACTTTGGATTAAAAGCCACGGGAAAGTCAACAGCTTCCCAATTCTTCAACTTTTCACCGGCGAAGCAACGGCGGACTAGGCTGGTATCACCTTTTTCAACTCCAGGACCATCCCCAATGGCAGCGATTTGATTAGGGTCCAGCAACCCTGCACTATTAAAGCTCTGGCGAATATCACAGATAGGGATCTTTTTTGACCAAGGATCATGGCCTCTCAGTTTGGCCAACCACCTGCTCTTTCTTTCCTCTGCCATCCCCTTTCTCTCGGCTTGATTAGGATGGTACCCCAACCCACAACGGTCTCGATTTTCCTTCAGTTGAATAGGCGCAAGAATCCCCTGACCAGACTTGCCTAAACCACATCCCACCTTGTATCCTTGTTCTATCATGATCTTGGCGACCATTTCCTCGTTCCTTGACAATTTTGACCCTGGTGACGGAAGCTTGCTCCCTCTGAATACAGCATTAGCAATTTCAAGGGACTGAAAGGAGGTCTCTAGAGATTCCTCAGCGACTTCCATATAATGGAATGGGGATGGCTTGTTGACTAACCTTTCCTCTTCACCAAACACAACAACAATCTTGTCATCTACCACAAACGTGACCCTCTGGTGTAGGGAAGAGGGAATAGCTCCCGCCATGTGAATCCACGGTCTCCCCAACAGGCAGTTATATGATGAAGTGATGTCCATGATCTGGAAATTCACATAAAAGGTCTCCGGCCCAATCTGAATTGGGAACTCCACTTCCCCTAGCACTTCCTTCTTCGACCCGTCAAACGCTCTCACCAACGTCAAACTAGGCTTCATATGAGAGCAGTCCACATCCATTTTGTCCATGGTGGACTTCGGCATGACATTTAGTGAGGACCCATTATCAATCAAAACCCGAGCCAACACATAGTCTCCGCATTTGACGGAGATATGCAGAGCCTTGTTGTGCTTTCTTCCTCCTGGGGGTAACTCATCGTCAGCAAAAGTCAAATGATTAGCTGCCACGATGTTTCCTACAATCCCATCAAACTGACACACAGAGATATCTTCAGCGACATGGGCTTCATTGAGTACTTTCATCAGGGCAGGCCGATGAGCTTCTGAACTGAGCAGTAACGACAGCATAGAGATCTTGGCTGGAGTTTGTTTCAACTGATCAACAATTTGATAATCACTTTGTCTGACAATCCTTAAGAACTCACTGGCTTCCTGTTCTGTTACTTTCTTGCCCTGGGTATCCTCTGATACTTTCTCTTTTCCTTTTCTAAACCTGTCCTCAGCATCTTTAGACGTTTCAACCCGAAGAGTTTCCGGAGCATACATACGGCCGCTTCTCGTCATTCTACCTACTCCTGATATATTGGTGACAGCAGATGCACTTGGAGAACTCTCCACTGGAGGCAAAGTACTATATTTCCAGGGCACAGCACTATCTTTCTCATATGGAAAGGGAGCAGGGACCTCAATGACTATGGGCTGAGCTTTGGCTTGAACTTGCCTCGGATTGTAATCATATAAAATCTCAATTGGCCTTCTGACTTCTCTGCCATTGTTAGACTGAAGGGTCATCACGCTTTCTTCTGTTTCAAAAGTAGCTACCTGAACTACACGGCGGTCCATCAAGTCTTGCAAGATCTGCTTAAAAACTTCACAGACCCCTTTACACAGGGAGTCAGCACACCCATTCTCCTGACAACATCCTTTCTCAATGACCTCAAATCGACACAATTCAGCGTGAATGGCATCCAAGGGAGTTTTAATTTTTTCAACCTCCCTTATCACCTGTTCAGTAGAATCTTCTATTGCATTGGCCGACAGATTCCCATGTCCTGGCAGTGGATTTGTAGTTATACTTGGACTGTTCTGTTTGAAAGAAATCCAATTAGCGTCGATTAAGTCCTGAACTACATGCTTAAAAGCTTTGCAGTCCTCCACTGTGTGACCGATTCCACCCTCATGAAAACTACAAGTAGCATTGGCATTATAGCTCCTAGGGAAAGGAGGCTGGAGAGGCTTCATCGAGCGAGTGTTGATTAGGTTTTTGGAGACCAGATGATTGAACAGCTCCGTGTAAGTCATCGGGATTGGATCAAAACTGACGCGCTTCTTATACTGGTAGTTCTGGGCTTTATAACCATCATTGGCTCGTTGAGGTTGCACTGGTGCCGAGAATGGTACCGTCTGCGGTGGAGTACTGAAAGATGGATTTCCTCCGGAAATTACATTGGTCTCTCCCTCCTTCTTTTTAGGGAAATGAGAAGAGGGCTTTCTTTGTCCACCTGAACTGCCTGAACTACCAAAGTGGTTGGCGATCTTCCCGCTACGCAAACCGTTTTCAAGCCTTTCCCCAATAACTACCATGTCTGAGAAATTTGACGAGACACTCCCTATCAGTCTGTCGTAGTAGATTGCCGGAAGAGATTCCATGAACATGTATACCATCTCTTTCTCTGTTAGTGATGGCTTTACTTGTGCAGCTGTACTTCTCCACCGTTGGGCGTATTCTTTAAAAGATTCTTTATCTCCTTTGCCCATGTGCTGTAACTGAGATCGATCTGGAGCCATATCCATATTGTACTGGTACTGTTTCAAAAAGGCTTCTGAGAGGTCCTTCCAACTATGGATGTCGGAAGACTGTAACTGCATGTACCAGTCTAAGGATGCCCCAGTTAAGCTATTCTGAAAGCAGTGGATCAACAGCTTATCATCACTAGCATGCGCAGCCATTTTTCGGCAATACATGGTTATATGACTTGATGGACAACCAGCACCCCGGTACTTGTCAAAATCAGGTGCCTTAAACTTTGGAGGAAGGACTATATCTGGAACGAGACACAAATCACGGGCATCCTTGACTCTAACACCTGTACCTTCCACAGCCCTTAACCGTTCTTCAAGCACACGATACTGGTCTCTGGGCTGAGAGTTTTCAAACACATGCCCCTGAGGATGACTACTCATGCCATAATAATTTCCCCCAAACTGAGCGGGACTTCCTACTTGAAACGCAACATTCTGAGGATTGGTAGTGATCCAAGGAGTAGGACTGAGTGGATTTCTCTGTAGCGCAGCATCATGATTAGGAGCGTGGACCTGTGGTCTACCAACAACTCCACTAGGTACGACCACAGCAGCCTGACTTGGCCCTGCTACCCCAACTGGATTGAATTCAACATTTTGAGGCGTATAACCGACTGGCATTCCCTACGGGTACCTCTGAGCAGCTGGATGGCCCTGACCGCTTGCTCCTGGAGAGTGGACAAAATGAGGGATCCCTATTCCCGGAGGAAGAATAGTAGTTGCAGTATTAACAGGCCCCGGAGGGGTAATGAAGGTGACAACTCCATTAGGGTTTACAACGGCGGTGGCCTCAGCACTGGCCCCACCTTTTAGATTCCTCAGCATACCCATCATTTCAACCATCTGGGCCTCCATAGCCCCTACCTTATCCTTCAAAACCCGGTTTTCTTGAGCTAGCTGCTCGGGGTTGAGTATCTCTATAACCGGATCATCCGGACCCGAGTGATAACTCTCAATCTCAATGTCTGGACTTTTGTTGATTCTCTGCCATGAGCCTTGCCTGTAGACGAGTGTAGTAACGGTGATGGCGAACCAGCTTGCCTTTTCTGTTTGTTTAAATATTTATTGTGTAAGAGCCTGAATGAATAGATGCATGGATGCATGAAATGAATGGATGCATAAGTATATGTGTATGCATGCGATGCAAAATGCGTTTTTTTTTGGTGCCGGGGATATCACATATTTTATTTGGGTAAACAACAAGGATCGAGAATGTGAAATGAACCATACAATTTTATTTGAACTGAGACACACAATCCTTTTATTTATTCATAACGTAAAAACAGGAATACATCATAAAGAGTTCTCAAAGCAACAATTAACCAGAATTTCAAACAACAGCTAAGTCCCTGCATTGGTTTCTATTCCTTTTTCTTGAAGTGGAAGGACGATCTGCCTGCCCCCTCATCTCCAAGATCAAACCCCTGACATACTCGATGAATCTTCTGACCTCTACCGGAGTAGTGCACACATCCACAGCAATCTCTGTAGCTCTGAGGCGCCTTGGAAGGCCTGTAACAGTATCATAGCACAGCTTGGACAAGAATGCATACTTCTCTTGCAAGCGCCGGCAATGATCATCCAGTCTTCGATGCTCTTCCACAAGTAGGACATCTCATCCCTGAACCTCTCTAGCAAATCACCCTGGTGCCTCGCATGGTCCTCCAGTGCCCTAGATTTCCCGAGCTCCCCCTGAAGCAGCGCTTGACAGTCTTCAAGCCTCTCTCGCACCAGCTTTCTTGCTTGCACCTCAGTTCTGAGCTTGCTCTCATAGTCAGCAGTAAGAGTCTTCAACTGTGCTTTTGCTTCCTTCAATTGGCCCCGCAAGGTCCTCTCTAATTCCTTGGAGACATTCAACTGAACCTTCCATGCACGGGCATCATTCAGCGCTCTGTTTCTATCCAGATTTCGCACCCTGATTTCGCTTGTAGCACTTTTGAGACCACCCTGCATGTCAATGAGCTTTTGGTCACTGGCAGCGATTCTCTCTTTGAAGTCAGCAAGACATTTCTCTTTGAATTCATTTTCTTGCTCTAAGCTCTTTTTCTCTTGGAGCAGCTTTTGCAACTGGGCCTGCAATTCTAACTTCTCTTGCTGGGACTGAGATAAGGCAGCCTTGAGCCCCTCAACCTCCTCATTAAGAATAGGAGCAGGTGGAGGAACCTCAACTTCAACCTGAGGAAAGCCTCTAAATGGGAGCTTAACTGCTCGAGCCCGGAGCTGGACCCCCTGAAGGTACTCTTCCCCCACACTTGTATCTCTGCGACCCAACTCATTACGCCCTTTCTTTACCGGCCTGTTCCAAGCACGAACAATCCTTCTCAACAAACTCAGATCCCCGGAACCTCTATCATGTAACACAAAGCCAGCCAAAGACTCCATCAATGGTGGGCTTGTCATTGGGTAACCCAGCTGCCTCAACGCAAGAGCAGGGTTGTAGGTGATACATCCCCTAGTGCCAATGAGTGGAACATTCGGAAAGCCGTTGAGCTGAGAGATGAATTCTGGTGTATCCCGGGCCAGAGTGCACCACGAGATATCACCTCCTCTAAGGCTAGCAATAAACCACTTCCACTCATCTTTCCCTTTGTTTTCAATGTGTCCTTTAAACACATGTGAGGCGAACCACCGATACAGAACTGGCAAACAACACCTAACCATCCCTCCTCCCTTAGAGTGACGATCAACAAGAGAATAGTACAAATCAGCTAAAATAACAGAGGTGGGATTTTGTTCCCGCTTTTTGAATGCAAGGAACACATCAATAGCTGCAGCATCAACAAAATTCTCAACACAAGGGAACAAGACAACTCCATAGACAAGGAGGGCAAGCACATCAGAGAAAACTTTCCACTCCTTCTTGGCAAGTAGGGCCTCAGCTTCTGCTTCTAAGAATTTTCTTGACAGACCTTGCCTTTGACCCTTGACTTCCACATTTTTAATCAAAAATTCCTCTTTAATCTGAAGAAAGCCAGCCAAAGCCTTTGCTAATGAATACCTCTCCACATAAGAATACGGCTTGCAGTTCGCAGCAGGAAAGCCCAAGATCTTCTCAAATTCTTCTAAAGTGGGGACCAGCTGATAATCTTGGAAAGTGAAGCAACGGTATTCGGGATCAAAGAACTGGGTCAAAGCAGTGAGGGCCTCAGTTTGAACATTCACCTCTAGCAAATCGAGGAGATTACCATATGTACCCTGATAAGCCTCTTTTCACCGTGGGGGAAGCTGATTACCGAACCTAGCCAAGCTTTGGACGTCCTGTTGTTTGAAATTCCACTTGAGGGTTCTTTTCACATTCTGATCCATTTTTCTTTCTCTCCTTTTTTGGTATCTACAATGTCCCCGGCACTGGTGAGAATGCATGCAAAATGTATGAATGAATGCATGATGAGAAGAAAAAAAAAATTAATATTTTCAACACGACAGCTTTTCAAAAGCTAGAAATTCACATACATTTTTTTTTTGAAAATTTTCAGGTTTATTTGCAAAAATCTTTATTCAGATGCAGGGGTATGCAGCTCCTTTGTGTCCTAAAAGGTTTCTTAGAGACAGGGTCTATGGCTATTTCTACGGGTACACACTTCAAGGATAGCACTAAAAGAAGGACCCTAAATAAGGTTCCTAGAGCCAACGACCTCATCTGAGAGCACCGATCCCAGGGACGTACGTCCAAGTGATGATGTCTTCAAACAAAGCCAAACTCTAGGTGAAGTCTTCGCACCCACTCAACAAGACGTACGTCCAGTGAGCAGCCACTAATGACTTCGTTCTAGCCTAAGATATGCTCTAGCCCGGGTATAGGGTTGTCTCACCAAGAAATATAAGGGTAAAAAGAGTGTAACGTGTGTGTAGGAGCACGACGACAAACATACCCCCCCACCTGCAAAGAAAATCCAGAAACAGTCCATACAAAGAGTCGTCTACCCTAGGGTTTTGCAAGCATATATCATTTCAATACAAACAAGTAAACTAACCTAGGGTTCCAACAACAATCATATGCACTGCTTACCTCAAGAAAAGGGAGCCAAGAAGAGGGGTCATAATAGAATCGGGGGAATGCATGAACTTACCTTGAAGAAAGGGAGCAAAGAAGAAGGGATCATAGTAGAATTGGGGGAATGATGCATGAGCTTACCTTGAAGAAAGGGAGCAAAGAAGAAGGGGACATGGTGATTGGAGAAATGCATGATCATATTAAACATATAAACAAAAGAAGATGAAAGGAGAAGAAGGAACAAGAAGCGAACATAGAAGAAAAAGAAGAGTCAAATGCACATGAATGCAACATAACAACACGAGAATGCAAGAGAACATTCAAACATCAGAAAGAGAGAAGAAAAAGAAGGAGAATAAAAGAGAGAAATAGAACAATCACATTCAAATCAAACAATTAAACCGCACATCAAGTTAATTAGGCCCGATCCTCGTTTTTAAAAAAGAAAGTCCCCAGTGAAGTTGCCAGCTGTTGCACCCCGAAAAATCCGAATTGAACCTTTCATCGTACAACGTGAAAATTTGTGAAGCCGCCATCAACATTTTTTATTTAGGGACCAAAACATTGAAAAAGGGTCCTTTTTTTTAAGGCGGGTGGTCCTTTGAGAACTAGAGATGTAGGTTCGGGGGTCGGTTAGGTGTGGGGAAGGTATTAGCATCCCACACCTCCTTTCTACCGAAAGGGAACCTTTAACTTGATGTGCGGTTTTGACAGAGTTGATTTGAAACAATTCGTTCTACTTCTTTTTTTATTTGAGAAAAGTGTTTTTGAAAACGGGGGAAAAGAAGAATCTTTTTATTATTTTTTAAAAGTGTGCTTGACGGGATGTGATCCGCTCCTACGTATCTCCCGGTGCGATGGAGAATTCAAAGCTTACGTAGTTCTCCTTAGTCGAGAAACTTTGTGTTTGTGTTTTTTATTGTAGGGGTTTTCGGTCTTAGAATGTACAGTCCACTAGACCTAGAACAAAGACAACCCCGCCTGTACAGACGACGTGCCCCCTACTTATTGAAAATGTTTTTTTGATTAAGGAAGAAAAAGATTTGTTGTGAGGTTGGTTGCTTTTATTTGAGCAAGTATCTTAGGCTCGCACGAACTGTACAGCTCGCTAACCTTAAGACGCTAAGCAATACCGGATGTACATCCGACTCGATTCCTTACTCATTTTTTGAAATAGGGTTCAAGTTGTTAATTACTTGTTTTGATTCTCATAAGTATCCCAAGATGTTTGAGCTGTACAGCTCCGATCTTAGGACGCTAGACAACACCGGCCGTACGTCCGACTTGCCTCCTTATGAGTTTTCAAAAAGGTTTATTGTTGATCTTAGAAATAATTTGATTGTCTTATGAAAACCATTTGAGAAAAGATTGAGTTTGGAAAAAGCTTTAGAAAATGATTGATTTGAAGAAAGGAGAAGGGAGTTTGAGGGTGACATTGGTCACAAAAGGTTTGTTGGGATGGCGTGGCATCCAAAAGGAGAAGAAAGTAGAACATTCAATCAATTTCCAAGTCAAGAACCAAAGTGCAACATTTAACAAATTGCAAGCAAAGCAATCAACAATGTAAGCATAAGCATAAACATTACCAATTACAACATTTGAGCACAAGAATGACACTTAGTCATCTAACATTTAATGGCCATGAACATGCAAGATCAACATTAACCAAATAGATTGCAAGAATAGGCACACAAATAGATAATGCAAAAGTTTAATTCAAATAGGCATCAACACAAGATAAAAACACAAGGTTGAATCCCTTTTGGTAATCCTTGACATTTGAGACAATGCACAAAGGCATAAGTGTCTAGTCCTTTTACCAAATCATCAACATTAAAGCATAACATTGACCTAGAAAGAACATCACATTTGCAAGACCAAAAGTGACCAAAAGAGGGCATTAACAAGTCATTTTTGTGACCAAAATTGGTTAATCAAGTTAGAAAACTAGCATTTGCATTTTCAAGCAAGAATTGCACAAAGAAAATTGAATCATCTTAGGCAATCCTCATCACTTAAAGTGAAAGTGCCTAAGGCACAAGTGTGAGTCCTCTTGCCAATCATCAACATAGAGTAATTTTGCAAACAAGTTACTAACAAGCAAACCAAAGTTTACAATTAAAGCACAAGGTTGTGTTGAATCATCTTAGGCAATCCTCAACACTTAAAGTGAAGTGCACAAAGACACAAGTGTGAGTCCTCTTGCCAATCATCAACATATAACAACTTGCAAGCAAGATACAATCAATTAACATCAAAATAACTTGAGAAAACGTTTTTGATCACAATTGCAAACCCATTTCACAAGAAAATTAACAAACCCTAATTCTAATAATGATTTGCGACACCAACATAGAGCTAAAAGCTCATTTTATTCTTTGAAAGCAACAAAATCATGCAAGCAAATGACATAGATCAAGCTTTTTGGCAAGGATTCACATGATTAAGCAAAGGAATGCACTAAAATCACACAAAACCCTAATTTTTTTCTATAATATGCGAAATGAAACATAATCCCAAATCACAATTTTATTCATGAAAATGCAAGCACAAAATGAAAATAGCACAAACACACAATTTATTCCAAGAGAGAGATGCATTTCAAGCATCCAAACCTCCCAAAGTGTTTGTCAAAATGCTTGAAATACATCTCTCATTCAACAACAACAATTATATCAACATTTCAACAAAAAAATAGAGCACTAAAATGCAAAGAAATGCTTGATATGCAAAAATAGATTGATGACCTACATTTTTTATGCTAAAATTTTGATGATGTTAAGATTGAGAGTATACCTCAACTCCAAGCTAGAATAGCAAAAGAAATAAGGTGAATGAACACTAAACCACTTGAATCAACCCTCTAATCTTCAATCTTGAGCTTTATTCTTGAGATTTGAAGATGGATCTTTGAAGAGAATGCAAGGATGATGAAGGATTTAGGACTAGAATGTTGATTTGAAGTGAAAAAGTGAAGAAATGAGGTAAGGGAATGAGGAGGTGTGTTCGGCCAAAGGAGGAGAGGAGAGGCTAGGTTTTTTGAGTGTGAATTGTGAGCCAAAACCTTGTGAGAGGTGAGGATATGAGGGTATATATAATGTGCAATTAGGTTTAGGGGCATTTAGGTCATTGTGTACCTCATCTCATTCTAGGATTGCATTTTAATTTTGAATCAAGGGTGAGGATTGAAACACACTTTGATGAGGGGTAAAAAAATGCAAAATGAGAGGGAAATGAAGAGGGGGGGATTCGAAATATCAAGGGAGAGTGGTGCCCAAGTTTTGCAAGTTGGCAATTGTACTATTGTACCATCCATGAACCTTCCAATTATCCTCTCCATTTTGATTATTCTTTTCAAGATAATTGTACATAAATCTAACCATTTTGAGCCATATACAAGGTATCTTGAAGAATATGCCATTTTTGAAAATGAGAGATGACCAAAATTGCCAACAAAAATCTTATCATATAATTTTTGGGAATATTCCTTGTACTATTTTTTTGAAATGCTTTCTTGAATTAATTTGAACTTGATTTTTTTACTACACATATAAAATATGCGCATAATTTGAAAAATGATTTTCTTTATTTATTTTTTTTGTTCAAAATAATACAATTTCATTAAATAAATTCCCAAAAATTAATTGATTGGATTTTCAGCTAGCAAAAATTTATTAAATTGAAATTGGCCAAACAATGCCCCTTTTAAATGCCCCAAAATTCCTTAATTTCTCAAAAATGATTTTGAAAACCTTAGAATGCTTGGGTAAATACCCTAAACCCTTTCTCAAATAATGCATCACTCACAAAATTATTTATTTTTGCTGAAAATTAGGGTTTTGAAACTAGGCGGACAAAATTAGGGTATGACAATGACTCTCAGGACAGCCGGTGCCTCAGTACTTGTCCACCTCAGGAGCTTTGAACTTCGGTGGTAATACCAAATCTGGGACTAAGCATAGCTCACGAGCTTCTCTAGTCCTGACGCCAGCACCTTCCACGGCTCTTACCCTCTCTTCTAGTGCACGAATTGGGTCATTTGGCTGCGATCCCTCAAACATGTGGCCTTGGGGTTGACCGCCCATGCTATAGTAATATCCTCCAGGCTGAGGAACATTGTGAGGGTGTGCAACAAGCCCCGGAGTAGGGCTGAGCACAGCATGAGGACTAGGAGTCTGGACCTGCGGTCTTCCAGCAACTCCCCCAGACACAGCAGCAGTCGCCTGATGTGGCCCAACAGCGTCAGTAGGAATGGGTCTAACAATTTGCGGCATGTACTCGGCGGGCATCCCCCAAGGATATCTTTGTGACTGATTCTGCCTATTCATCCCTGAAGCAAAGACGGGATGACTGATTCCAGACCCCGGAGGAACTGTGGCTGCAGCCTTAACTGACACTGGAGGAGGTATAAAAGAAATGACACCATCGGGACCCACCACAGCGGTACCTTCAGCAGCGGTTCCACTCTTTAGGCTTTGTAGCAAAGCCATCATCTCATGCGTTTGGGTCTCCATGGCCCCAACCTTATCCTTTAGAACCTGGTTCTCCTGAGCCAGCTGCTCAGGATTAATAATCTGCACGCCCAGATCTTCGTGCTCTGGATTACTCTCGGTCTCAATCTCTGGGTAATCTTGCAGATTGGCCATCAACTTTGCTTGCAGTCGGGTGAAGTATCGGTGACGGAGAACCAGCTTGCCTGACTTGCTCTGACGAAACTTTTTTTTTATGAGCAGGGGTATTAATGACTGCAATGAATGCAATGCAAATGGGTGTTAGTTTTAGTTTGTCTTATGCCGTGAACCACAGTGTGCCATGTCTTGCCATAGGCCTAACAGTGGACTTTGATTATTTTTGCTTGAAACACGACAAGATTGGAATCAATAAGTGAAACAAAACATACTCCATACATTCAAATTCAAGCAAGTACTTCAAGCCTTACATTTCAAAAGGTAGAATACTCAAATGGAAATACGGTCATCCAGAAAGAGAGAGTACAATGAAAATTACAAACAAGAGCTCAACTACATAGAGCTTTGAAATCTTCAGTTCTCTTTCTCTTGTTGCCTGTGGGAACCCTTCCAGTCTTCTCTCTGACTTCTTCAACCAAGGCCCTGCAAAACTTCACGAATTTGTAAACTGCCAGTGGAGTGTTAAAGGGAAACATCTCAACCTCAGCCTTTCTTAGCTTTTTAGGTACACCTGCAAGAGCTTGGTTGGCCAACTCTGCAAGCTCAGAGAATCTAGCCTTCCACTTTTGAATTTCATCTTTCAACTCAATGATAACTGCCTGTTCTTCAATCCTGCCAAGCAGTTCAACAAAGCGGTGTTCCCAATGCTGACTCTCATCCTTCACCTGCCTATATGCATCACTGATGTGTCGAAGGTTTCTTTTCAGTTCATCAGAAATCTCTCGCTCAAATCCTAGAGCCTGCTTGTATTCTTTGAGAATGCTCTCAACTGAATTTCTTTCTTGCGCGATACTGCTCAGTTTGCTTTCCCACTCAGCCTGTAGCAAGCGGGACTCTCTTTTTGACTTTGCAAGCAAGCTCTTCACAGTCCTCTCATCCATCTTTGTCTTTTCATAGAGATCTCTCCACTGACTGGTCTCTTCAATGGCTCTCTTTTGTTTAGCCTTTTGCCTCTTGATTTCCTCTTTGGCTACTTGCAGATACTTTTGAGCTTCTAGCTTTTCCTTCTCTTCTACTTTGAGTTTCTTGTCAAACTCCTCAATGGCAGCAGATTTGAGAGCATTATCTACTTTTAATCTTTGGTTGTTCAGAGTCAACTTCTCTATCTCAGCTTGCAAGGATTTTTTCTCTTCCTCTGCTTTCATTAGAGCCAACTTGACCTCACCTAACTCTTCAACAACGGGAGTACCAGAGTCTATTACCTCCATCTCAACTTGCAATAATTTCTGATAAGGCAATCGGACGCTCTGAATCCTTTTCTCAAGCCATTGAGCAAAGGTAACACCACTAGTTCTCTGAGAGATCTCTACTTTTCCATAACGAGTCACCATACTCCAAGCTTGCAAAATCTTCCTAGTCAAACTGTCATCCTTTGGACCTCCCTCATAGATGTAAAACGGGAATGCCATCTCTTCAGTAGGCGAGTTCCTCATAGGATATCCTAATTGTCTCAGCGTCAGGGAGGGATTGTAGTTAATGCACCCTTTAGTGCCCATCAGTGGAACATTTTGAAAACCACCACAGCGGAAGACTACCTTAGGTCTAGCTTCCCAGCAAGATGAAAGATACCAACGAACCGAGTGCTCGTCTAGACTCCCTAGAAACTGGATCCACTCTTGAATACTCATGGTTTTCACCTCACAAGATACAGCATAGTCAATCAACTTTTCCACTTTCTTTGGATTGGTGAAAACATGGATAAGAAGCCAGGCATATAACAGATGGGAAGAGCAAGAGATTTTCTTCCTTTTGAGTTCACAGTGGTGAGTAAGAGCGGAATAAGTGTCAGCAAGCATTGCAGGGATCGGATTGATAGGATTCTTCTCATTCTGGAAAGCTAAGAAAATGCCAATGACAGTCACATCCACAAGTCTTTCAATCTGCGGAAAGAGAACAATCCCGAAGATTGTTAAGGCCAAGATTTGCTTGAAGACAACCCAATTTTTGTTTCTGGCATGAGTATCCATCATACCCTCGAGATAACTCTACGGGAAACCTACCACAAGGTTCTTCCTCTGCCTCTGGAGCTTCAGGTCCTCTACCTTTACTTGCAACAATGCAGCAAACTTCTCATCCGTGTAATACTGCTCTTGATACTGGCAGGGAGCAGCTTTGGTCTGAGGGAAACCCAAGATCTGATGATATTCTTCCAAAGTGGGAGCCATTTGGAAATTTTTGAAAAGGAAGCATCTGATTTCGGAGTCATAGAATCTGCTTAGAGCCACGATAGCCTCAGTCTGTACCTCTAGCAACAACAACTTCCGAAGGTTCCCATAAGAGCTGTCAAACGATCCCCTTTCAATAGGTCCCATTAGGTCAACATATCCTTTCAAGCTGGTGACGTCTACCTTTCTTACACTCGGGTACCTTGGAGCATGCACTGTCTCACTTCTTGATTCCATTAAGTTCCTCTGGCAAGATTCTTTGTCACTTTGTGATTCTCGGCAAACAAACTCGAGTAAGATGCAATGATGCATGCATGGGTTTTATGTAATGCGAGGATGTATGCAAATGCTGATGATGTTTTATGCATATGCAGATTAGGGCAAAATCTTTATTGGCATTGATTTAAGCTCTTTTTTTTGAAAATACGGGCCGTACGTTGTTTCATATGGACCAGTGAGAGAAAGGCTACAACGGCAACTCGTTCTCCCTTTTTTTTTGAAGAATGCGGGCCACATGCTACTTCATAAGAGAAAGGTTACAACGGTAACTCGTTCTCCCTTTTTTTTTGAAAAAATGTGGACCATATGTTACTTTATAAGAGAAAGGCTACAGCGGCAGCTCGTTCCCTTTTTTTGAAAAGGGTGGGCCATATGTTATCTCGTACGGACCGGCAAAAGAAAGGCTACAACGGCAGTTCTTTCTCTGCTTTCTTTTTTTTTTTTTTTGGAAAAATCTCCTTCTACTCCTTTTGGAAAACATGCCTAGATTACAATGCAACACACAATTTGTATGTCCTTGTGTCCTACGAGGCGGGAACCTAGGTTCTAGGGAAACTCAGATGTTCCTCCCATGTTGGCTTTAATCACTTCCTCACCAGGTTACCAGAGCTAATTCTCTCTCACAATAGCACCCACAACGATGGTACGCCATCTGGTGTGAGGCATCGTGAAAGAGCATACTCCGGCTGAAACTTTCGTGAGAGTCAGAAGGACAACGGTCCAATTGCCAGTCACTACTCATTTCCACTCCCCTAAGTTTTGTCAGACCTTGGGTTTTAGGCCCCTCTCAAAGCACAATAAGCATAAGGTGTGAGTGTGTGTAGCAAGGACATACCGCCTAAAACTACCCATCATAAACCCCCACCTGCAAATGAAAACCCAGAACAGTCCAGACAAAAGCATACAATAGCATGTTGCATATCATATAGCATTCCAATTCGAGAATTAACACAGGAAGTCAATAAGCAATCGCAAACATTGTTTACCTTAAGAAAGGGAGCCAAGAGGAAGGGATCATGATAAGGTGGGGGAGAAATGCATGAATTTACCTTTAGAAAGGGAGCAAAGAAGGGGGGACGTGGGAATTGAGGAATGCATGAACATGGTATGTGAACAAAGAGAAAATGCGCAAGGAGCACACATAGAAGGAAAACAAATGCATATGAATACAACATAACATCATGATAATGCTAGAGAAACAATCAAGCATCACAGACAAAGAAAGAAGGGAAAAGGAAAAGAAAAGGGAGAAAAGAAAGAAGTAGAACAAAGCTTTCAATTCAAACGATTTAAACCACACATCGAGTTAACTAGGCTTGACCCTCGCCTTTTATAAAAATTCCCCAGCAGAGTCGCCAGCTGTTGCGCCCGAAAAATCCGGTTTGGGACGTCTCGTTTTGCAACGTGAAAAATAGTAGAGCCACCACCAATATTTATTTGGGAAAACATCGGAAAAACCCTTTTTTTTTGGAAAAGCGAGTGGTCTTTCGAAATCAGAGATGTAGGTTCGGGGGTCGGTTACGCATGGGGAAGGTATTAGCATCCCATACGTCCTTTCTACTGAAAGGGAACCATTAACTCGATGTGTGGTTTGACAAAGGTTTGAGTTGAAAGCGATTTGTTCTACTTCTTTTCTTTTCTTTTCTTTTCTTTTCTTTTTATTTGGAAAATTGTTTTATTGAGAACGGAAGACAGGAATATTTTTGTTATCTTTGAAAAGTGGAAACAAAACAAAGATTTTTTAAAAGGGTGCTTGACGGGACGGACCCGCTCCTACGTACCCTCACTGGGTTGAGGGATCAAAGCTACGTAGTTCTCGGCTTTTGCGTCTGAAAACGGCTTAAGAGTTTTTCGCAATTGGGTGAGCGTTTGTGAAGACCGAACAACAACGGTTAGAATGGCCTCACTACTAACTCTTTTTTTTGAAAATAAAATCATCATTAACGATCTAAACGGCAACAGGGCGAGTGATCATCAATGACAATTTGTTTTATTTAATGGAGGAAGAAAATGTTTTCGCAAAGCAAGGAGCGTTTGAAAATGAGTTTAGAAAATGGGTTTTGGAAAACAAGTAGAACATTATTCAATCAATTCCAAGTCCATAACCAAATGCAACCATGAGTGAACAAGATTCAAACATACTCACCAATCAAGCAATCATAAACATGTTGATTATTAACCAAGATTAAACATGCCAATATAATCAAGAGATCCAATTATTAAGGATGCAAGACAAAGTTCTCAAGACAATTGTGTGTGTGTGTGAGAATTGCTACGGGACGGGCAGCAATCTCAAAGGGGTGCACATACCTTAATGACTCTATACTACAACCGGAAAAGTAGGCTTACGTCTTCATTAAGAATACATACTAGTGGAAGGAAGGGCACACAATTAAATCAAGTCATTCAAATGGCATCAAGAACAAGTGAACACAATTGATCATAGGCATAGAGTATTCTAGGTTTAATGAATGAACATCTGAGCGATGATACATGATTAAGCAAGCATGTGAATGCATGAGCATACAAGAGAATGCATGAATAAGTATACAAGAGAATGCATGAGCATACAAGAATGCATGAGCATTTATTATGCATGGTATACAAGTATGAGTGAATGTGTGTGCAAGCATGCAAGGTGTCGCATAGATGATGCAAATAAGTGAAATGCAAAGTTTGAAAATGTTTTGAGTAAGAAGTGGTAAAAATGTTTTAGGGTTTTAAATGAGAAGTAGTAAAAGTTTAAAATGCAAATGATTGAAATGTTTTGGGATTTTTTTATGCAAATTTACAAGTGGTAAAAAGTTTGAGTGAGAAGTTAATGAAATGGTAGAGTAAAAATGCATGAGGTAAATGGTAATTATTTAATGAGATGGTAAAGTAAAAAGGTAAAAGGGTAAAAACACAATTGCACAATTGCATTTATTCACACAAGATCAAAACAACACGTTTTCAAGCACAAAATATGCACAAAAGTGGCCTAAGGCCGAAGCAATGCTAAGCACAAATCACCGTCAAATTTCATGCTAAAATTCACAATTAATACATGAAACAATTCACAAGACTAAACCCTAGATCATCATGCCATGTTCTAAAGTAAGCATCAAGCATATCATGTATTTTATTCTTCACAAAATCAAAGAAGTAAAAAGGCAACAAAAACCCTAGGTTTTGAAGCAACAACCCGAGGCACCCAACATCAAAATCAAGCCAAAATTCAACTTAAAATCATGAAATGAACAAAATGAACACAAGAACCCTAAAATCCATGCTATGGCCGAAGCAAAATAGGTAGGAAAACAAGGTTTTATTTCACCAAAATCATGCAAATGAGGTAGAAATGCAATGAATGATGAGAAAACCCAAGAATCTTTCCTTCAAGGCCAAGGACTCATCTCAAACACCCAAGGCTCCCAATGTCCTTGTCCAATAATGTTTGAAATGAGTCCTCAAAGCTTCTTTCAAGAAGGAAAGAGGAATAGAAGAGAGATTACATGATGAAAATTAAAGAAAATGCAAGGGTTAGTGAGCTTACCTCTAGATCTAGCTAGAAAATGAAGAAGGTAAGAGAATAGAAGCAAGAACACTTGAAGAACACCACAAGAACCTCTTGAACCTTTCGCAAATGCTTGATTCTTGATGGTTTTTGATGAAACTTTGATGATTATGCAAGTTTAGAAGTAGATTTATTGAAAGGATGAAGAATAAACAAGGTTTGATGGTTGATTTTTTTGGAAGAATTTTGAAGAAAAGAATATGGGTATGGTGGCTGGTTGCTTCGAAGGAATGAGAGAAAGAGAGGAGAGATTTGGGTGCTAGGGTAAAAAAAATGAGTCCCCCCCTCATGGTCTCCTATTTTGGGTTTTATATGAGGTGCAAAATTAAGGGTATATAGGACATTGTGCTTTTGCAAACCATTGAGATTTGAGCTAGAATTTGAATCAAAGG
This sequence comes from Astragalus glycyphyllos, assembly GCA_963573325.1. Lineage (NCBI taxonomy): Eukaryota > Viridiplantae > Streptophyta > Magnoliopsida > Fabales > Fabaceae > Astragalus > Astragalus glycyphyllos. Next base: position 23,083,307 of record OY754313.1, on the reverse strand, counting down.
CCAAGATTGCAATGCACATGGATTAGGGACAAGGAGAAAACACAAATGAGTGAGGAATAGCTGGTCATACACAAAAATTATGAGTTTTTGTTGCACAAAAATTGTTGAGGGCACCTAGGTCATTCTACACAAAGTTGTAGCCTAGGATTTGATCTAGAATTTTAATCAATGGCTAGGAATACAACTCACATGGATCAAGGGCATGAGGAAACACAAAATGAGGTGAAAATGAGCTGGAAAATTCGGAGCAAATGAGGCCTTGGTGCCCAAGTTTTGCAAGCTTGTCAAGAAAAATAGTACATTTTGTCTTATTGGGGACACTTCCTTATTTTCACCATTTTTTATTATTCTTTTCTAGATAATTCCATAAAAATCATGCCACTTTGGGCCATGTCCTAGGAATCAATGATTGGGCCCAAAATTCCATGATATCACCCTTCCCAAAATTGATTTGAGACCTCACCTTGATGGAAATTCCCATTTTGCCCTTTTGCTTAAAATTTGAATTTTATGCCAAAAATCATGCATGCATGCGCACAAAAATTCATAACCCAAATCATCTAGATCCAAATAAATTCCTCTGAGATTGAACAATGATTTTTGGTGAGAAATTGCTTAATTTTGGAAATGACCAAAATACCCCTTTTGCCCAAAAACCCTAATTTGCTCCAAAAGGCATTCCAATTCTAAAAATGATTTTAAAAGCGCTGAAATGACTTTTAGAACCCAAAAATGCATGCTCATAGTTCTTCACATCCTTCAGAATGATGCTTCACTTCATAATTTATTGCTTTTTGTGGAAAATTAAGGTTTTGTTCCAAGCCGGACAAAATTAGGGTATGACACTAACCCAAGTGAGAACCACAATTGCAACAATTTGGACACCCCCACACTTATGGATTTGACAATTTTCAATTCAAAGCTCCTTCACCCTCTAAGATTGGGTAATATCATTGTTTTACAGGCTTGTAATGAGCTATAAAACAAAGAATGTGATAAAAAGGCTCAAAGGGGCTTACACAAAGGGATAAATTCAGGGAAGGCTCATTTGGCTAGTAGCTAAAATGAACAAAATTGCCTAGATCATTTCAAACATGCATGTGAACAAGTGTTTCAACAAGAATCAAGTCAAGTTCTAGAGTAACTAACAAACATGAGTGAGTCACACACAAGAAAGGAGGGAATGGAAAATTATAGTCCATCCAATAAAAGGCTCAATTCTCACCAGGGACATTGACTATCACAAATGATGCAAAATCTAGTGCTCATAATCAACTTATTATACCAGGAGCAACAAGAAATCAATCAAGTAATGTCAAAACACCTATGGTCCTAGAATAGTAACCTCACTCACAACTTGTACAATCCAAGAACTCATGGAAAAACATGCTAATATAACTTTTTTTTAATTTTTAAAATAAGGAAAACTGCAAAACAAATAAAAAATTAAAAGAAAAAGACAAACTACTAAGCTTCTAAAAGACACCCCCCACACTTAAATCATACATTGTCCTCAATGAAAACAACAAGCATAAAATAAGAGTAAGAAGGAGGGACTCCCAGGTCAATTTGCAGTGTAGGTGGGATGTTCCAATGAGAGTTCTTCAATGGGTGCATCTTCAAGTGTGGAACTCTCATAGAATACTTTGAGGTTTTGTCCATTGACTTTGAAAACATTATTTGTCGCCTCACTTTTAATTTCAACTGCACCATGAGGAAAAACATTAGTAATAACAAATGGGCCAATCCATTTGGATATAAGTTTCCCAGCCATGATTTTCAGTCGGGAGTTAAACAACAAGACTTTTTGCACAATGGAGAAATCTGTCCTAGAAATCATCTTATCATGGAAGTGCTTAGTTTTCTCCTTATAAATTCTAGAATTCTCATAGGCTTCTAGCCTAAGCTCTTCAAGTTGTTGCAATTGAAGCTTTCTCTCTTTACCTGCCTTTTCAAGTTCAAAATTACAACCTTTGACCGCCCAATAAGCACTGTGCTCTATCTCCACCAGAAGGTGGCATGCCTTACCAAACACAAGTCTAAAGGGGGACATCCCTATTGGTGTTTTTTAGGCTGTTCTTTGAGCCCAAAGAGCCTCTTCTAGCCTGTGGCTCCAGTCCTTCCTACTTTGTTGCACCATCTTTTCTAGAATTTGTTTGATTTCTCTGTTTGAAATCTCAGCTTGCCCATTAGTTTGGGGGTGGTAAGGTGTAGAAACCCTATGGTGCGGTTACAGAAATGAATGCCTTGGTCACTTATGATGGCTCTTGGAATATAAAACCTGCAAAAAATTTGGGACCTGACAAAATCTGCAACAACTTTAGAATCATTAGTGCTAGTGGCTTTTGCCTCCACCCATTTGGAAACGTAATCAACAGCAAGTAGAATATAATTAAAGCCAAAGGAAACAGGAAAGGGGCCCATGAAATCAATGCCCCAAACATCAAATACCTCACAAAAAAGCATAGGCTGTTGAGGCATCTCACTCCTACGAGTGATTGCCGTCCCAGCCCTTTGACATTGTTCCGAAGTGCGGAAAGTCTCAAATGCATCTTTAAAAATGGTGGGCCAATAGAAGCCCGAGTCTAAGACTTTTCTCGCTGTCCGTTGGGGACCAAAGTGTCCACCTACCTGAGAAGCATGACAGAATTGAAGAATGGATGGAACCTCATTGTAAGGTACACATCGCCTAATCACTTGGTCACTACCAAACTTCCACAAATAGGGATCATCCCACACATAATATTTTGCATCACTTTTAGTTTATGTACCTGTGCTTTAGATGCGTGTGGGGGTGTAACTTCACCCACAAGATAATTAACTATATCAGCATACCAATGAGTTACCTCACGCAGCTGCATGAGCTGCTCATCAGGAAAGTCATCATTCATTTGGAGGGAATCCTCAGCCCTTTCTATCATGCTTAAGTGGTCAGCCACTAAGTTTTCTGCTCCGCTCTTATCTTTAATCTCCAAATCAAATTATTGGAGGAGCAAAATCCATCTTATAAATCTTGGCTTTGCCTCTGGTATCTTTAAAAGAAACTTCAAAGCTGCATGGTCAGTAAAAACAACCACCTTGGAACTAAGCAAATATGATCTAAACTTATCAAGTGAAAATACAATAGCCAAAAGGTCTTTTTCTGTGGTGGTGTAATTAATTTGTGCAGCATCTAAAGTCCTAGAAGCATAATAAATAACATGGGTAGCCTTGTCAACTCTTTGTGCTAGAACCGCCCCCAATGCATCGTTAGATGCATCACACATAATTTCAAAGGGGAGGGTCCAATCAGGTGGCTTAATGATGGGAGTAGAAGTTAACGACTTCTTGATACAATCAAAGGCCTGCTTGCACTTATCATCAAAGGTAAAGCTAACATCTTTCTGCAGCAAGTTTATCAATGGAAGAGCTATCTTGGTGAAATCCTTGATAAAGCGCCTGTAAAAACCTGCACGACAAAGAAATGAACGAATCTCGCGAATGCAAGATGGGTAAGGTAAACTAGAAATCACTTCAATCTTGGCAGGATCTACTTCCATCCCTTTTTCAGAGATCACATGCCCTAAAACAATACCTTGTCCTACCATAAAATGACATTTTTCATAATTCAGAACAAGGTTAGTTTCAATGCATCTCTGCAAAACTCTATCCAAACTACTCAAACATGAATCAAATGAAGAACCATAAACAGTAAAATCATCCATAAACACTTCTATTCACTTTTCTATCAAATCAGCAAAAATTCTCATCATACAACGATGGAAAGTCCACGGTGCATTGCATAGGCCAAAAGGCATCCTCCTATAGGAAAAAGTGCCAAAGAGGCAAGTGAATGTGGTCTTTTCTTTGTCCTCCGGTGCAATATGGATCTGAAAGTAACCTGAAAAACCATCAAGAAAACAATAATGTGACTTACCAGCCAACTGTTCAAGCATCTGATCAATGAATGGCAAAGGAAAGTCATCCTTTCTAGATGTCTGATTAAGTCTCCTGTAATCAATACACACTCTCCAGCTATTCTGAACTCTTGTGGGGGATGAGTTCATTATTTTCATTCTTCACCACTGTAAGACCGCTCTTCTTAGGAACCACTTGGACTGGGCTTACCCATTGACTATCAGAAATCGAGTATACAATGCCAGATTGGAAGAGTTTGGTGACCTCCTTTTTCACAACATCCAATATCAAGGGGTTAAGCCGCCTCTGAGGCTGCCTAACAGATTTTGCCCTATCCTCAAGTAAAATCCTATACATACATATGGATGGGCTAATACCAGGAATATCAGCTAAGGTCCATCCAATGGCTTTTTTGTATTTTTTTAGCATTTGCAACAACTTCTCTTCCTGCACAAAATCAAGGTTAGCTGCAATTATAACAGGTAAATCACCACTCCCTTCTAAATATGCATATTTTAACTCTTTGGGGAGGGGCTTAAGCACTAAAATAGGTGGTTTTTCAATAGAGGGCAGAATCTTTGTAGCAACAGCTACATCTGCAACAAAGCCTATGTCATTGGGGACATTAAGCAAAGTGTCAACCTGCAAAACAGACTCAACCTGAGCACAAGTATGAGTGTTAGTGCAACAATCACAAGTAAAACTATCAGCAAATTCAGTCAATGAAGGAAAATCTGTAGTAACAACATCAGAATAAACATCATCAACTAAATCAACAAGCAATTCAATATGAAAAAGGGAATGCTCTTCCATGGGGTGTTTCATAGCTTCAAAGATATTAAATTTTACAACACTATCACCAAATTCCATGGAGAGAGTCTCGGAGCCAACATCAATTTTTGCTTTGGCAGTTTTCAAGAAAAGCCTGCCTAAAATAATAGGCGACCTGCTGGACTTAGTCTCTGCTTCCATATCCAGAATATAAAAATCTGCAGGGAAAATAAGTTCATCAACCTTGACAAGAACATCCTCAACCAGTCCAGCAGGTCGGGCGTTGCTTCTATTTGCAAGCTGAATGGTGACACCTGTTTCCTACAAAGGTCCAAGAGCAAGGGAGTTAAAAATAGATGTAGGCATTACATTAATTGAAGCTCCTAGATCTAACATAGCATCATCAAACTGACTGTTGCCTATTATGCAAGGAATGGTAAAAGTCCCTGGGTCCTTGCACTTTTGTGGCATGGATTGAAAGAGGGCTGAAACATTATGTCCCATGTTGATCTTCTCATTCCCTTTCAACCTCCACTTATGTGTACACAACTCTTTCAGAAACTTGGCATATTTTGGAATTTGTTTAATTGCCTCAAGAAGGGGAATGTTCATTTCCACCTTCCTAAAAGTATCCAAAATCTCTTTATCCCTCTCTCCCTCATCTTGTTTTTTTTGTACTTACTACTCTATGAGGGAAAGGAAGTGGTCTTTTTTGTTGATCAGAAATTTGCTAAGGTACCTTATTATTTTTTAAAACAACAGTTTCAGGCACCTTTGGTGTGTCAACAGCCTTCCCAGATCTCAATGTAATAGCACTAACACTGGGGTTTGGTGCATTTGGATTAACCACTGTTTGAGCAGGTAGTTGGTTTGACCCTCGATCTTGCATCTGATTAATTGTCGTAGCCAGCTGTCCCACTTGTGTCTGCAAATTCTGACTTGAGGAATCTGTTCTTTGTTGGAACTGGAGATTTTGGGCAGCCATCCGCTTAACTAGATCTTCTAGTGAAGGTTCAGGCTTGGCAACAGCTTGTGGTGGATTAGCTTGCTGCCTGGGCTGTTTTTGTTGTGTAGCTGGATTTCCCCATCTAAGGTTTGGATGACTCCTCTAGCTTGGGTGGTACCTGTTAGAAGACAACTCAACATTGGCTTGAGGATAAAATATATTAGCTGCATATGCTTGGGGGTATCACCAATAGAATCCTCTTGCAACGTAAGACAAGAATCTGTGGGGTGCTTTGTAGAGGTGCAAATACCACAAACCCTTGCTGTCTGACCTGTTGCCAATTTTTTTACCAAAATTGTGAGTTCATCCAACCTGTTTTCTAAGCTCTTATGATCAGTAGCCTGTATCTCATTTACTCCCCTTGTGAGAACTGCAGAATTGCTTCTAGTTGTGAATTTCTGGGAGTTAATGGACATATTTTCTATTAAAGCTCTTGCATCCGTTGGGGTCTTGTCTACAAGTGCACCTCCACTAGCAGCATCAATAATATTTCTGTCCATGGACAATGAACCCTCGTAGAAATATTGGATGAGCAGTTGCTCAAAAATTTGATGATGAGGATAGCTTGTACTCAATTTCTTGAATCTCTCCCAATATTCTTGTAAAGACTCAGTGGAGTTTTGCCTGATACCACATATCTCTTTTCTTATTGAAGCAGCTCTGGATGCAAGAAAGAACTTCTCTAGGAACAACTTTTTCAAGTAATTCCAATATTCAACAGAACCTGGTTGGAAGTAATACAACCAATCCTTGGCTGCATCTTGGAGTGAAAAGGGGAAGGCCCTAAGCTTAATGTGCTCATCTGGAATTCCTTGGGGTTTCATGGTTGAACACACAATGTGGAACTCCTTGAGATGTTTGTGAGGATCCTCACCTGCAAGACCATTAAACTTTGGCAACAAGTGTATTAAACCAGATTTCAATTCAAAAGGAACATCAACATCGGGATAATTAATACATAGAGCATTGTAAGTAACATCAGGTGCAGCAAGTTCCCTAAGGGTTCTACCATCCATGTTGACAGAATCAAGATCAGAATCAAGTTCGAAGAGATTATGGCTAAATATGCTATCACTATCACTACCACTATCCTCTATATGCTTCCTAAGTCTACGATGTAATGTTCTCTCAATTTCAGGATCAAATGGATGCAAATTAATAGTACTAGACCTGGTCATGCACCATATGCATCAAAAAGTAAGAAAATGCAATTATTCTAGAAATACCAACTACGTCTTTGTGTTAAAATAGATGCAGAAAATAGAAAACGAATCAAATCTAATCTAAAAAAATTAAAATCACTACTAAAAATCTAATTAAATCAAAAGAAAGATATGCAACTTTTTTTGGATTTTTTCGGAGATATAATAAATTAATAAAATTATTTAAAAATAGAAAACGAAGGGAGTCCTGATCCTTGATTTTTTTCCGAATTTTCAGCTCTGGTTTCGGAAAATTCTGACGAGATCGCTCAAAAACGGTTTTTTTCACCTTCAATTCCTACAAATCGGCAATCTCAGCACCTACTACCTGAAATAAGACCTGAAAACACAGCAAGAACAGAAACTAAAACATTAGTATTGTTAGTGGAATCCTGAAGTTGGAAATCCTTAATTAGAGGTCCCCGGCAACGGCGCCAATTTGATCAGCAGTCATACGCGGGTCAAAATAATAAAAAAAGGGATTTAAAATGTAGTACAAGGTGAGAAACCTTGGTCGTCTCACAAGGATCTCTAATACTAAGATAACCAGAATCGGGAACAAAATTATCAATAAAACGATGGGGGTTTGTTTATGAAGAAAGCGATTTCTATTGGTGGTTTTTATCAAATTAAAGAGACAATTGATTCACCGGTTTTCGAGTGCGCGTCTTGGGTTCATCACAGGTTCTAAAAACAACAATTCGTTTAATTTCAAATTCGCAATTGACATAAACTAACAAAACAAGCACTAATTAGTTTATACGAATTCTCACAGTTTTGAGCAAGCGCCAAAATAGTAGGTTCAATCGGTCGCGGGAGTGGACATGCGCCGTTTCAAACACAACCAATATCATAACAAAATTATAATCAATCTTTCTATCAATTTCTACTCGAATCAATTAATCTAACCAATCAAGTAATTCGAATAATTAAAAATAACGAAATAGAATTTCATACAATCAAGTGTCATACACAACTGAAACGTGTTTTGCAATAAACACAGAACGATTACTAAGCGGAAAAACGAACTGAGAAGATTGCATACATTCAAAACTAAATTCGAAATTGATAGAGATGGAATTATTGAAATTAAAACGAAATTGTATTAAAACATTAGATACCGAACCTCAAGATTCGTAAACGGCAGTGTTTCACCGATGAATCAACTTAGGAGTTTAGGCTTCCTTGGAGATTTCCGAAATTCAGTACTTCTTTGTTTTGGCCTTCAAGATTTCCGAAATGTGTTTCGAGCTCAACAGGAGACTTGTAGCTTTGTTCCTTATCTTTCCAACGCATGCTTGTACGCCTCAATCGGATAACCACAGCCAAAGTGATGGCTTGCAGAGTAGACAGGGGTCATATGAAGAAAAAAAAACTAGAATTAATCAAGAAATTACTATATTGCTCAAATAAGACCCAAAGTCTAGAAAGGTGCTAAGACTTAAATATTAGGTACAAAGAACAATTAAAAACACCAAATGCAAATCTATAAGGAGTGCATTAAAATGCACTAATCAACCGACGTTGGCCAAGCTCGGTGCCGTCGCTTCCACAGTACATTTGAAAGTGAAGTTCCATACCCTGGCGGGCAACATTGTGACCATCTTGGCCGACATCAACTCTGCTGAAAGATGCCAGTACCTTGCTCTCCAAGGCACCTAGTGCCAACTGCAAGAGCTCCCCAGGCTACCGCCGACCGCCTCTCAGGTACACCTCACCGAGGTCGACGCCCGCTAGAGAACTCAAAAGCAGGATCAAATGCCCCGAGCCCGAGGGAGAATTCCTTGAGGTGCCTCTAGGCGACAACACCGCAAAGACTATCAAAGTGGGGGCCAAGCTCAGCGAGGCTGTCGAAGAAAGCTTGATCGCGTGCCTACGAAGAAATGCCGACCTGTTTGCCTGGTCCGCCTCTGAGATGCCCGGAATCCCTTTGGAAGTAGCATGTCGTCACCTTGCAGTCAACCCCGACGCCAAGTGCGTGGCACAGCGACGCCGAGCCCAGAGCGAAGAAAAGGCCGAGGCAGCAGCGAAGGCGGTGACCGACCTCCTATCGACAGGCTTCATCAAAGAAGTATAGTATACCACCTGGTTGTCCAACGTAGTGTTGGTCAAAAAGAGCAACGGGAAATGGAGAATGTGTATAAACTGCGCCGACCTTAATAAAGCTTGCCCTAAAGACGCTTTCCCCGTCCGAAGTATTGACAAACTCATAGACAACGCGTCCGGGTTCCGACTTTTGTCTTTCCTAGATGCCTACTCTGGCTACAACCAGATTGCAATGAATCCCCCGGACCAGGAAAAAACGGCTTTCATGACGAGCCAGGGGAACTACTGCTACAGAGTCATGCCTTTTGGACTCAAGAATGTTAGGGCAACTTACCAGCGTATGATGAACAAGGTTTTCCGCAGCTAAATTGGCAGGGTCGTTGAAGTCTATCTCGTCGACATGATTGTGAAAAGCAAGGCGGATCAAAGCAACCTGGCCGACTTAGAGGAAATCTTTGGCGAGGCAAGAAAAAATAACCTCAGGTTCAACGCTGAGAAATGTACATTTGGCGTCAGGGCCGGAAAGTTCCTCGGTTTCTGCTTGACTGAAAGAGGCATCGAGGCAAACCCGGATAAATGCAGCGCCGTGACCGACATACGCCCACCGACCACCAAGAAGGAAGTGCAGAAATTAACGGGCATGATCGCCGCCCTCTCCAGGTTCGTGTCCAGAGAAGCCAATCGTTCGCTCCCCTTTTTCAAAGTCCTCAAGAAGGGCGTAGAGTTCAAGTGGACACCCGAGTGCGAAAGCGCCCTCGCCGAACTCAAACAGATATTGTCCGAACCACCAATTCTACTAATACCAGTTGAAGGGTAAACCCTCTACCTCTACCTCACCGTGGCCGAGGAGACGGTAAGTGCAGTCCTCATCCGAGTAATAGAGGAAGGGCAGAGACCAGTTTACTTCGTAAGTAAGGTGTTGTTGCAGGCGGCCGAGTCTCGTTACCAAAAAATAGAGAGGGTGGCATTGGCCTTGGTCGTGGCAGCCAGAAGGTTAAGACCGTACTTCGTGGCTCATTAGATCGTCATTAGAACGGACCAACCCATTCGCCAGATCTTGCATCGCCCCGACCTCGCACGAAGGATCATCAAGTGGGCCGTAGAATTATCCGAGTTTGGCATCAAATACGAGGCACAGTCCGCTCTCAAGGCTCAAGTCCTGGATCCGGGGCCAATCCTTTGCAATGGAAGCTCCACGTCGACGGCTCATCGAATTCAAAGGGCAGTGGAGCTGACCTCATCCTCGAGAACTCTGAAGCGCTAATGGTCGAGGTTTCCCTCAACTTCGCCTTCGCCACTTCAAACAACAAGGCAGAATACGAAGCCTGCATTGCTGGGTTGAAGCTGGCTTCGAACTACGAGCTGAACACGGATTCCTTGCTGGTAGTATCCCAGGCCAAGAAAGATTTCGTGACAAACGACCCCGTTCTGCAACGGTACCTAGCACGAGTGTGGGATTTCATGCTCCGTTTCAAACGGGCAGAACTTAAGCATGTACCTCGGGCTGAGTACGCCCGAGCTGACGTCCTAGTCAAGCTGGCCAGCACAAAGCCAACGGGCAATCTGAGAAGCATCATTCAGGAAAACTTGGCAAAACCAAGCGTGGAGCTGTCTCCAACGGCCTTGTTCTAGATCAACGCAATAAAAGAAAACACTTGCTGCATACAACCCATCAAAGATTACATTGAACTCGGCGTCGAGCCTGTCGACCCCAAGGAAGCCATCACAGTCCGCCAACGTGCAACCTCTTACTCCATTATAGACGGGAAACTCTTCCGGCGTGGTTTCTCGACCACCCTCCTGAAGTGCGTTGAAGGGGAGGAGGCCGGTTACGTGCTGGACGAGATCCGCGAAGGAATCTGCAGACAACACCTGGGGGCCCGGGCCTTGGCAAACATGGCCCTCAAGGCAGGATACTACTGGCCGACTATGACAAAGGACGCGTCCGACCTCGTCAGAAGAAGCGAGCCGACATCCATCATGCTCCACCCGCTGAAGACTCTTCCTTGTCGACAGCGTGGCCGTTCAGTCAGTGGGGAATAGATCTCCTCGGACCCTTCTCACCTGGCCGAGGCGGGGTCAAGTATCTCATCGTCGCTGTTGGCTACCTCACAAAATGGATTGAAGCAGAACCACTAGCCCAGCCAACAACTGCATCAAGTTCATAAAAAAGAACATCCTGACCCGTTTCGGAGTCCCCTTTGTGGTAATCACTGACAACGGGACTCAATTTGCAGATAAAGGATTTCGAAAAGTTGATGACAGATCTGAACATAAAGCAACACTTCACCTCCGTCGAACACCCCCAAACCAATGGGTAGGTGGAGTCGGCAAATAGGGTCGTTCTCAAAGGATTGAACAAAAGACTAAAAGGAGCAAAGGGAGCATGGCCAGACGAACTACCATATGTCCTCTGAGCATATCGTACGACTCCGCACTCCACCACCAACGAGACCCCCTTCAGGTTGACATACGGGACGGAGGCCGTCATCCCTGTGGAGGTCAGAGAATCCACCTGGAGAACTCTGTACCCACACAGCAATGAGGCAAACGGCAAAGCTGCATGATAGGCCGCAAGTGCACGGTTCTATCGCGTAGTAAAAATATCGATCCCATAGAGACTTTGTAATTACCGATTTCGTTTTCGATTGTGATTAGCTAAAAGAGAATGATTTAGTAGACGTTGATTGTTTGATTTAGAATTTATAATAAAAGCATCTTAGGATTGTGGTTTCATCACAATGATATAATGAACTCACAACCCCTCATCCATTCCCTATTTTATATAAAATTATATTTCTAAGGACAAGGCATTCAATGGTAACTCAAGTTTCCATTCAGAATACAAGAGTGTGCCTCGAAACAATAATCAAAATCTATTCTCATGGTTGATTATTGCCAAGACCCCTTAAGTACAAGCCTATTTTATCCCAAAGGTCCCAAAACTATTCTCATGTTTTGTTTCCCTTGCTTAATCCCATAGTTCTAATATCAAAACTTCTCCTTTCGGTACTTCGTCTTGATATTTGGAATGAAACTTTGAAAATGATGGGATTAAATAAGAATATAATTTTAATAAAATAGAGTTTAGACTTGGGATTGTTTATGGGTTTATCATTGGATTAGTCCCACAATCCCAAGAATAAAAGGAGTGTACTCACTCATGATCATAGTAGACAAAAACTTTGAAGAAGAAGAAGAAGACATGAAAGATAAATGACGGGAATATAAATTAAGCGATAAATAACTGAAATTGTAAAGTGCTGGAATTGTAAAGAACAGAAAATAAAGAACAAGAAATTAAAGAACAGAAAAATAAAGAACAAAAGCTTAAGAGAAATGTAAAAACTTGGATTAAACTTTGAGAGTAATTTTTGCAATGAAAAAGGATGCCTCTAGCACTTGGAAATGGTGCTTTATATAGACAAGGAATGATAGACAAGGTGATAAATTCGCATTACAAGTCAAAAAGGAAATAATTAGAAAGAGTTACAACAATTTTGGAATTTGGAAGATCAACAATCAGCAACTCTGTGAACAGGAAACGGGCCGTGTCATTTGCACACGGGCACCCGTGTCAGAATCTATTAGCTCCTTTTATACCAGCCAAAATCGCACAGTTGCACACGGGCCGCGTCAATTGCCACGGGCACCGGTGTCAGAATCTGTCCCATTATCTTTTCTTGCTCCTAACTCACTTTCTTGATTCATTCTTGCATCTCAAGCCTTGGGACATCAACATCATGCTTTTTAGTACTTGAAATTCCTCTTTTGCTCTTGACTTGTCCTACAAAATGAAATCCAAATAAAAGCAGTAAAATAGTTCTAAAAGAGAAATAAAAATACCAAATAACAACTAATTTGGACTTATCACTACAAGAGAAGAACTCGACCTCGTGCAGGAAGTCCGGGATAAAGCGCGGCTTGCCGAGGCCATTGTCAAAGCTCTGTTTGCTAGACGGTACAACTAGAAAGTCATTACCCGAGACTTCAACGTTGGGGACCTCGTCCTCAGGTGAGCTGATGTCGGCCACAAGAACGCTCGCGAGGAAAAGCTCGCTCCTAACTGGGAAGGACCCTACCGAGTCGCAGCAAAGACCGGGGCAGGAGCTTACCATTTGGAAACTCTCTCCAAGGAGCCAATACCCTGGACCTAGAATGCTGCCAATCTCAGGCTATACTATAGCTAGTCAAATGTAACATTCGAACCCATAGAGTCACTGAATAAACACATCTCTAAAGCAATCATTCTGTTTTCCTCATTTGCAGGAATCCAGCTTCCGACTAACAACAACTCCCTCTCACCCGTGTCCGACACCGAGCTGGCCACTCGGCGGACAACGGTACGAGGTAAGGCCGTCAAAGAATGACGCACTCGTCCCCCTCGACTCCAAGCTTAAATGCTCAGTCCTAGGGCACGCAACGGTCCACAACGACCCCATATCCGCTCTTCACGAGCAAGCCACTTCCTCGACTTGTTTTAAAGGCTGAGACGGAGACCGGAGGAAGAAGTCCCAAGCGACTTCGACCCCTTCTCTTTGAGCACATGCCTTCTCCTGGACTCCGATCTTCAATGTTTAGTTCAGGACCGAGGAAGAAGTCCACAGCGGCTTCGAACCGTCTTGACTCCGAGCTTAAATGCTCAGTCAAGACATAATTGACTCCGAGCTTAAATGCTCAGTCAAGATTTACTTGATTCCGAGCTTAAATGCTCTATCAAGCCTTTTTGCAAGGGGGACCGCTTGAATCATTCCCGCGGCCTCAAAGCGCCGAAAAGAATGATCTCACCTATTGCCATTCCGGAAGAAAAATGAAGGACAAATCCAGGTTCCTCAAGCCAAGCCCGGCCTTAGTCACCCCGACCTCAGCTTTGGGGGCCACTGTTCCAGATTGGGCCAAAATCCAATCACCTGGGCTTTGCCCAATCCGCGCGTGCTGCTAAGGGCAAAATTGGACTCTACGATAGCAACTATCTCCATCCAACGGTCCAGGCTTGTCCACCTAATCCAACGGGTTAGATACAGCGCCGTCCTCTATAAATACACGTTCAACCCACCGTTTCCAGGTATGCACTCATTTCTCCTAAAATACCTCTTCTCTTCCCTTGCTGACTTAGGCACCAGAGTGCTTGCAGGTACCCCACCCGAGGCGCGGGAGAAGATCACCTCGGCCAATCCAAGGTCCAAGCTCAACCATCCGTAGTCAACTTCCCTTCCTCGCGGAACACTCAAGCTCAAGGACACATTCTGTACTCTGGTACCAAACAAGAAGACATAAGACAAGTTTCATGAGATAGTTCATCAAGACATTGTCATACGCTAATTTTGTCCGCCTAGGTCAAAACCCTAATTCTCAACAAAAATAAATAAATTGAGAAGTGTGGCATTATTTTGAAAAGTGTGAAGAGCATTGTGCATGCATTCTAGGGTTTTTTTAGGTTGGAAATGCATTTTTGGACAAAAAAATGTTTTTAGGGCAAAGGGTATTTTGGCCATTTTTCAAAAAAAAAAAAAAGAGGATAATTTTTCATCAAAAATCATTGTGCAATTTTAGAGGAAACTATTTGAAGCAAGACACCCTTGGTAATATATTTTTTGCGCATACATGCACGCAAATGCATAAAAATTCAAATTCAAAAAAGGCATCAAAAAGGAATATTCTACAAAAATTTCAAGATGAGGTTTTTATGATATTTTTGGTCATGGTGATCTCATAAAATGGCATATTCCTAAGGTTCCTAGTATGTGGCCTAAATTGGGTGTATTTTTGTACAATTATCCTAAGAAGAATAATCAAAAATGAAGGGATAATAGAATGGTCATATAATAGTACAATAGTACAAGATGACAACTTGCAAAACTTGGGCACCACTCTCCCTTGCTATTTCGAATTCACCCCCCTTCATTTCCCTCTCATTTTGCATTTTTTTTGTCCCTCATCATGTGTGTTTCAATCCTCACCCTCCATTCAAATTTTAAATGCAATCCTAGAGTGAGATGAGATGCACAATGACCTAAATACCCTTAAACCTAGTTGCTCTCTATATATACCTTAGAAACCTCATCTCACATAGACACCTTTTCTTTTGGCCTCACAATTCATTCACAAAACCCTAGCACACAAACCTCTCCTCTCCTCTCCTCCTTTGGCCGAAACCACCAACAACCATTCCCTCCTCCATTTTTCTTCATTTCACTTCCATTTTCCATCTCATATTAACTCCTACTTCATATATCATCCATCTCTTCTACCAAGATTCAAGTGTTCATCATCCAATCTCAAGAACAAGGCAAGTTGCGCAAGGTTTTGGTGAAGATCTAGTTGATTTGTGGGTTTTTCTCTTCATACTCTTTATTTATTAGCTTGGATTCAAGGTATACCTCAAAACTCTTGCATCATTCACTAAGTTTTTTTTGCATCAAAATGTAAAAATCATGTTTCTAATCTTGCATCCTACCATATTCATGCATTTTAGTGTTGGTATATTGTTGGTTTGTTGATTGTTGTTGGTGAGAGGTGTCTCAAACATTTTGACAAGCACTTAGGGAGGCTTGGGTGTTTGAGATTGCTTCTCACCCTTGAATAAATTGTGATTTGTGTTGTTATCATTTTGTTTGTTGCATTTTGTGAAATAAAATTTTGTTAGGAAGCTATGAATGTTTCGCACCCTTAGTATAAAATAGGTTTAATCGAGTTTTGATGCATTTCTTTATGCAATCTTGTTATTGAGGCTTGATTTTGAAGTTCCCATGTCCAAACATGTTGTTTGATTTTGCAGATATTTCATTTTTCATGCCTTCTTATTTTCACAAAAATCAAAAAAATATGAATAGTTGTTGATTTTGGTGTTAGATTGCTTGGATCTTATGAATAAATGTTCCTAAGTCTTGTTAGTGTCATTTGCTCGCTTGATTTTGTGTATTTGTTGAATGAATTTGTTGTTTGGTTATGTTTTGGTTCGCAAGTTTCTAATAAGATAGGGTTTTTGTTATTTCTTTGTGAAAAGGGTTTACAATTGTGAGTAAAATGATTTCTCAAATTGTTTTGATGTTGCTTGTTAGTAACTTGTTTGCAAAATTACTCTATGTTGATGATTGGCAAGAGGACTCATACTTGTGCCTTAGGCACTTTCACTTTAAATGTTGAGGATTGCCTAAGATGATTCAACTTCCTTTGTGCAATTATTGTTTAAAAATGCAAATGCTAGTTCTCTAACTTGATTAATCAATTTTGGTTACAAAATGACTTGTTATTGCTTTCTTTTGGTCACCTGTGATCATGCAAATGCGATGTTCGTTCTAGGTGAATAATTTGTTTTGTGTTGATGATTTGGTAAAAGGACTAGACACTTATGCCTTTGTGCATTGTCTCAAATGTCAAGGATTACCAAAAGGGATTCAACCTTGTGTTTTTATCTTGTGTTGATGCCTAATTGAATTAAACTTTTGCATTATCTATTTGTGTGCCTATTCTTGCAATCTATTTGGTTAATGTTGATCTTGCATGTTCATGGCCATTAAATGTTAGATGACTAAGCGTCATTCTTGTGCACCAGTGTAGTAATGGTTAAGGTATATGCTTACGCTTGCATTGTTGATTGTTTTGCTTGCAACTTGTTAAAGTTTACACTTTGGTTCTTGACTTGGAAATTGATTTGAATTCTCTACTTCTTTTTCTTTTGGATGCCACGCCATCCCAACAAACTTTTGTGATCAATATCACCCTCCAATTCTCTTCCTCTCTTCTTCAAGTCATTTCTTTTTCCAAATTATTTTTCAAATTAAAACTTTTCTTCAAATTGTTTTTCTATAGCAATCAAATTTTTTCAAAGATCAACAACAAACCTTTTTGAAAATTCATAAGGAGTCAAGTCGGACGTACGGCCGGTGTTGACTAGCGTCCTAAGATTGGACTTGTACAGCTCAAACATCTTGGGATACTTATGAGAATTAAAACAAGTAATTAACAACTTGAACCCTATTTCAAAAAATGAGTAAGGAATCGAGTCGGATGTACATCCGGTATTGGTTAGCGTCTTAGGGTTAGCGAGCTGTACAGTTCGGGCGAGCCTAAGATACTTGCCAAATAAAAGCAACCAACCTCACAACAAATCTTTTTCTTCGTTAATCAAAAAAACATTTTCAATAAGTAGGGGGCACGTTGTCTGTACAGGCGGGGTTGTCTTTGTTCTAGGTCTAGTGGACTGTACAATCTAGGACCGAAAACCCCTACAATAAAAAACACCAACACAAAGTTTCTCGACGAAGGAGAACTACGTAAGCTTTGAATTCTCCATCGCACCGGGAGATATGTAGGAGCGGGTCACATCCCGTCAAGCACACTTTTAAAAAAAAATATAATAAAAAGATTCTTCTTTTCCCCTGTTTTCAAAAACACTTTTCTCAAATAAAAAAAGAAGTAGAACGAATTGTTTCAAATCAACTCTGTCAAAACCGCACATCAAGTTAAAGGTTCCCTTTCGGTAGAAAGGAGGTGTGGGATGCTAATACCTTCCCCACACCTAACCGACCCCCGAACCTACATCTCTAGTTCTCAAAGGACCACCCGCCTTAAAAAAGGACCCTTTTTCAATGTTTTGGTCCCTAAATAAAAAATGTTGATGGCGGCTTCACAAATTTTCACGTTGTACGATGAAAGGTCCAATCCGGATCTTTCGGGGTGCAACAGCTGGCGACTTCACTGGGGACTTTCCTTTTAAAACGAGGGTCAGGCCTAATTAACTTGATGTGCGGTTTAATTGTTTGATTTGAATGTGATTGTTCTATTTCTCTCTTTTCTTCTCCTTCTTTTTCTTCTCTCTTTCTGATGTTTGAATGTTCTCTTGCATTCTCGTGTTGTTATGTTGCATTCATGTGCATTTGACTCTTCTTCTTCTATGTTCGCTTCTTGTTCCTTCTTCTCCTTTCCTCTTCTTTTGTTTATATGCTTAATATGATCATGCATTTCTCCAATCCCCATGTCCCCTTCTTCTTTGCTCCCTTTCTTCAAGGTAAGCTCATGCATCATTCCCCCAATTCTACTATGATCCCTTCTTCTTTGCTCCCTTTCTTCAAGGTAAGTTCATGCATTCCCCCGATTCTATTATGACCCCTCTTCTTGGCTCCCTTTCTTGAGGTAAGCAGTGCATATGATTGTTGTTGGAACCCTAGGTTAGTTTACTTGTTTGTATTGCAATGATATATGCTTGCAAAACCCTAGGGTAGACGACTCTTTGTATGGACTGTTTCTGGATTTTCTTTGCAGGTGGGGGGGGGGGGGGGGGGGGGGTATATTTGTCGTTGTGCTCCTACACACACGTTGCACTCTTTTTACCCTTATATTTCTTGGTGAGACAGCCCTATACCCGGGCTAGAGCATATCTTAGGCTAGAACGAAGTCATTAGTGGCTGCTCACTGGACGTACGTCTTGTTGGGTGGTTGCGAAGACTTCACTTAGAGTTTGGCTTTGTTTGATGATACCATCACTTGGACGTATGGCCCTGTGATCGGTGGTCTCAGATGAGGTCGTTGGCTCTAGGAGCCTTATTTAGGGTCCTTCTTTTAGTGCTAACCTTGAAGTGTGTACCCGTAGAAATAGCCATAGATCCTGTCTCTAAGAAACCTTGGTAGGACACAAAGGAGCTTCATACCCTTGCATCCATGCTAAATAAAATATTTTTGCAAATAAACCGAAAAAAAATTATCAAAAAAAATGTGTGAATTTCCGACTTTTGAAAGCCTTTGCATTGTAAATAATTTTTTTTACTCATTTCCTTTTGCATACATCTTCATCCAGTGAAGATCATGATTTTTCATGCATTAAAAATTGCGAGTATCATGCACTTTCTCGCATATAAAAAAAAAACATTTTTTTGAAACATCTCTCGTGCATTGTTATTTTCCCTTGCATATAAATATGTGAACCTCTCATTTTGCATATAGTTTCATTTAATAAAAATCACGTCTCTCGTGCATTTTAAAAATAATTGCGAGTATCATGCATTTCATTTCATTGCATAAGAAAAATGAAAACGAAAAAACAAATATCATCTGCATAGCATAAGCATTTCAGTCATCCATAATCATGTACAAAAACCTTCATCAAATAATGTGGGCGTCGAGCCAATGTAGCATTTATGCATCATTTCATTAACCTCATAAGCATTATGTCAGAAAAAAGACGAAGAAGAACTACGTAGCTTTGATTCCTCATCACAATGGGGATACGTAGGAGCGGGTCATACCCGTCAAGCACCTTTTTCTAAAAACCTTTTTCCCCAAATAAAGCACCTTTTTCTAAAAACCTTTTTCCCCAAATAAAGCACCTTTTTCTAAAACATTTTTTTTTTTAATAAATCACTTGCATCTTCATATCATTTTTTAAATCATTTTTTAAATCATTTTCCAAAAAAAAATGAAATGAAATAAGAGAAACTCCTTATGCAATCGTTCCATGGGTAGAAGTGCATCTTTGAATGATGAAGGGTAATATCTCAAATTTGTTTGTGCACTACAAATTTGAGATGATACTCTACGATATCGGGGCACTTTGACCCAATCAGGCGCAGTTTGTTTTCAAATAAAGTGACTAAGTGGAGTCAACCAAATGTCGAAGCATTTCAGTATATTGCGTGAAGTATTGAGTCAGGATCCACTCAATGTTTCATGCAAGTTACTCAGAGTAACGACAATTGGTTGCCTCACGTCATCATTTTCGCAAAAAGGGGCATTGGTATTTCAGATCTTGCCGTGCCTCTAAAGAATAAAAATCATTTTGAAAAGATATCATTCTTGCATCTTGCATCATCCAAAAATGCATTGGAGTTTCGTATTTCATCTTGCATCAAAAACAAACAAAAAAATCTCCTTTAGAATAATTACACTTTTCAAGTGGTCATTTTTCATGCATTTGCTTATCATGATTTGTTCATTCATACATTGCATAAACCAAATAAAAAAGTTGCGATGAGAGACGAGACGCTTTTGCAAAATAATCTGTTGAAAAAGTTTACCCTTACTTATTTGCAAACTCAAGATGTTCCAAGGCACTCAGTTTTTCAAATCAACAGTTCATTTGCATCTTCTTCAAAAAAGGCATTGCATCTCATCCATTCCATGATAAAAGACTGAAACAGTTCATCAAAAAAATTTTCCATCATGTTTTAACCAATGTTAACTCTCTACGAAGCATTCTTCTAGTGGGCGTGCATGCCATGTGCAGTTTCTCTTGTTTGAGTCTGTTAGTTTCCTTCCCTTATCATCATTCTCCATCCAAGTTTGATCCCGCCCCATCCACCCATAAAGTACATACTCTCCCCGCATTAGTACACACTTGACTTTTGGTTTAAATCCTCCATACAAGAGGGCAATTTTGTAATCACTTAATTACCTTGTTAAGATTGCTTTTCTTTGGTGCAAGTCTAAAAATGTGCATGCATTTGTTCAGTCATTCGTTCTTGTGCTTATGTCGTGTGCTCTGCTAAACAGAAGGAATGGCAAGTTGGATTTATTCTCTAGCAAGAAACATGGCAACAAATCAAGGGGAATCAAATCAGGGTGATCCAGGCCAGGTTCAGGGTAATCAGGGTCAACGCAATCAAGGAAACCCATCAGTTCAACCTCCATTCCCAAGCGGGTACAATCCAGAAGCCACTTGCGAGCTCCATGCTGGGGCAATTGGGCATTCTGCTGAAAATTGCTATCTTTTGAAAAGTTTGGTTCAAGGCTTCATTGATTCCAAGCAGTTAACTTTTGAGAAGGGGGGAAGGATCAAGTTCTCAGGGTCTGTGGACTATTAAGCAAGGATAGCAGTTGTTGAAGAGGGTTGAAGTGGTGAAAGCGACATCATCAAAACATTTGTGTCTTTGTCATGCATTTCATAGCATTTATGAGTGATTGTTGATTTTCATGTAGTTTTTCAGTTCAAAACAATTTTCTGTAATGCAATCCTTTGGCTCTGCCCAAGGCCTTAGGATATTTCAATAAGGGCACACATGTTTCCTTTTAGTATCATCATCAATAAAATGTTATTTTGAATTCCTCAATAAAATTTCTTTCTTTCATTTTGTCATGTGTCTGTTATTTGCTTTTCAATTCCTCCCAACGCGGATCAAAAATAATAATAAATGAAAATAATCTTTGAAAACAACGACGCCAATGGTTCATATTGTGACTCTGATTACCCGATTAACCAAACTGAGAGAGAGGCTGAAGACAACTGGGATTTTTCTTCGGAGTTAATACGTTAAGAATTGGCTAAGGCTGTAGAAATTCATGATGCCACAACTAGGTTGGGCAATGAAGTCAAAGCACAAGTTCAAGCAAAGCGAAGCAATGCTGAGGAAACCAAACAAATGTTACAAGCGAACCTCTTTCGCGACCAAACCCTTTCCCTTCCTCAGATCAACCAACTTTCCCATTTCCCATTACAAGTACCCCATCACAAAAAAATTTTCATAACCAAATGCCTGCCATCGCCACCTTCCTCACTACCAGTGGCCCTTCTACAAAATCAACCCATCTCATTTGCTCCTCCCTCTGAACCTCCTGTCACCCCAGTTAATACCAGAACCCAATCAAGCATCCTCCAACCGCTGCAGGGGTTTCATTGCCATTATCTCTCCAATCACCCCAGACAAGGATCACTTCAAATATCCAAAAATAGTGTATCACTTTTATCAGCTCACTCAACTCAAAAGCAAAAAAGGAAAAAATCAGAAAAAATGAAACAAAAAAGAACAGATTCAAAAAAATGAAAATCCCAAAAATGAAAAAACAAGGGAAAAAGAGACGAAAGAAATATAAGTTGTGAGCTGATACATTTGGCCATAAAGCGTAAGAGATCCTTGTCTCAATGAACCTTCCTACACCTTGTTGTGTATGACCACCCTTTCTTCCATAAACCTTCAAACACTTCATCATTCCTATACATCTCTCCTTTCATAAAACCGCAAACACTACCTCGACCTCGTCATCCCGCCCTCCACAAACCCTCAGTCCTTCCTCAGACTCCACCATCAGATTTGCAATCAAGCTGTTGTGCAAGAATAAGAGAACAAAGTGGTCCGTCCTCATGAGGAATCAAGTGACATGATCAATTTGAGCAAAGGAGAGGATTGACGCCATGATAAAGAGCAATGAATCAACAAGTTTGTGTAAATCACCCTTCTGACATAAGACACTTGCCATTATAACAAAGTCTGTAATTACCAAAGTTCGGTCTGTTGCGCAGCTTTCCAAGCTAAGGTAGTCACAAATGACAGTATGAAGACTCCAGGTCAAGCATCATGATCCCTCCCTACGCCACCCTAAAAATGGGGCAGTTAGAGACAATCAACAAAGGATATCAAGGACGATGATGACCTTCATGGAAATCAGGCTTCGTTTTACACTCTAACAGGGGCAAACCCCATATGATGGAAGTAATACTTTCATTGAGCCTTATCAAACCAAAGTACATTTGTCTTATGTCAGAAGAAGAATAAGAGAAAGCTCAAACCGAAGAAAGCTCATCTTCAACAATTTCAAAGAAGACTCAATGCTCAAAAAGATCACGAACCTCCAAAGGGATTCCCATGGAGATGAACCCAGTATCATGAAGACGAAGAACTTATTCTCCAGAGGTGCCTTTAATTCTTGCAAAATGGGATGCAAGAAAAGAAAACCCCAGTTTCCAGTGAATTCAGATGCAGTCAGAAAGGAGTATGCCTAAAGAAATAAATGAAAAAAAGAGAAAGATGAGCCAAGTAAGAATTAGCTCGCTAGGTTGAAAACCCGCAAAGGGCGGCCTAGGCAAAACCAGAGCGACCCGGTGGATTGAAAACCCGCAAAGGGCGATCCAAGCAAAAATTAGGGTCAGAAAACTTGGACTTGAAATGAAAAAGGCAATCAGCACTCCCAAAAGTTTGGATAAAGGGGTGATCAAGGTCATGAGTATGGACGATTGGCATCGTTACTTCAAAAGAAAAAACACAAGATCTGCTTCCCCTTTTTCTTGTATTTTTCCAGTTTAAAAATTTTTCAATGTACTTTCAATTGGCGTGACCTTCTGCTCGTCCAGTTTCCATAACAATAAGAATTCAACTTTTTCTTCCATGTGTTTGCTTTTCGTGTCTTTTATCTTCACTTATTCTGTCTCTTTGTTTTAAAATAAATGTTTTTATGATTGATGATACTGAATTGTGAAACCTGTGCATGAGTCAAAAAGCATTACAATCATTGCGAAATTTCTGAAAATCACAGAAAAGAGGGGATCCCTCAAATAAATGAATTGGCAAAAAACAAACGCGGGCACAATCGCTTCAAATGGCAAGCAAACTTATGCGCGGCTCTGGCATTGCTATTACCCTAGATGGTCCTCATGTCTCAGGCCCAAAGGAAAAGATTTGCACCAAAGATTAAAACAAGGTTTAGTGATAACCAAGTGAGGCTTCTTTCATGCCAAAAGTCAAGACATTCATAGAGAACCAAAGATTTGCACTGAGAACACCACTCAGATCCAAAAGTTGGGGCATTCTCTTCACCACCCACCCTGGTCTTGGGAAAGTTTGTTCATTGTCCATCCCATTCATATACCACCCTCAGCTCATAACCAGTACCATAACTTCATCCCCTTTCACAAACCCACTCAAAGAACCCATTTGAAATTGTCATTCTAAAGTGGGGCATTTCCATAACTGTTCACTCCCGCTCAAATGAGCAGAGTTCTCCCTAAAGTCATTCACATCCATAAATTTCTGTCGGGGCAGTCTCTCAACTCACTGTCCTAAACCAATCCCAAGTTAACTGACTCACTCGTCCACATCTGCACTCTTATGCATACTTACTAGTCAATGCTTCAGAGAGAGAGAATACAAATTGATCATGTGGTGTTTAAAGTTCAGTCATCATGGAAATGGAAAGGAAAATAAGTGAGCTTGTTAATAAAAACCTTGAGAACACCAGAGTTTGAATCAAATCTAGTTTTTCCAAAGAATGGTCCATAGCCATCTCAATTCCTTGCATTCAAAGTCTCGCGTCTCATCATCATAAAAATGTTTACAAAAATGTTTAAATACTCCAATCATTCATCCTCCTCATGCATGTAGGCATTTCATGTTATTCAAAGCATTACATTCGCATCATCCACATTCATCACAATAAAAGCAAAAGAACACAGACATTCCATAGCATTTATCATCATCACATCAAACATCAAATCAGTTTTCAAAA
The DNA here is from genome assembly GCA_963573325.1 of Astragalus glycyphyllos. NCBI lineage: Eukaryota > Viridiplantae > Streptophyta > Magnoliopsida > Fabales > Fabaceae > Astragalus > Astragalus glycyphyllos. The sequence goes on along the minus strand of OY754313.1, from coordinate 23,059,175 downwards.
CAAAAAGAGGCATTCTTAATAAATAGTCATAGTCGTCACGATAGGACGCTTGAATTGATAACTCAAGAATCCTAAAGTCCCTATGCTAAAAGAAAATTAAAAACATTCATTGCATCACGTGCATTCGCATAACCTGCCCTTGCATAACATATATTTGCATTACATTTGCATATCCACCTCTTGTGCATTCATCGAAAAAGAATAAGGAGCGTTTCATGAATATCCATGTCTTTGCTAAATTTTTCTGCATCCAAATAAGTTGCTATCTGCTAGTAACAGCTCAAGTCGCCGATGGTCGATCCTACGAAACTCGTGTTCGTTCGATCACCACTAAGGTAAGAAAAAACTTGCATTCATGCACCATTCCTTGCATCAACTAACGTATGCAGGTACCCTGGATCGATGCGGCAGCATTGACCAACTGAAGAAAACCAATTGGATTTTCAAATCCCCTTTGGACCCACGTGTCCTCCAGAAAGATTGACTTCACTTCGTATTCGAGCTGCGAGTAAGTCCCCCTGACCTCAATAGGTCCAGTCGAAAAGGATAGTTGTGTTGGCCTAAAACATGGCGCAGTCCTAGGGAAATATCGAGATCTAGACTTGATATAGTACCCTCCCCCGGTCGCTCGAAAGACCACCCCTTTGAGCCCACGTGCTCCCCAGGCCCAAGTGCAAACTCGGATCGTTCGCGATTCGTTAAAAGGCTTTAGGCAGCCTCTTTCGCCGGCTTAATGAGGGCCGGCACCCTTTTTTTTTTTTTTGCTTTCTTTACTGCTTTCGCTGGCTTATTGAGGGTTGGCACCAATTGATTCCAAAAAAAAAAAAAAATCTTTTCATTGCATTTGTATCATATTTCAAAAAGGAACATAAAAGAGAAAAAAAGAAAAAGGAAAATTCTGGTTTCTCTAAGTAGACAAAATTGGTATAATTTCTGAATTCTTTATTTCTATTTTGCCTCGGAATATGTTTCGGCCAATTCATATTCCTTGTTAAAATCCAAATAAAGAGGGGCAGCTGTCATACCCTAATTTTGTCCGCCTAGGTCAAAACCCTAATTCTCAACAAAAATAAATAAATTGAGAAGTGTGGCATTATTTTGAAAAGTGTGAAGAGCATTGTGCATGCATTCTAGGGTTTTTTTAGGTTGGAAATGCATTTTTGGACAAAAAAATGTTTTTAGGGCAAAGGGTATTTTGGCCATTTTTCAAAAAAAAAAAAAAGAGGATAATTTTTCATCAAAAATCATTGTGCAATTTTAGAGGAAACTATTTGAAGCAAGACACCCTTGGTCATATATTTTTTGCGCATACATGCACGCAATTGCATAAAAATTCAAATTCAAAAAAGGCATCAAAAAGGAATATTCTACAAAAATTTCAAGATGAGGTTTTTATGATATTTTTGGTCATGGTGATCTCATAAAATGGCATATTCCTAAGGTTCCTAGTATGTGGCCTAAATTGGGTGTATTTTTGTACAATTATCCTAAGAAGAATAATCAAAAATGAAGGGATAATTGAATGGTCATATAATAGTACAATAGTACAAGATGACAACTTGCAAAACTTGGGCACCACTCTCCCTTGCTATTTCGAATTCACCCCCCTTCATTTCCCTCTCATTTTGCATTTTTTTGTCCCTCATCATGTGTATTTCAATCCTCACCCTCCATTCAAATTTTAAATGCAATCCTAGAGTGAGATGAGATGCACAATGACCTAAATACCCTTAAACCTAGTTGCTCTCTATATATACCTTAGAAACCTCATCTCACATAGACACCTTTTTTTTTTGGCCTCACAATTCATTCACAAAACCCTAGCACACAAACCTCTCCTCTCCTCTCCTCCTTTGGCCGAAACCACCTACAACCATTCCCTCCTCCATTTTTCTTCATTTCACTTCCATTTTCCATCTCATATTAACTCCTACTTCATATATCATCCATCTCTTCTACCAAGATTCAAGTGTTCATCATCCAATCTCAAGAACAAGGCAAGTTGCGCAAGGTTTTGGTGAAGATCTAGTTGATTTGTGGGTTTTTCTCTTCATACTCTTTATTTATTAGCTTGGATTCAAGGTATACCTCAAAACTCTTGCATCATTCACTAAGTTTTTTTTGCATCAAAATGTAAAAATCATGTTTCTAATCTTGCATCCTACCATATTCATGCATTTTAGTGTTGGTATATTGTTGGTTTGTTGATTGTTGTTGGTGAGAGGTGTCTCAAACATTTTGACAAGCACTTAGGGAGGCTTGGGTGTTTGAGATTGCTTCTCACCCTTGAATAAATTGTGATTTGTGTTGTTATCATTTTGTTTGTTGCATTTTGTGAAATAAAATTGTGTTAGGAAGCTATGAATGTTTCGCACCCTTAGTATAAAATAGGTTTAATCGAGTTTTGATGCATTTCTTTATGCAATCTTGTTATTGAGGCTTGATTTTGAAGTTCCCATGTCCAAACATGTTGTTTGATTTTGCAAATATTTCATTTTTCATGCCTTCTTATTTTCACAAAAATCAAAAAAATATGAATAGTTGTTGATTTTGGTGTTAGATTGCTTGGATCTTATGAATAAATGTTCCTAAGTCTTGTTAGTGTCATTTGCTCGCTTGATTTTGTGTATTTGTTGAATGAATTTGTTGTTTGGTTATGTTTTGGTTCGCAAGTTTCTAATAAGATAGGGTTTTTGTTATTTCTTTGTGAAAAGGGTTTACAATTGTGAGTAAAATGATTTCTCAAATTGTTTTGATGTTGCTTGTTAGTAACTTGTTTGCAAAATTACTCTATGTTGATGATTGGCAAGAGGACTCATACTTGTGCCTTAGGCACTTTCACTTTAAATGTTGAGGATTGCCTAAGATGATTCAACTTCCTTTGTGCAATTTTTGTTTAAAAATGCAAATGCTAGTTCTCTAACTTGATTAATCAATTTTGGTTACAAAATGACTTGTTATTGCTTTCTTTTGGTCACCTGTGATCATGCAAATGCGATGTTCGTTCTAGGTGAATAATTTGTTTTGTGTTGATGATTTGGTAAAAGGACTAGACACTTATGCCTTTGTGCATTGTCTCAAATGTCAAGGATTACCAAAAGGGATTCAACCTTGTGTTTTTATCTTGTGTTGAGGCCTAATTGAATTAAACTTTTGCATTATCTATTTGTGTGCCTATTCTTGCAATCTATTTGGTTAATGTTGATCTTGCATGTTCATGGCCATTAAATGTTAGATGACTAAGCGTCATTCTTGTGCACCAGTGTAGTAATGGTTAAGGTATATGCTTACGCTTGCATTGTTGATTGTTTTGCTTGCAAATTGTTAAAGTTTACACTTTGGTTCTTGACTTGGAAATTGATTTGAATTCTCTACTTCTTTTTCTTTTGGATGCCACGCCATCCCAACAAACTTTTGTGATCAATATCACCCTCCAATTCTCTTCCTCTCTTCTTCAAGTCATTTCTTTTTCCAAATTATTTTTCAAATTAAAACTTTTCTTCAAATTGTTTTTCTATAGCAATCAAATTTTTTCAAAGATCAACAATAAACCTTTTTGAAAATTCATAAGGAGTCAAGTCGGACGTACGGCCGGTGTTGACTAGCGTCCTAAGATTGGAGTTGTACAGCTCAAACATCTTGGGATACTTATGAGAATTAAAACAAGTAATTAACAACTTGAACCCTATTTCAAAAAATGAGTAAGGAATCGAGTCGGATGTACATCCGGTATTGGTTAGCGAGCTGTACAGTTCGGGCGAGCCTAAGATACTTGCCAAATAAAAGCAACCAACCTCACAACAAATCTTTTTCTTCCTTAATCAAAAAAACATTTTCAATAGGTAGGGGGCACGTCGTCTGTACAGGCGGGGTTGTCTTTGTTCTAGGTCTAGTGGACTGTACAGTCTAGGACCGAAAACCCCTAAAATAAAAAACACCAACACAAAGTTTTTCGACGAAGGAGAACTACGTAAGCTTTGAATTCTCCATCGCACCGGGAGATACGTAGGAGCGGGTCACATCCCGTCAAGCACACTTTTAAAAAAAAATATAATAAAAAGATTCTTCTTTTCCCCTGTTTTCAAAAACACTTTTCTCAAATAAAAAAAGAAGTAGAACGAATTGTTTCAAATCAACTCTGTCAAAACCGCACATCAAGTTAAAGGTTCCCTTTCGGTAGAAAGGAGGTGTGGGATGCTAATACCTTCCCCACACCTAACCGACCCCCGAACCTACATCTCTAGTTCTCAAAGGACCACCCGCCTTAAAAAAGGACCCTTTTTCAATGTTTTGGTCCCTAAATAAAAAATGTTGATGGCGGCTTCACAAATTTTCACGTTGTACGATGAAAGGTCCAATCCGGATCTTTCGGGGTGCAACAGACATAGGCTGTATAGCTTCTTATTCCTAGATGCAGTGGATAAAACATTTGTCAGACTTTCAAGACACATTTATGACCACTATCACATAATTGACTGAAACTTAAGAAGTTATGCTTCAAACCATCTACATACTGAACATTCTTTATATTGGGATAGTTAGACTTACCTATAGTATACCTGTACCTTTGATTTTGGCCTTGTAATCATTGCCAAAGATGACGTAGCCCCCATCATTTCTCTTCATAGAGAGAAGTTTATCTTTTTCTCCTGTCATGTGCCTTGAACATCCACTGTTTCAGAACCACAACATTTTCTTGGATGATTAGAGGCATTTCTGTTTCAGAAGCTAGTAAAGTTTTTGGTACCCAGAATTTCTTGGGTCCATCATGGTTAGTTTTCTTCCAATAGAAGTTTCTCATGTGTCTGAAACATACAGAAATGGCATGACCAAACATCTTACAGTATGTGCATTTCAATCTTGGCTTTCTAGCTCTTGAAATAGTTCTAAAATTTTGTTCAAAATGTCTTTCTAAAGCTTTTTCAAAAGTTTTTTTTGTTTGGAATAGACATGGCTAGTTCTTCAGTTAAAGCCAAGATATTTCCTTTGAGAACGTTGTTCTTATTTTCAAGATCTGAATATGCAATGTTTGATTTTTCAGTGAACTTGTCACTCAAGAGTTTGTGTAAATTGTGTTGTTTAGAAAGCTTGAAATGTAAATGCTGAAGAGTATGAACAATTTTGAGCAAATATTCATTTTATTTTTGAAGTTCTTCATTTTCTCTTTTTGCATTATAAAGTTGATTTTTGAACATCACACACATTTGAGATAAAGTATTTGAATCAGCTAATAAGTTTTCAAAAGCGTATTCAATTTATTTGCATGATGGACAAATAGGTGGTTTAAAAGTGATTACCTCTTCTAGATCAGCCATGAGACATGAGTTGATAGATTACTTACTTGACGCGGGATGTGTTTGAGAAGGTTCTTCAGAATCAACCATGAGACAGAAGAGAGCAAAGTCCAGCTCATCATGACGCGTATCAGATTCCTTAGAGTCATCCCTTGTAGAAATTTGAGCCTTCTTCATTGGTGGAAACTTTCTGTTGCCTCCTTTCAGTTTTGGATATTCATAGCACACGGGAGGGCATTTGCTTGTGCCTTCTCCTTCAGGTGAATCTCATTTGAAGAAGAGCTTTCTGTAATTCCTTCTAACCTTCTTAGGTCCCCATACTGAACATCTCATCGCAGTAGATAACATAGTAGAGTTATAGAGGTTCACCCAAACTTGGCTAGGTCCTCTCCCCACTTCCTTGTGAGTATTTCCACTATTTCTCAAATAGCTATTACACTTGCTTTTGATCAACACACAAAAGACTTACTTGCTTTTGCTCAATCACAAAAGACTTACAACACCACTTACTTTTGATCAACACACAAAAGTCAAGTGCTCTCTTACACAACTTCACCAAGCTGTTTCCACCCTCGTAGAAACTCTCTACTAGTTTCCTAAGAGTCCCATTAAGTAGAATCACCACCAACACTCACTTCTCTCTAAGTAGTTTGGTGAGATGTTTACAAGATAGTGTTTTCAATAGGGGTTTGGGTTTTGGGATGTTTAAGAGCTTGAAGATAAATTACACAAAGTGTATACAATGATGTTTATCAAGCTAACACACACTCAACAAAAAAATCTCAGAAATTTAACTTTTAGAAGCTTTGAGTGTGGGATGAGAAGAATGGATACTTGAGAGGTTTTGAATGATGAGAAGGTTCTAACTCAATCTCATACTTGTAAATCTAGAAAACAAGCCATTAAATAGTCCCAAATGCTGAATATAGCCGTTAGAAACTTGAAGAGAGCCGTTTGGAATATCCATTGGTCCATTGGAGTGATGTAAAGTAAGGTACAAAAGTTGACAACTTTTGAACCTTCTCAAGGCTTGCTTTATGCCTTATCTGCACAAATGAACCTTCTTTAGCTGAATATGTACTCTCCTAGTATCCTACTCAATAGCTATGACTTGAGTTGCTACTGTTGGCCAGCCTGGAACTGCTCTACAGGAAGCTTCTCAAGTTTCCTATTATCAAAAAACACTTTTAATGAACCAAAGAAATAATCATGCATTCCCTCTTTTAATGCTTGAGACTTTCCAACATTTTTATTGCTTGAGTACTTCTTTTAATGCATCTGTAGAACATTCAAGAGAAATTATTGTGTTTTTAATAAATTGGTTATGGTATCCAATAACCTTCTCAACATTTAATCTTCCTTCACATCAACCTTCTCAAACATGAACTTATGCTTCTAAGGTGTTTGTTGAGTCAACCTTCTTTTGACTTCTAGTCAAACCTTCTGTTGACTTTTGGTCAACCTTCTATTGAGTTTTGATCAACCTTCTGTATATTTGGTCAAACCTTCTTTTGACTTTTTAAAGCTTCTCATTTTTTAACCTTGTCAAGGTTTTTTCTATCCTTGTATTTAACCAAGTTGTTGAGCCTAGGTAGAGCCATATTTTGCTATGTAAGGAAACCTGTTCTTACATAGTTTGTATCATCAAAACGTGTTAGATCAAACTTCATTAGAAAATCTAAATTTTACTTAGTTTGTATCATCAAAACATAGAAAAAGATTCTTACTCCAACAACAATCGCACTTTTACTAAAGAAAAAGAAAGAATAGAGAATAACAGTGAGAGAGAGAGAGAGACACGTGGTAGGGAGAGGGAGAACAACCAGAAAACTTCCCAGCCGAAAAGATGAATTCAAGCTCTTCTAGTTTCTATATAATCTACCTTCTATATAATAAAACTATATGTTACACTGGAAAGTATATTACAGTTTTAGACATTTCACTAGGCCGCCACGTGGCAGTTTTTGTGACATTTTAGTGCTTTTTGCACTAAAAGACAAAAGGTAGCAACTTTTAACAAAAAAATATAATAAAACTGAAAAAACATTTTTTCTAATTAGTAAAGCTTTTTTCTTTTTTCTATTTTAATTTTTTTTATTTTACTATGTACTATAATCTACTTAAAGTAATTTAACAGCTACTAATTGTCAAAAAAAAAGTGATACTGCTAGCAAAATTTTGAAAATTACATTTTATTTATCAAGTCGACATTACAAAACATAACATATACTTGTTGAAAGAAATATGAAAAGGTATTACACAAAGGCATAAAGCCTTTATTTAAATATCTTCATACATATGAGAAACACAAGTCTTATTTTTCGTATACCAAAATAGGTATATATCACTATATTTAGTTATATTTCTTTGTCTGGTGGGGTCCAATGCCAAGGTGGAATGTCAGCGGCTAATATGGTCAAAGATTCGGGATTGTCGTCTTCTGCTATCTCCATGACCCTCTCTTTCTCCGCCTGCAAATTAATTTTCTGGCGATCAGCAGGTGAGGCCCTATGCGAAGACAATAGTTTGGGATTATTGTATATTGTTTTCTTCATAAGCAGCTCTTTCTCGCGTGGAAGTTCATAAGTGGATTGTTTGTAATTAGCCAACACTACTGAAATGGTGATGCTCATAAGCAAGAGTAATATTGCTAGTGAGTGTGTAGAGGCCATGTCTTGGTTTGTGTTGTGATGAATAAAAATCGAAAAAATAAGGCATGCTTTTATAGTAAAAGACATGGGAGTTTTTTTTGTTGATGACATCAATTATATGTTAAAATATTATTATGGGAGTATTAAAGCAAACCTATCTGACTCTTAGTGCGTCATAATATTTACATGTTTACACATCATAGTAAACATTATACGTAACCGTAAACACGTAATAGTATATTTATCTATCTTTTGATATAGGTGTTGGCTAAAATGTTTATTATAGATTTAAAATATTGAATATGTTCTTGACCTTTCAAAGCTTTTTATCGACGATGATTACCGTCACAGGTGGAGAAAAAATGAGGTATTTTATAGGTATTAAAACCTTCGAGGTGTTCAAAAATCATAGTCGTAAATAATTAGATTAGATAATAATTACTTCAAACATTACTGTAGCAAATATATCTGACTCTTGGTGCGTCACAGTAGACACCTTTTTTGTTACACATCATGATAGACATTAAAACATGACCGCAAGCATGCAAAAATATTTTTGTCTATCTTTTGATATAGGTTTTGGCTAACATGTTGATTATAAATTTAAAATATTGACCTTTCGTAGTTCTTTTTGACGTCTTCAAAGTTAACAAGCATAACCTATGATTAACTTCTCACGTAGAGCAAGAATTCAAATTATATGAGTGGGAATTTTTTTGGAGATATTGTTTTCCCGTATTTTTCGTTAGAGTTTTCTGTCAAATAAATAAACTCGAAAGGAAATGATAAGAGGACTCGAATTAGATCCAGGGTTCACCAGCTGACAGGTTTACACCGCCAGCCCTAAATAGTGTGCTTTTTGATAAGGTAAATGGTTGGGATGGGGAATTCAGAGATTCTAGCTAGGTGACTGTTCGATTAAATTCGAGGTACTAATAACACCCAAAGTAATTAAACAAATTACTTTGAGTGTTATCGTGTAATTGCCTTATTTAAATTGTATGTTTTGGTGTTTGAAATTATTTAATCATTATTTCATTTAAAATTACATTGGTGTTCATTAAAACCATTTACATGCATTTTGTTTGAATCCCTTGCTGAATACAAACCCCAAATTTCTTACTAAAACCCAAAACACAAACCCGTCCCTAATCATCCCTTAGATGGTTTGCATGTCTCAATTTGGGAGAAAATTTAAGTAATTGAAGACCAAAGGCAATTAATGGAACCTTTTGGGTGACAGTAGCTGCTATGGTGGTGACGTTTGTGTGGTGTGAGGGTAACTAATCATGTGGATTTATTTGTGATGATGCTATTATTACATTGATAAAGAGTGTCTAAGCGAAGGTCATCAACCATGTGAGTTCTGCGTTTTTATTGTGTTTTGTTTCAGTAAAATAAGTGTATTGCTGTTCTAAGATGATTTCTTGCCTTGATTGTTGGATGTGGTGCTTGTTTGGTGTTAATTGTATTGTTAATTTCACTGTTTAGAGACATTTTGGGGTAGGCTCGGTTTTTCGGTGACTGGGACTGTTTTATTGGTTTAAAAATTATGTGGTTTTCCATTTTAAAAACTAGATTGAATTCTCGTTATTTTGGTTCTGACCCTATGTCCAAATTCTGGGGAAAATTTGGATCGACATAGGGGCAGTGTTTTGGGCATGGTGGTTTCAATTGAGCTCCTTTTCGAATGCTTTTTATTTCTTTAAAAACTAGACTTAATTTTCTACTGTTTAGGCTTAAGTTTTAGGTTATTTGAGTACGTTTTGGTCATTTTAGAAGGGTTGCCATCTAGGTCACAGTTGCAGTCTCGTTTTCTGGACATACTGACTTGTTTTCTAAAACTGTACTTATTGGCCCATCATTTTGCAATTCTAAAAATATAGTCAAAAACTAGACTTCATGATCATTCCGTAGAGGGGTCGTTTACTCAATTTCGATATCGTTAGATAGGGTAATTAATTTGTTGAAGTTTATGTATAAATGCTGGAAATTTTCTGTGGACTGATTTTGTATGTTTTTGCTAAACGGGTGAGACCACTATGTATCCTATATATAAGGGAAAATAAGTTGATTAAAGAATGGATGAAGTACTTGGGGTCGGTGTCATGAAACAATCTCAAGGCCCAAGAGGTGGTCAGTGTGTTCTATTTATTTATAGAACACGGGTTCCCTATATGTATCGTCGTAGCTTTTATATTATGTAAGTCTAAGGCGCAGGGGGTTGCATCATAGGTAAAATAATAAAAGATACACGGAGAGTATTATTGTAAGGGAGTCGCGAAGAACTCATTGAGATTATGTAATCTCACTCCTCATGTTTGTTGTATTTCAGATAAGCAGGTAAAGAAAGCTCAGCTATGGAATCCCTTAGAAGTGGATTGCAAGGCTTGGAGTTATTATTTATAGGTTGGAAATTAACTCAACTAGCAGAACTTCTATTATTGTCTTTGTTAAGACAATAACTTGGTTGTATAAGTTTCTAAGATTTTATGTGTTTATGTTGGATTAAGTTAAGGTTATGCTCTGATAGGCGATTTTAACTAATGTTTTGGATATGTACTTAAACTAAGTTTTTCATTATAAGTAAAATCCTATTATTGTGAGCAGTAGAGGTTAGTATTTAGAATAATCCAACTTAAATGCGTACTCTGAATGATCTAAAAGTAAAGTCTCAGATTTTTATTGTCGGCTAAAAATCTAGGATGTTACACTAGGCGCTCAAACTCGTTGTGTCATATTTTACTATAGGATTTAAAACTATATCTTAATGATATTGTGAGTTAACATAGAGGAAAAATATGCATACAAATTTAAAATATTTTAATATGGACTCGCAATACTCTTTTCTTCGCACATAGTGTTAGATTATTAGAAACGGAAAAAATGATTAAGGGAGGAAAGTGTAGGTTTTAACGTGAGGGGGGATATAAGTCAGACTTTTCTTTGGGGGGGGGGGGGGGGGGGGGGGGGGGGCAGAGGAAAGTGTAATTTTTTCTAACACGTTTTGCATAAGAGGGGAGGGTAGTCTATATTTTAACATAAGAAGCGAGAGAAGTGTAATTCAAGCTTCTCTTAGAGGAGAAGAGTGTAATTTAATTACTCTTAAATGAATAAAATAAAAAATGAGAAGTTCATAATTGAACATCATTCGTGAACTTACAAGTAAATATGACATATGTTTTAACTAAACTAAATATATTACGATGCTTATTGCTTTGCTTTTGAAAAATTATGAGAGCCATTTATTTTTAAATTTTATATATGTTTATTTAATTTCATTTTTGTTCGGTACCTTGCCTTTGGATTAGAGTCAATGATCAGTAGTTGGTATATATCTTGAGTCTTGTGATTATCCTTCTCTAGGTCGACGTCGGCTCGTTGCTCTGGCAATCAGTGTCTTTCGAGGTTATGCTATTTAGCGTCGTCTTCCCCCGAGGTTGGACTCGGTAGGATAGGGTACCTACAGACACTCTGATGCCAAAGTTAGCAATTAGAATTAGTGAGAAGCACAAATGAGCGAAACGTACCTGATTTTGGAGGATAGTGTTTCATTTATAGACGCGGAGTTGCGGTGTCAACGGGTCATGCAGCTGTTGGATCAGGCCGTTGTGATCTCGTCCGTCGATCTTGGTTCTGTACTAGATTCGCTTTGTTGGGCCGAATCTAGCACCGGTTTAGGGGCATTCATTGCGCGGATAGGGCCTCTTAGCCCAATCCAGAATAGTTACCCCCGAAGTCGAGGTCGGTCACGATAGTGCGGCCTTGACTTGAATTGTAGGTGATCTATGGCCACGGGTTGGGGTTCGCTTAATACGGCGTCGAATGTGCCATCAAAGCTACTTTTTCTTAGATTGTCTGATTCCTTCGATTGAATTGGGTTCAGCTAGCATAACACGTGTTTATTTGTTAGAGGGACATGGCGTTTGACATAAACAAAGCGTTCTGTCATTACACCAGCCTGGATTTTGGCGCCCAATCATTTATTGTTATTCTTGGCGGGAATTGTATCGTTTCGCCTACCAGGCCATATGCCTCTATAAATAGTTTTGATGATCATTGGTGTAATACTTTCATGCTTCTGAGCACTGAATTCTCCTCACCCTGAGAGTGATTCTTCTGAGCCTGAGAGTGAATCTTTCGAGCTTGAGAATTTCGAGAGTGTTGTGGGAAAACTAGTTGTGCAAGTGTACACAATCGCAATAATATAATGATAAAGTAGAGATTGTACCCACAGGGAATCATGTTAATTTCACAGTTTAAAATGTTAAAGCACTAGTGAGGCAAGCAAAATAGTAACAACAAGTTTTTAGACATAAAAATTTAAGTGTTCCATGAAAACAGTAAGAAAGTTCAAGTGTTTGATAAAATGAGTTGGACTGCTCTTTGCTAAGAAATTTCTTAAAGGTAAAGGTATAACATTGGACGCCATAGCGCTAAGTGCTGTAGCATATGATGTTTTGCCTTTCAATCACTGGCGCCAGGGTTTTGTTACAAGACTCTTATTTCTATGATCTAAATAAGTTAACCCCTGTGTAATAAAGAACCCATTGTGTTCACCTTATGAACTATTGCTCCCCTATGTGTAGAGTTAAGCAAGGGTTGTTTATATGTCTTTAAACAACCTTTCATTCTTATAAACCTTTGAGCTAGAATCGTAGACCATGTTTGTATCTACGAATATACCCATTTAAGATGGCTAATCCCCAAATAAGTTTGAAAGCATTAACGCTCAAAGATTGAAATGCAAACATCACAATATTATATTGAAAATACTAGAAAGTGTTAGAGTATGTAAATTAGCATGTAAATTAGGCTGTGTAATAATTTTGTAAAGCATTGAGAATAGTGCACTAGCTGTAGTGTCACTGTAGTGACTGTATCTGTGAGTGCAGTGTATAGGATTGTAAACACTCACTCTCTCTATAAAACAAAATGTAACACTTCAATAATTTCAATGAAAATAATTCTGTTAGATTGAAACAGAAATCAGTTTCAAAGAAATGCTTAGATTTTAACAGAAAGTCATTACTAAGCTCTAAGCAATCAAACTACTAAGTGTTTAGCTCATGGTGATCATCATTAACACAATACAAACTAAAATGTTCATATTACCAAAACATCAAAGAGGAGACACGGTTGTAAAATACACAAAACCTGACTTCCTATTTATGAACGACTTGATGACGCTGTAGCACAGCTTCACAGCGTAGGAAATGATAATATTCACTTGAAATATAAAAGCTTGAAATGGAGGATTAATGGAGGAAAATGGTGTCAAGTTTTTCTCTCTAAAACTCTCCAAGTCTTCGAATGTCGTAGAAGTGAGAAGGAGAAATAGATATATTTCTTTATTCCCCCAAAAAGTAGCTTGACAAAAAGGTGGACTAGACATATCACTCCTGCTCAAAAAGAAAAATTAAAAACACAAAATTATTGCCTCCCAAGAGCGCTTGCTTTAAGAGTCTTCAGCTAGACTTCCTCTTTTGTTAGAGGTCTTTAAATTCAATGGTTGTCTTCTCCTTGACCACATACTCACCAAGGCATTGCTTCACCCTTTGTCCATTCACCTTGAAGGTGGTGTTGGTTGCTTCATCAAATAGGACCACATCTCCATGAGGATATATCTTTAGAAATTTAAAAGGGCCTGACCATCTGGATTTCCATTTCCCAGGAAACAACTTGATTCTTGAATTGAACAATAGGCCCATCCCTCCTTCAACAACTTCTTTTCTTTGAATCTTTTGGTCATGGCATGCCTTAGTCTTCTCCTTGCAGATTGCTGAATTTTCATAGGCAAAGTGCCTAATCTCTGAAAGCTCATTTAGTTGTAGTAGCCTAGCTTCCCTTGCCCTATCATGGCCAAAATTGAGCTTTTTGGTCGCCCAATGTGCTTTGTGCTGCAATTCAATAGGGAGGTGGTAAGCTTTGCCATACACAAGTCTATAAGGTGACATTCCCAATGGTGTTTTTAAGGCTGTCCTATAAGCCCATAAAGCATCATTCAAATGTAGTGACCGTTCCTTCTTTGCAGGACCGACCATATTCTCAAGCATCATCTTGATTTCTCTATTTGACAATTATGCTTGACCACTTGTTTGAGGGTGGTAAGTAGTGGCTATTTAATGCTTTACTCCTTATTTTGCCCAGAGAGTCTCAATTAGCTTGTTGGAAAAATGAGAACCCTCGTCACTAATGATAGCCCTTGGAGTTCTAAATCTAGTGAAAATGTTCCTTTGAAGAAATTTGCTCACTGACTTGACATCATTGTTGGGTAGGGCAACAACTTTCACCCACTTGGACACATAGTCTACTGCAACAAGGATATATAGATTTCCATGAGAAGGAGGGAAAGAATCCATGAAATCCATTCCCCAAACATCAAAGAGTTCAATCTCTAAGAGGTTGGTTAAAGGCATCTCATGCTTGTTAGAAATGTTTCCTTTCCTTTGGCATCTATCACATATTTTAACCATATCCTGAACATCCTTGAATAATGTAGGCCATTAGTTCCCAGATTGTAGCACCTTTGCAACTATTCTGGTTCCCTCAAAGTGGCCACCACAAGGTGCAGCATGACTATGCTGTAGCACTTGGTGTTGTTCTTCTCCGGCAAGGCACCTTCTCATCAATTTTTTATTGGCATTTTTTATAAAGGAAAGGTTCATACCAATAGTACTGTTTCACTGTGTGGAAGAACCTCTTTTTCTGTTGGTAATTCATGTCTGCAGGCACCACTTTGCTAACCAGAAAGTTCACAATGTCACCAAACCAAAGTGTTGTAGCATCAAACGCTATAGCACTTGGTGTGGTAGCATCAACCGCTACAGCGTCAGATGCTGTAACAGTTACTGCTAGCAACTTTTCATCTGGGAAATGTTCTTTGATTTCTCCATCTGTTGTACCTGCATTTTCTCCTTCAATTCTAGACAAATGGTCAGCAACTTGGTTCTCCACCCCCTTTTTATCACGTATTTCGGAATCAAACTTTTGGAGGAGGAGAGCCCATCTAATTAACCTTGGCTTTGCATCTTTTTTTGGAGATCAAACACTTGATGCCAGAGTGGTCTATGAAAACAATTTCTTTTGTGCCAACCAAGTCATATCAAATGCAAAGATAACAGCTAATAGCTCTTTTTCAGTGACTCTCTGACTTACCTTAAATGTTGAGACAAAGGCCGGAGGAAGAAGTTCCAAGCGACTTCGCCCCTGCTCCTTGAGCACCTGCCTTCACCCGAACTCTGAGCTTCAATGTTCAGTTCTGGACTGAGGAAGGAGTCCACAGCGGCTTCGAATCTTCTTGGCTCCGAGCTTAAATGGTCAGTCAAGACCCAATTGACTCCGAGTTTGAACACTCAGTCAAGATTTACATGATTCCGAGCTTGAATGCTCTGTCAAGCTTTTACAGAAAAGACCACGGAGGTTCGAGTTCCACATCCCCTATATCACGGTCACCAACGACAGAAACCATAGTTTCACGTCTCTGCATCCGACTCAGAAAAGCCAGTTGACAAAGTAGCTCTTCAAGCCGAGATCAACCCTAGCCGCTCGACCTCGACTTACGGGGCCACTGTTCCGGACTGGGCCCAAGACTCACAGGTTTCGGTTATGCCCATTTCCGCATCAGGGGCAACCCGACACGCATCATGGCCGCATCGAACGGTTAAGAAGCCCGCGCTCGCATCCAACGGCTCAGCAACGACATTTCATCTATAAATATGAGTGCAGCCCTCCATTTCCAGGTACGTTCTCATTCCATACCTACCTCTCCACTTCTCATGCTGACTTAGGCATCAGAGTGTTTGCAGGTACCCCACGCCCGACGCGCGGGAACGGCCTATCTCGGACCACCCGAAGTCAATCTTCAAGTCCCAGGAAGCACGACAACTTGTGCCCCAGACCCGAGGTCCAGGTACCGAAGAAGTTATTTATCCTATTTCTTGGAATGACTTTCTAGACTGATTTATGATCTCTTACTGCTAGGAAGGATGCTAACAATAGTAACAATCAACTGTGATTGGCCAACACAAGGTAATGATTATCTTTTTTTATAGAACGGGGATCACTTTATTTCTATTCAGTTATTTATCCTAAGTACTGGACAATTTTGTTTCTTTTATAATATTATTTTATGAATCTTTCTGATTTTGTTTGGTTATCTTAGGTTTTGTGGTCTCCTCGTATTATATTTACAGTTTTTACAATTGGTTAGTGACCCAGATTCTGAGTTAAGGTGATGTTCTTTTGCTATTCTTTCATTTCATCTCTATTATTTCTTCTAGTTTCATTTGATAAAGTTAGCTTCAACTAAAGACTTAGCAAGCCCCTGTTATTACAGGCCTTTTGATGCTTTTCTCATAGTGTCTTCAAATGAGTATACTGATGACAACATAATCTCAATAGTGTTGCATATACTAATCTGGACATTACTAATCTTCAGATTTTATTGATTCTGATTTTTTTCTGCATCTGATGTTGTTATTAGTTTGATCGTTGTTTCTTTAAACTATGAAGAAAATACCGGTGATTATCAGTTTAGAGGCATGTCTTATGTAAGTGTTTTACTTTTTTGGAATTTGCAAGTCTCATATGTTCTGGAGAGTTATTTCGATGATAGAGGAAGTTTACTTATTTTACTATTAGGTTTGTTGTTGGGTGTTTTTCACTGTGTGCATTATACTGTTGATAAAACCATGTGACTTACATGTGTTAACATTTCATTATGCATGCCAATAGAAAACAACTTGATTTGCTTAAAGCTTTGACATTTCATTATGCATGCCAATAGAAAACAACTTGATTTGCTTAAAGCTTTGACATTTCGTTATGCACGCCAATAGAAAGATTAGAGAAGATTATGAACAAAGACAATTTTGGGTTGTCATTGTAAATCAATTGTAGTGTACTTCTTACTGATTTTTCTTCTTTATTACACAAGAATCTGGGAAAGATGGCTACAAAAGTGTCCATCTAAAGCAACTAATTATAACACTTTTTATTTTAGGTTTTTCTGCGTAAAGGTATTTGATAATTGGGACAAGGTATAAAATTTTGAAATCTAATTTGTTTGATTCTCTTTTAAACTTGTAGGTATTTGATAACCCAAAGTCATAGACTAATGAGGAACTTGAGGATGTTCGTCAGCTTTGGGCGGAATTCTTTATGAAGATTCGTACAGAGCAAAAGGATGCACTATTTCGTCTGTAGTTTAATTTGTGTTTTAGAAATATTTTGTTGCATTTAGTGGGAAATTGTTTGGTTGAATTGGTATAGTAGAAATATGATAATTGCATTTTGAACAACTTGTTATTTTGTTTTGTAAGTAGTTTAACTTGTGTTCCCTAAATGTAAGAAATTAAGTTTAATGAAATTTGAAGTATTTTTATATATTTTTATATAACAGGTTCTTATAAATTTGATAATTGTATGGATATAAATTAAATAAAATATAAAAAAAATTAGACATTTAGCATCGGTTATTCTGTACAACCGATGCTAAATGTACTAATAAGAGACATTTAGCATCGGTTATTCTATACAGCCGATGCTAAAGGTACTAGAAAGAGACATTTAGCATCGGTTATTCTGTACAACTGATGCTAAAGGTACTAGAAAGAGACATTTAGCATCGGTTATTCAATACAACTGATGCTAAAGGTGGCTTTTAGCATCGATTAAATAGCCGATGCTAAATGTCGCACTTTTAGCATCGGGGGATTTAGCATCGTCGCATAACCGATGCTAAATGTCCAAAACAACCGATGCTAAGTGTCTTTTCTACACTAGTGCTATTTAATTTCTCATTTAATTTCCCATTTTAAGTTGACTTTCTCATTTATTTAATTTTCCATTTTTTATCGTTTTAATTGGTCTCATTATTTAATTTCTCATTCAATACGTTTAACAAAGATTTAAGGAACATGTTGCAACAACTCAAAGGTATGTTAAGTTATCTACATATTTTTTGTTTCTCTCATTTTCTATTTAATGGTTTAGTCGCTACTAATAATTTTATTTCATTAAAATATAAAAAACATATGCAAGTCTGAAATCAATATCCATTGATCCAAATCAGGGGAAAGTAAGAGTTGTTGCCTTGTTGGTAATGTAAATCCTACAACACTAATCAAATTTTTTGAGAAGATTGGCAAAAAGCCATAACTTTGTTCCTTTGTGAAATAATCAAAGAAAAGTCATTCTCCTTCAAAACGCGAACATCATTCTCATTCTTGTTGTGAGAGTAGTGGCTCTGAGGATGAAATTTGAAACCAACCATAGTAGTTATCATCATATGCAAAGAAAGATATGACTATAATGAACTAAGGTATGGTTTTGGTAATGAACATATATCACCACCACAACCACCAATGACAAGTTATCATCATGGTCCACCAATGTCAGGGTATCACTACCTGGATGTCATCACTATCATCCTCATCACTATCATCCTCATTCTTTTAATTTGAAGTTGTGATATGCAACACATAGTATAAGAAAGTACCCATTTGTTATAGCTTATTTTTCCAGAGACGCGTTCTGAGAACCCTTGGGGGGGCTTGTTAAATCCTTCGAGATAATAATGGCCGCTCTTGACCGGGAAGTGAATTGCCATCTTTTCTTCTCCCTATTCGATGTTAGTCGTACCGTGGAGATGAAGAGTGATCCCAGGCGATGGGAACAAGTTTCTTTGAAAGGACGAAAGGGTACGGTCAGACTCTTCAAACCTTTCTGTGAATTGGCCAAACCTTGGAGGCATGCTTTCCTCTGGGTCGTTCCAATCAATGATCGGGCTAAGGAGATGGTGGGAACTGTGGACGCTGAAGGTCATATTACTTCGATGAAATTCCCTCTAGGTTGGTCGCACTCACACTATGACCGCGACACCATCCACTATAGGCATCAGAGGAGGCTGAGTGATTACGATATTGAGAGCATCTTAATGCTAGAGACCCTGGTTACTTGGCTGCCCGAAGGGGTTATTCCTTGCAACAAATTTACTAGTCTTAGGACGTCTGAGCAAGCTGAAAATAAACTTGGTGTGCTTTTACTTTTTCTTTTGTTCGTTAGCTTTGATCGTTTTTACTTCGTCTTGCCTCTAACCCTTTCTCTTTTCAGCTGAAATGTCGGGCATAGGCTTTGAAGCCCTTTTGGCCAAGACAAAGTCAAGGAAGCAGAAGAGGGTGACCTTTGCTTCTCATTCTCAACCTCTCTATGCTGAGGGCGATCATAGACCTCCTGTTCGCGAACAGGGAACGAACTCCGCTTCTAAGAAGAGAGATCGGGCTCAGAATTCTGTGGACGCCGTTGCGATTGACCTTGACCCTCCCCAAAAAAGAAGAGAAACACCGAGGAAGTCGTCCTTGGATTTGGACGATCTTAAAGATGTAGATTTGGAACGCCTTCGAGCAGACCCTCTGCTGTTCGTTGCAGAAATTGCTCAAGCTGCTTCTCATAAGCTTGCTCGTTATAAATCTGAAGAAGCTAGCCGTCAAGCAGGTATGCGCTTACTCCATAGAAACTTATGGTTGGAGGGTGACCTCTTGGATAAAGCTGACAAGTATAAGTTCGCTCTTGGTCATATTACAGATTTGCGGGCAGAACTCGAGAGTACCAAGAAAAAGCTTGAGGATGCTGAGGTCGCCCTCTTACCGATGAAGAATGCACTTGGGTCGGTCACTGCCGAACGAGATGCGGCCATAACAGCCAAGGTAGACGCTGAAGCCAAACTTGACACCGCTACTGCCGGTTTGACCGAGCAATCTACCAAGGTGAATCAGTTGGAGGAGCAGGTGGTCGGCCTGAAGGAAACCTTGAAGGCCGTCGAGGACGAACGGGATCAGGCTAAGGGCGAGCTAGAGGCCTTGGAGGACATGACTATTTCAATCGCCAAAGGGCTCTTCGACGAGGCTGTTGCTCAGATCCAATACTGCTATCCTTCTCTGGAGATTAACCCTGAGATCGTAAGCAACGATCATTTTTTGAGGAACGGCCAAATCGTTCGTCTTGTGGAGAAAGATGAGCATGAGAAAGTCATCCAAGAAGAAACAGTGATCTACAGCCGTCTTGAGTGACTCGCCCTTTTTTGTATTTTCAACAAGTGTACTTTGTTTTCTTGTAATCTTTATGAAGCCCGCGCGCCTCTATGATCGCATTTTTTCTTGTAAGCTTTTTGGAGCCCGGCTTTCTCCGGGCAGACTCTAATGTTAACTATACTTTTTCTAAGTTTTGATTTACTTTGCTCGCGGCCTACGGGCTTTATAATACTGTTTCAGCCCTCGTTGGACCAATCTTCATAGGGATCCCTGTAAACAGCTTACCAAGTTTCTACTTGAGATTTAGCTCGTTTACCGGGTGTGTTCGTACTTAAGATCGCTTAAGTTTCCTCCTAAGCAGTTTATCAAACTCGGTTTGAACTTAACTCGCTTAAGAGGTAATTGGTTAAGATCGCTTAAGTTTCCTCCTAAGTAGTTTATCAAACTCGGTTTGAACTTAACTCGCTTAAGAGGTAATTGGTTATTGGGTTGATCAACATCTTTTAAAGAGAATCAAATTAAGAAATACCATCGCTATTCAAATGACGGGCGAGCGGGCCTCGAACGAGCGCAGCTTCTTTAGGGTCCACAGGTTCTTCCCCATCCTTTATGTAGTTAAAAATGGGGTCGATCTAGGTTCGAGCTGAGTCAATTTTACACACATCTGCTCCAAGTGTGGCCTCTAGTCTTACGCTTGGTTGAAATAGAACTTTTTGTATCACACTTCTGTGGTTGCCAGGGTTCTTCGTACTTGCGAGCTTGGATAAGATGTCCGCCCTAGCATTCTCTGCTCTTGGTACGTGCCTGATTTCGGCGTATTCGAATTTCTGCATCAACTCCTTGACTTTTGCGAGGTACTTCTGGAGGATCTCGTCTTTGGCTGAAAAGATGTCTTCGATCTGGGATACTGCTAACAACGAGTCTGATCGGAGTTCTACCCTCTTCACATTGAATTCAAGAGCGAGCAATAATCCAGCCAAACAGGCCTCGTATTCAGCCTGATTGTTGGACATTGCAAAAGAGAGAGCCTAGGAGACCTCGATAGTCGTTCCTTGCTCGTTTTCAAGGATCAAGCCAGCCCCGCTGCCTTTGCCGTTGGACGACCCATCAACATGCAGCGTCCATAAGTCGTGGACCGGGTCCTCCACTCCTGTAGTCAATTCTGCAATAAAGTCGGCCAAGACTTGTCCTTTAATGGTCGAACTAGGTTCGTATCTGATTCCAAATTTGGATAATTCTACAGCCCACTTGATCATTCTTCCCGCTAGATTAGGTCTATGAAGGATCTGTCTAATCGGTTGGTCGGTTCACAGAGCGACCTGGTGGGCTACAAAATATGGCCTTAACCATCGAGCGGACACGACCAGAGCTAAAGCCAATTTCTCAATTTTTTGATATCTAAGTTCTGGCCCCTGTAGTACCTTACTAACGAAGTAGACCGGGTTTTGCTTCGTTCCTTTTTCTCGTACCAAAACAGCGGCCAAAGCCTCGTCTGTAATGGATAAGTAAAGATAGAGCGTTTCCCCGGGCTTCGGAGTGGTCAAAATCAGTAGTTCTGCTAAGGCCGCTTTAAGTTGTTCGAGGGCTTGATCGCATTCGAGCGTCCAATCGAACGCGATTTCTTTCTTTAACAGCCTGAATAAAGGTAAGGATTTGTTTGCGGCTTTGGACACAAATCGTGAGAGAGCGGCAATCATGCCATTTAGCTTCTGTATTTCTCTCTTGGTCGTTGGCGGCTTCATCTTAGTCACTGCTCGACATTTGTCTGGGTTGGCTTCAATCCCTCTTTCGGTGAGGTAGAATCCAAGAAATTTGCCTGCCCTTACCCCAAAGGTACACTTTTCTGGGCTGAATCTCAACGAATTTTTCCTGGCTTCTTTGAACACTTCTCTTAAGTCGTCTATGTGTGTTTGATCTTGCTTGCTTTTGATAATCATATCATCCAGGTATACTTCTACCATCTTCCCTATCTGATCGTGAAAACCTTTGTTCATCATGCGCTGGTAGGTCGCTCCAGCGTTCTTCAGCCCAAAAGGGATAACTCTATAACAGAAATTTCCCCTGTCCGTCATGAATGCGGTCTTCTCCTGATCTGGTGGATGCATGGCAATTTGATTGTACCCAGAATAGGCGTCCAGGAAGGACAAGATCTTGTAGCCACTTGCATTATCGACCAGTCGATCAACACTGGGGACGGGGAAAGCATCCTTCGGGCATGCTCGGTTGAGGTCAGTATAGTCTATGCACATTCTCCATTTGCCATTTGCCTTCTTTACCAGGACGACATTAGACAGCCACGTGGTGTATTTTATTTCTTTTATGAAGCCTGCATCGAGCAAATCCTCAACGGCCTTGGCCGCTGCTCGCGCCTTCTCTTCTTTCCGAACTCTCCTCTTTTGGGCTTTCCACTTCGCTCTTGGGTTGACCGCTAAGTGATGGCATGCCACTTGAGGGGGGAATTCCGGGCATGTCCGCCGTGCTCCAGGCAAACAGATCCTCGTGGTCTTTTAGGCACTAGATGAGCTCGTCCTGAGTCTCAGGGGAGAGATTCTTTCCAATCTTGATTGTTTTCTTTGGGTCATCCCCTAGTTGTACGTGACAGAATTCTCCATCTGGCTCTGGTCGCTTGATTCGGTTCTTCAATTCTTTGGTCAAAAGGTCGTCTCCTTCTTCTTCCTCACTATCTGGGTCATAACGAGCATCAAGATCTGCCAAATTTACCTGTCCGCTGCTTTTCATTGCTGCTTCTATTTCTCTTGCTACTTTTTTACCTTTTTCCTTTAGTCCCAGGAGGAATGCTCGCTTTGCGGACAGTAAGCCAGCTGGGACAGTTGCGACCGCCCCAGACTTGGTGTAGAACTTCATCTTCAGATGGACGGTTGACGGTACTGCTTCTAAACGGGCAAGGGTTGGCCGCCCAATGATACACTGATAGACCGATTTGCACGACAAAACGATGAAATCCGCTCTGACGGTCCTGAAGAGGGAATTTTCTTCAGTATCATCTCCAAAGGTCACCATCAACTCTAACCGTCCTATAGGAGTTGTCGAGGCACCATTGAACCCGGTGAGAACTGTTCCTCTGTATGGCCTTAGGTCGTCTTTTGAAATCTTTAATGCGTCCAACCAGTCTTCGAATATTATATCTGCTGAACTACCTTGGTCCACTAATATTCGCCTAACTTCCACGTTTGCCATTACTTCGACTATCACCAAAGGTACTTCGTAGTTGGGAGTTCCGTCGATGAGGTCCTCGTCTCCAAAGGAGATGAATGGTCGTACGGAAGGAGGCCGTAGACTGGAGGTCGAAGCGACGCTCATGATCTCGTCCCATCTTCTTTTGATCGATCTGTTAGTCGAGGCGTCTGTGGGTATTCCTCCGGATATGACCATAGCGACCGGTCTTCCCTTCGACTTCCTGGCGCCTATACTCTCTTCCTCGTCGTCCTATTCTACGACTTTGATCGTCTCATGTGCTTCTGCTTTTCCCCTTCTAGGTGAGCGGGTAACCTGCCGCTCTTCTCGTGCTTCCGCATGATCTCTTTTTACGTACTGAGTCAACTTCCCTCTTCTGATTAGAGCTTCCACATCATCTTTAAGAGCCATGCAGTTGTTAGTGTCATGCCCGTTACTCTTGTGATACCTACAGTATTTTTTCGAGGGACGCTGCCCGTCTTTGAGCACGAGGGATTCCGGTGGTTTGACATCTCTGAATTCTGCGTTGGCACACTCCGCTAGAATGTTCGCGTACGAGGTATTTAGCTTAGTGCGCTCAGCGAATCTCTTGATCCTACTTTCCCTGGTCGGACAGTTATTGGCGCACTCTTCTTTTGCTTTTATATCTTTTTCCGATCGCGAGTGTTGGTTCATGCCCGCCTCAGCAGCTTCAAGAGCGGTCGTTCTCTCCTCATAATTCATGAACCTTTGGGAGCGCCTTAAGAACGTTTCTAGGTCCCTGGGAATGTGAAGTCCCACCTCCACTTCAAAACGACTTCCTCTCAAGAGGCCCGTTCTCAAGAAGAATAACCTCTGTTTATCGTCCAAGTTTCTGACTTGATCGGCTTCTCGATTGAATCTTTCGACATAACTTCTCAAAGACTCATGCGAGCCTTGTTTAACGGCGATCAAAACGTCCTGAGACTTTGGTTTGATCCTGGAGGTCGTAAAGCGGGCGGTGAATACCCTAGCTATCTGCTCCCAAGATGAAATGGTGTTGGGTTTTAGCTCGGTGAACCATTCCAACGCCGATTCTTCTAGAGTAAGGGGAAAGATTTTGCATTTTACAGGTCCGGGCGCTCCGCGATATTTCATCATAATATCAAAGTGCTTTAAATGGGCGTCTGGATCTTTCACGCCGTTGTACATCTTAAGGTCGGTCAGAGGCTTTTCCAACGAGCGTGGGATGCGAAACTCATCTATTTCTCCTGTATATGGTCCAAGGCTGGTATTCCTCTTATTTCGACGGCGCAGTCGCTTTTTTGGGTAGCTAGCACCACGACCGTGGTCGTTGGAATAATCTTTCAACCGATATGAGTATCGCTCGTTAGATCGGCTTCGAGAACGAGTAGGTGAACTGGTCGAACCACGAGAGGAACCTTCGTTTGATGATTCTTCGGGCCAGTAAGTATAATCAGATGTGGACGGAGTCCTTCTTGGTGGGGTGGCCGCTCCTCCTCGTCCCCTCCTCGGGGTTGGAGATCGATGGACCAGCTGCCTTTGCGGAGGCTATCAATGAGGCCTTAAAGGGCGTGCTCGCACGGCCGAAGAGCCCTCATGACCAAGGCGCTGCTCTGGGGCCGTGTGTGCTCGCCTTGAGGCGATCTGATCTTCTAATTACGTGAGATGGTCGTTATCTCAAAAAAAATAAAACATAATACTTGATTTGACATATAGCAATGTTTGTCTTCTCTCTCTTTCACTCTCTCTTTTTTCTATTCTTTCTCTTTTTAGCTGTACATCTTCCTTTCTCACCCTTTTCCTCTTTTTTATTTATCTTTCTCTATCTTATGCCATTTGCTTATCATCTTTCACTCTCTTTCTCTTTTTTTTTCTTATTTGTATTATGTCAAAAAAATAAAAATTAATTATACTGATTTTATTTTATTAATTTTTCTAATTTGCAAGATTTTCAAAATCTTTGCATAACTTTTCATTTGTTGATCCAAAAATGATATTATCCACATAAATTTGAACAATCAACAAATATTTTTCAAGAGAATTTTTTTAAAATAATGCAGTACGAATTTTTTTTTCTTGTAAAATTATTTATGATCGATAAGCTACTCAACCTTTAATACCAAGCTCTAGGAGCTTGCTTGAGCCCATATAGAGCTTTAGTATGTTTGAAAGCATGGTTGGGTTTCTTTCGATCAACAAAACCAGGAGGTTGGTTGACACAAACTTCTTCATTTAAGAAGCAATTTAGAAAAGCACTTTTCATATCCATTTGAAATAATTTGGAAATTTTGTGAGCAGCAAATGCAAGTAAAATTTTAATAGCTTCTAACCTTGCCACCGGAGCAAAAGTTTCATCATATATAGTCAATACATTCTTGTTGGTTGTACCTTTGAGCAACAAGTCTTGCCTTGTTTCTCACCACCTTACCATTTTCATCTAGCGTGTTTCTGAACACCCATTTGGTTCCTATTACTGATTGGTACTTAGGAGGTGAAACCAGGTTCCACACTTCATTCTTTTCAAATTGAGAAAGTTTCTCAGTCATAGCTTCTATCCATGACTCATCTTGTATTGCCTCATTGATGGTCTTAGG
This sequence comes from Astragalus glycyphyllos, assembly GCA_963573325.1. Taxonomy (NCBI): domain Eukaryota; kingdom Viridiplantae; phylum Streptophyta; class Magnoliopsida; order Fabales; family Fabaceae; genus Astragalus; species Astragalus glycyphyllos. The sequence goes on along the minus strand of OY754313.1, from coordinate 23,033,427 downwards.
CTCAATGTTAGATATGAGTGCCATTCCAGCAGCATTGTCTCTAAATGAAGTTTTGGTTCTAAAAGGACCTGAAGTGCTTTCAATGATTTGATCTTGAGGATGAGGGACTACTATTCGCCAACTACTTGGCATTTGAGAAGAGTGGTCAGAATATTTTTTTGTATTTTGAGAAGGTTGTGAGGGAACCCCTTGTTTGTCCTTCTCAAGCGTGTTTTCATTCACTTGACCATCTTCTTTGCTATTGTTTACCTGATCAACATCAATCACCTCATTTGAACTGTTAGTTTCACTAAAAATGACATGCATGCTTTTTTATACAGTTTGAGTCTTAAGGTTATATACTCTATAAGCCTTAATTAGATGTTGTTGAATAACCAAGAAGAATCCCTTTGTCAGATTTTAAATCAAACTTTCCCTAGTTGTCTTTGTGGTTCAAAATGAAACATGTTCAACCAAACACACTAAAGTACGCAATGGTTGGTTTTCTATTATTCCAAAAATTATAAGGGGTTTTCTCAACAATTTTTCTAATGAAAACGCTTTTCAAATGTAACATGCTGTATTTACAGCTTCATCCCAAAAGTATTTTTCAATTTTTTTGACTCTTCTAAAAGAATCATTGTCATTTCTTGCAAGGTTCTGTTTTTTCCTCTTCACAACTCCTCTTTGTTGTGGAGTTCTTGGGCATGAGATATATTGAGAAATGTCATTTTAATCAAAAGAGTTTTGAAAGGAAATATTTTCAAATTCTCCCCACAATCACTTTTTACAGAAATGACATTTGCTTCTTTTTCATTTTGATCTTTCTTTAGATATACTTTGAATGTTTCCAAAGCTTCATCATTGTTTTTCAAAAACAATACCTAAGTATATCTAGAGAAATCATCAACAATCACAAAACCATATCTCTTTCCATTAAGGCTAGCAGTTTTATTAGGGAAAATGGGCCTCTGTGTAATAGCTCAAGTGGCTTTTGAGTGTGATTATATTTTGGGGTTTAAAACTTGATTTGAAATGTTTTCCATGAACACATGTTTCACACATTTTAGCTTTTTAAAAATTGATTTTGATAGCCCTCTAACTAGTTCCTTTTTGAAAAATTTTGAGATGGTTTGTTCTTCCGTGCCAAAGCCATTTTTCATTTTCAGAAGTGTTCCGGACTGAGCCAAAATCCAATCACTTGGGCTTGGCCCAATCCGTGCGTGCTGCAAAGGGCAAAACTGGACTCTATGATACCAACTATCTCCATCCAACGGTCCAGGCTTGTCCACCTAATTCAACGGGTTAGATGCGACGCCGTCCTCTATAAATACACATTCAACTCACCGTTTCCAAGTACGCACTCATTTCTCCCAAAATACCTCTTCTCTTCCCTTGCTGACTAAGGCATCGGAGTGCTTGCAGGTACCCCACCCGAGGCGCGAGAGAAGATCACCTCGGCCAGTCCGAGGTCCAAGCTCCACCATCCGAAGTCAACTTCCCTTCCTCGCGGAACACTCAAGCTCAAGGACACATCCTGTACTCCGGTAACAAACATTGGCGACCACAGTGGGAGAAATCACTCCTCATGGTGATTTCGGGTGGCTCATTCGTTTCAAGCACGAAAACTAAAACGACTCTGAAGCGCAAATGGAAAGAGATCGCCAGCATGACTACTGGACCAACAACGGCCCCAGCCCCATCCAGGAAGCCTCTGTTTTTCTCCGACGAGGAATACCTGCTGGGCGAACCGAACGAATTCATCCCTCTCATCATCTCGGCCTCCATGCGGGCCTCCATGCTTGACGTCGAGGTGAAACGAATCCTGGTAGATCAAGGAAGCTCTGCTGCATCATGTTCTAAGATCTCCTTCCCAAGCTCGGCTTATCCCTCGCCGACCTGAGCCCTTACCTCGGGACCGAATTGTCCGGGCTTGGGGAGGAACGAACCCGGCCTTTGGGATACCTTGAGGTCATGGGGACTTAGGGTCGCAAGAAGCTCGCTCAGACCATCAAGATGACCTTCTTAGTAATACCACTCATCACCTCGGGACCGAATTTGACCAGTGCATTTTAATGCACTCCCTATAGCTTTGCATTTGATGTTTTTAATTGTTCTTTGTACCTAATATTTAAGTCTTAGCACGTTTCTAGACTTTGGGTTTTATTTGAGCAATATAGTAATTTCTTGATTAATTATTGTTTTTATTGCATATTGACCCCTGTCTACTCTGCAGGCCATAACTTTGGCTGTGGTTATCCGATTGAGGCGTGCGTTGGAAAGCTACAAATCTCCTGTTGAGCTTGAAACCCAGTTCGGAAGTCTTGAAGGCCAAAGCTGTGAAATACTGAAGCAGTTTAATGTAAAACGGGTTTACAGGCCAATTTACTATTTTTATCGGGCTTTTATCCAAGAACCCGTAAGGGATTAGGTTTTTCGTTTGTCTTATAGACTTGGCTGACCATCAACCGTTTTTCTTTTTCTCTTACACATTATTCACACTTTAAAAAACTCTTGTGCTCCAGCCTCCATGGAAGCCTAAACTCGTAAGTTGATTCACCGGTTTTCGAGTGCGCGTCTTGGATTCATCACAGGTTCTAAAAACAACAATTCGTTTAATTTCAAATTCGCAATTGACATAAACTAACTAAACAAGTGCTAATTAGTTTATACGAATTCACACAATTTTGAGCAAGTACCAAAATAGCGGGTTCAATCAGACGCGGGAGTGGACATGCGCCGTTTCAAACACAACCAATAACATAACAAAATTCTCATCAATCTTTCTATCAATATCTACTCGAATCAATTAATTTAAAGTAATCAAGTAATTCGAATAATTAAAAATAACGAAACAGAAATGCATACAATCAAACGTCATACACAACTGAAACGTGTTTTGCAATAAACACACAACGATTACTAAGCGGAAGAACGAACTAAGAAGATTGCATACATCGAAAACTAAATTCGAAATTGATAGAGATGGAATTACGGAAATTACAACGAAATTGTATTAAAACATTAGATACCGAACCTCAAAATCCGTAAACGGCAGTCTTTCACCGATGAATCAACTTAGGAGTTTAGGCTTCCATGGAGGCTAGAGCACAAGAGTTTTGTAAAGTGTGAATAATGTGTAAGAGAAAAAGAAAAATGGCTGATGGTCAGCCAAGTCTATAAGACAAACGAAAAACCTAATTCCTTATGGGTTCTTGGATAAAAGCCCGATAAAAATAGTAAATTGGCCCGTAAACCCGTTTTACATTAAACTGCTTCAGTATTTTGCAGTTTTTTCCTTCAAGACTTCCGACCTGAGTTTCAAGCTCAACAGGAGATTTGTAGCTTTGTTCCTTAGCTTTCCAACGCATGCTCTCACGCCTTATTCGGATAACCACAACCAAAGTTATGGCCTGCAGTGTAGACCGGGGTCAATATGCAATAAAAACAAGAATTAACCAAGAAATTACTATATTGTTGCTCAAATAAGATCCAAAGTCTAGAAACGTGCTAAGACTTAAATATTAGGTACAAAGAACAATTAAAAACACCAAATACGAAGCTATAAGGAGTGCATTAAAATGCACTGATCAAATTCCCCCACACTTAAGCTTTTGCACTCCGGGCAAAACACACAAAGCAAGACACAAAAAACAATACTTGAATTTCCAATGATCCCAAAGAATGCAAAGTCATAAGAGTGGTTCTTTTCCTAGGCTTCAAGGAGAATGACAATCAGAGATAGCACTTAATTACAATCAAGGCAAACAAGAGAATAGAGCACCAAAGAGTGAATCATAAGTGAAAAGTCCTCACAGGATATGTATAAGTAATGCGCTCAATCACTCAAGTGTTTAGGCTTGTGTTTACTCTCATATATATAATAAGCACATCAATGAAAGTTAGCACTACCATATGCTTTACAAGCTTCTAACATCCACTCTTAAGAACACATGCACATAAGATCAAAAGGTCTTTATAAGGGTTGTAATGGGGCCAAGGTCAAGGTGAGATAATCCTAAAGGGAACTAGGCTAAAAAGAATCAAAGAAGATAAAGAAGCAATGAAAATCAATTGTAGAATGAGCATGAGAGGGTCCAACTTCAACAAGAATCAAGTCAAGTTCTAGAGTAACTAACAAACATGAGTGAGTCACACCCAAGAAAGGAGGGAATGGAAAAATATAGTCCATCCAATAAAAGGCTCAATTCTCACCAAGGACATTGACTATCACAAATGATGCAAAATCTAGTGCTCATAATCAGCTTATTATACCAGGAGCAACAAGAAATCAATCAAATCATGTCAAAACACCTATGGTCCTAGAATAGTAACATCACTCACAACTTGTACAATCCAAGAACTCATGGAAAAACATGCTAATATAACTTTTTTTTTAAATTTTTAAAATAAGGAAAACTGAAAAACAAACCAAAAATTAAAAGAAAAAGACAAACTACTAAGCTACTAAAAGACACCCCCCACACTTAAATCATACATTGTCCTCAATGAAAACAACAAGCATAAAATAAGAGTAAGAAGGAGGGACTTCCTGGTCAATTTGCAGTGTACGTGGGATGTTCCAATGAGAGTTCTTCAATGGGTGCATCTTCAAGTGCGGAACTCTCATAGAATACTTTGAGTCGTTGTCCATTGACTTTGAAAACTTTTTTTGACGCCTCACTTTTAATTTCAACTGCACCATGAGGAAAAACATTAGTAATAACAAATGGGCCAATCCATTTGGATCTAAGTTTCTCGGCCATGATTTTCAGTCGGGAGTTAAACAAGACTTTTTGCCCAATGGAGAAATCTTTCCTAGAAATCATCTTATCAAGGAAGTGCTTAGTTTTCTCCTTATAAATTCTAGAATTCTCATAGGCTTCTAGTCTAAGCTCTTCAAGTTGTTGCAATTGAAGCTTTCTCTCTTTACCTGCCTTTTCAAGTTCAAAATTACAACCTTTGACTGCCCAATAAGCACGGTGCTCTATCTCCACCGGAAGGTGGCATCCCTTTCCAAACACATGTCTAAAGGGGGACATCCCTATTGGTGTTTTGTAGACTGTTCTTTGAGCCCAAAGAGCCTCTTCTAGCTGTGGCTTCCTACTTGGTTGCACCATCTTTTCTAGAATTTGTTTAATTTCTCTGTTTGAAATCTCAGCTTGCCCATTAGTTTGGGGGTGGTAAGGTGTAGAGACCCTATGCACATCCCCATACTTCCGAAGCAAAGCTTCCATGGTGCGGTTACAGAAATGAGTGCCTGGGTCACTTATGATGGCTCTTGCAATACCAAACCTGCAAAAAATTTGGGACCTGACAAAATCTGCAACAACTTGAGAATCATTAGTGCGAGTGGCTTTTGCCTCCACCCATTTGGAAACGTAATCAATAGCATGTAGAATATAATTAAAGCCAAAGGAAACAGGACAGGGACCCATGAAACCAATGCCCCAAACATCAAATACCTCACAAAAAAGCATAGGTTGTTGAGGCATCTCACTCCTAAGAGAGATTGCTGTCCCAGCCCTTTGACATTGTTCACAAGTGCGGAAAGTCTCAAATGCATCTTTAAAAATGGTGGGCCAATAGAAGCCCGAGTCTAGGACTTTTCTCGCTGTCCGTTGGGGACCAAAGTTTCCACCTACTTGAGAAGCATAACAGAATTGAAGAATGGATGGAACCTCATGGTAAGGTACACATCGCCTAATCACTTGGTCACTACCAAACTTCCACAAATAGGGATCATCCCACACATAATATTTTGCATCACTTTTGAGTTTATGTACCTGTGCTTTAGATGCATGTGGGGGCATAACTTCATGAGGTTCATAAACTCAAATGCTACTTGTAGTTTTCATGAGGGTGGAATCGGTCACACAGTGGAGGACTGCAAAGCTTTTAAGCACGTAGTTCAGGACTTAATCGACCCTAATTGGATTTCTTTCAAACAGAACAGTCCAAGTATAACTACAAATCCACTGCCAGGACATGGGAATCCGTCGACCAATGCAATAGAAGATTCTACTGGATAGGTGATAAGGGAGGTTGCAAAAATTAAAACTCCCTTGGATGCCATTCACGCTGAATTGTGTCGATTTGAGGTCATTGAGAAAGGATGTTGTCAGGAGAATGGGTGTGCTGACTCCCTGTGTAAAGGGGTCTGTGAAGTTTTTAAGCAGATCTTGCAAGACTTGATAGACCGACGTGTAGTTCAGGTAGTTACTTTTGAAACAGAAGAAAGCGTGATGACCCTTCAGTCTAATAATGGCAGAGAAGTCAGAAGGCCAATTGAGATTTTATATGATTACAATCTGAGGCAAGTTCAAGCCAAAGCTCAGCCCATAGTCATTGAGGTCCCTGCTCCCTTTCCATATGAGAAAGATAGTGCTGTGCCCTGGAAATATAGTACTTTGCCTCCAGTGGAGAGTTCTCCAAGTGCATCTGCTGTCACCAATATATCAGGAGTGGGTAGAATGACGAGAAGCGGCCGTATGTATGCTCCGGAAACTCTTCGGGTTGAAACGTCTAAAGATGCTGAGGACAGGTTTAGAAAAGGAAAAGAGAAAGTATCAGAGGATACCCAGGGCAAGAAAGTAACAGAACAGGAAGCCAGTGAGTTCTTAAGGATTGTCAGACAAAGTGATTATCAAATTGTTGATCAGTTGAAACAAACTCCAGCCAAGATCTCTATGCTGTCGTTACTGCTCAGTTCAGAAGCTCATCGGACTGCCCTGATGAAAGTACTCAATGAAGCCCATGTCGCTGAAGATATCTCTGTGTGTCAGTTTGATGGGATTGTAGGAAATATCGTGGCAGCTAATCATTTGACTTTTGCTGACGATGAGTTACCCCCAGGAGGAAGAAAGCACAACCAGGCTCTGCATATCTCCGTCAAATGCGGAGACTATGTGTTGGCTCGGGTTTTGATTGATAATGGGTCCTCACTAAATGTCATGCCGAAGTCCACCATGGACAAAATGGATGTGGACTGCTCTTATATGAAGCCTAGTTCGACGTTGGTGAGAGCGTTTGATTGGTCGAAGAAGGAAGTGCTAGGGGAAGTGGAGTTCCCAATTCAGTTTGGGCCGGAGACCTTTTATGTGAATTTCCAGATCATGGACATCACTTCATCATATAGCTGCCTGTTGGGGAGACCGTGGATTCACATGGCGGGAGCTATTCCCTCTTCCTTACAGCAGAGGGTCAAGTTTGTGGTAGATGACAAGATTGTTGTTGTGTTTGGTGAAGAAGAAATGTTAGTCAACAAGCCATCCCCATTACATTATGTGGAAGCCGCTGAGGAATCTCTGGAGACCTCCTTTCAGTCCCTTGAAATTGCTAATGCTATATTCAGAGGGAGCAAACTTCCGTCACCAGGGTCAAAATTGTCAAGGAACGAGGAAATGGTCGCCAAGATCATGTTAGAACAAGGATACAAGGTGGGATGTGGTTTAGGCAAGTCTGGTCAGGGGATTCTTGCGCCTATTCAACTGAAGGAAAATCGAGACCGTTGTGGGTTGGGGTACCATCCTAATCAAGCCGAGAGAAAGGGGATGGCAGAGGAAAGAAAGAGCAGGTGGTTGGCCAAACTGAGAGGGCATGATCCTTGGTCAAAAAAGATCCCTATCCGTGATATTCGTCAGAGCTTTAAGAGTGCAGGGTTGCTGGACCCTAATCAAATCGCTGCCATTGGGGATGGTCCTGGAGCTGAAAAAGGTGATACCAGCCTAGTCCGCCGTTGCTTTGCCGGTGAAAAGTTGAAGAATTGGGAAGCTGCTGACTTTCCCGTGGCTTTTAATTCAAAGTAATAATTTGTAATGCACCCCTGTGGCTCTGCCCAAGGCCATAGGATGGGTTGTTAGGGGCACGCATGTTTTTATCTTCATTGCTATCATCATCAATAAAAACGTTGTTTTTGAAATTCATCAATAAAATCATTTCCTTTAATTTCATGTGTCTTCTCCGCTTTATTTTATTTTGCCTGTTTGTTTCGCCTTTCATTCTGCTTTTTGCCTCTGCAAATGCATATCAACAATAATTATCTCTGAAAATAACAATGCCGATGATCCATATTTTGACTTTGATCATCCAATTAATCAAACTGAGGGAGATGTTGAGAACAATTGGGAAGCTCCTCCAGAACTAATGAGATTAATGGAACAGGAAGAAAGGGTCATTCAGCCTCACGGAGAATCAACTGAGGTAATCAACTTGGGTACAGATGAGAACAAGAAAGAAGTTAAGGTCGGTACCGCAATGAACGACAGTGATCGTATGAAGTTAATTCAGCTCCTGCGCGATTACGTTGACATTTTTGCATGGTCGTATCAAGATATGCCTGGGTTGGATACCGATATTGTTGTGCACAAGTTGCCAGTAAAGCCAGATTGCCCGCCTGTAAAGCAAAGACTGAGAAGAATGAAGCCAGAGATGTCGTTGAAAATCCGGGATGAGGTAAAGAAACAGTTTGATGCCGGGTTTCTAGCGGTTGCCAAGTATCCTCAATGGGTTGCCAATATCATCCCGGTTCCGAAGAAGGACGGGAAAGTCAGGATGTGTGTCGATTACAGGGATCTGAACAGAGCCAGCCCCAAAGATGATTTCCCCTACCCCACATTGATATTCTGGTGGACAGTACAGCCCAACACTCTTTATTCTCCTTCATGGACGGATACTCAGGATACAATCAGATAAAGATGACTCCAAAAGATATGGAGAAAACAACCTTCATAACTCTCTGGGGAACCTTTTGCTATAAGGTGATGCCTTTCGGACTCAAAAACGCCGGTGCGACGTATCAGAGGGCCATGGTGACATTGTTCCACGACATGATGCACAAGAAAATCGAGGTGTATGTGGATGATATAATTGCTAAATCCAAGACTGATAAAGAACATATTGTGATTCTGCAAAAACTCTTTTAACGTCTAAGGAAGTTCAAACTCAGATTAAACCCAGCTAAATGCACCTTCGGTGTAAGATCCGGAAAGCTACTGGGGTTCATCGTCAGTCAGAAAGGGATAGAAGTTGATCCAGATAAAGTCAAAGCAATCCTTGAAATGCCAGCACCAAAGACTGAAAGGGAGGTCCGTGGTTTTCTTGGGAGACTGAACTACATCTCAAGGTTCATATCCCAACTGACAGCCACTTGCGAGCCTCTCTTTAAGCTGTTGTGCAAGAACCAAGAATCCAAATGGAACGATGATTGTCAGAGAGCCTTCGAGAGAATTAAAGAGTATCTTCAGAATCCACCAATTCTGATGCCACCGGTGTCCGGAAGACTGCTGATCTTGTACCTAACCGTGTTAGACAATTCGATGGGGTGTGTGCTGGGGCAGCATGATGAGTCAGGCAAGAAAGAACATGCTATTTATTACCTGAGCAAGAAATTTACTGACTGCGAGACAAGATACACAATGCTGGAGAAGACTTGTTGTGCTTTGGCTTGGGCTGCTCATCGTTTAAGGCAGTACATGCTGAGCCATACGACTTGGTTGGTGTCTAAAATGGATCCGATCAAGTACATTTTTGAGAAACCAGCTCTCGCAGGACGGATTGCCCGTTGGCAGATGTTATTGTCAGAATATGATATCCTGTACGTCACGCAGAAGGCAGTCAAGGGCAGCGCACTTGCTGAGTACTTAGCTTGTCAGCCTATCCCAGAATACCAGTCGATGCAGTATGATTTTCCCGATGAAGACATCATGGCACTATTCGACGAGGGGAAGTCCCAAGAAGATGAAAGATGGAGGATGATATTTGATGGTGCATCCAACATGTGGGGGCATGGGGCCGGAGCTGTGTTAATCTCTCCAGACAATCGCTTCATTCCGGTCACTGCGAGACTGAGCTTTTATGTTACAAATAACATTGCGGAATACGAAGCGTGCATCCTGGGTATTCAGGCAGCCCTTGAATGGAAGGTCAAAAGGCTTGATGTGTATGGTGATTCAGCCTTGGTTATTCATCAGGTGCGAGGTGATTGGGAGACCAGAGATCCCAAATTGATTCCCTATCGTGATTATGTTCAAGAATTGATGGAGTCCTTTGAGGAAGTCACTTTTCAGTATATCCCTCGAAGCGAAAACCAGTTGGCCGATGCTTTGGCAACCTTGTCGTCAATGTTCAACATCAGCTGTGACAAGAGTTTAGCTCACCTCAGAGTCCAGCATAGGGATCTGCCAGCACATCATTACTGCACTGCAATAGATGAAGAGCCTGATGACAAGCCGTGGTACCATGATATCAAGCAGTACATCACCACCAGGGAATACCCTCCTGGGGCATCAGAAAATGACAAGAGAACTACGTAAGCTTTGAATTCTCCATCGCACCGGGAGATACGTAGGAGCGGGTCACATCCCGTCAAGCACACTTTTAAAAAATAATAAAAAGATTCTTCTTTTCCCCTGTTTTCAAAAACACTTTTCTCAAATAAAAAAGAAGTAGAACGAATTGTTTCAAATCAACTCTGTCAAAACCGCACATCAAGTTAAAGGTTCCCTTTCGGTAGAAAGGAGGTGTGGGGTGCTAATACCTTCCCCACACCTAACCGACCCCCGAACCTGCATCTCTAGTTCTCAAAGGGCCACCCGCCTTAAAAAGGACCCTTTTTCAATGTTTTGGTCCCTAAATAAAAAATGTTGATGGCGGCTTCACAAATTTTCACGTTGTACGATGAAAGGTCCAATCCGGATTTTTCGGGGTGCAACAGCTGTCATACCCTAATTTTGTCCGCCTAGTTTCAAAACCCTATTTTTCAGCAAAAATAAATAATTTTGTGAGTGATGCATTATTTGAGAAAGGGTTTAGGGTATTTACCCAAGCATTCTAAGGTTTTCAAAATCATTTTTGAGAAATTAAGGAATTTTGGGGCATTTAAAAGGGGCATTGTTTGGTCAATTTCAATTTAATAAATTTTTGCTAGCTGAAAATCCAATTAATTAATTTTTGGGAATTTATTTAATGAAATTGTATTATTTTGAACAATAAATAAATAAAGAAAATCATTTTTCAAATTATGCGCATATTTTATATGTGTAGTAAAAAAATCAAGTTCAAATTAATTCAAGAAAGCATTTCAAAAAAATAGTACAAGGAATATTCCCAAAAATTATATGATAAGATTTTTGTTGGCAATTTTGGTCATCTCTCATTTTCAAAAATGGCATATTCTTCAAGATACCTTGTATATGGCTCAAAATGGTTAGATTTATGTACAATTATCTTGAAAAGAATAATCAAAATTGAGAGGATAATAGAGTGGTCATATGATAGTACAATAGTACAAGATGACAACTTGCAAAAACTTGGTGACTAAGGCTACACCCTCTCCCTTTGGCCGAATTCTCCCTCCCCCTCATTTCCCTCTCATTTTGCATTTTTTTGACCTCAATCCATGTGTGTTTCAATCCTCACCCTTGATTCAAAATTAAAATGCAATCCTAGAATGAGAAGAGGTACACAATGACTTAAATGCCCCTAAACCTAATTGCACATTATATATACCCTCATATCCTCACCTCTCATAAGGTTTTGGCTCACAATTCACACTCAAAACCCTAGCACACAAACCTCTCCTCTCCTCTCTTCCTTTGGCCGAAACCACCCCCTCATTCCCTCACCTCATTTCTTCACTTTTTCACTTCAAATCAACATTCTAGTCCTAAATCCTTCATCATCCTTGCATTCTCTTCAAAGATCCATCTTCAAATCTCAAAAATCAAGCTCAAGATTGAAGATTAGAGGGTTGATTCAAGTGGTTTAGTGTTCATTCACCTTATTTCTTTTGCTATTCTAGCTTGGAGTTGAGGTATACTCTCACTCTTAACATCCTCAAAATTTTAGCATAAAAAATGTAGATCATCAATCTACTTTTGCACATCAAGCATTTCTTTGCATTTTAGTGCTCTATTTTTTTGATGAAATGTTGATATAATTGTTGTTGTTGAATGAGAGATGTGTTTCAAGCATTTTGACAAACACTTTGGGAGGTTTGGATGCTTGAAATGCATCTCTCTCTTGGAATAAAATGTGTGTTGGTGCTATTTTCATTTTGTGCTTGCATTTTCATGAATAAAATTGTGATTTGGGATTATGTTTCATTTTGCATATTGTAGAAAAATTAGGGTTTGTGTGATTTTAGTGCATTCCTTTGCTTAATCATGTGAATCCTTGCCAAAAAGCTTGATCCATGTCATTTGCTTGCATGATTTTGTTGTTTTCAAAGAATAAAATGAGCTTTTAGCTCTATGTTGGTGTTGCAAATCATGATTAGAATTAGGGTTTGTTAATTTTTTTTGTGAAATGGGTTTGCAATTGTGACCAAAAACGTTTTCTCAAGTCATTTTGATGTTAATTGATTGTATCTTGCTTGCAAATTGTTATATGTTGATGATTGGCAAGAGGACTCACACTTGTGTCTTTGTGCACTTCACTTTAAGTGTTGAGGATTGCCTAAGATGATTCAACACAACCTTGTGCTTTGATTGTAAACTTTGGTTTGCTTGTTAGTAACTTGTTTGCAAAATTACTCTATGTTGATGATTGGCAAGAGGACTCACACTTGTGCCTTAGGCACTTTCACTTTAAGTGATGAGGATTGCCTAAGATGATTCAATTTTCTTTGTGCAATTCTTGCTTGAAAATGCAAATGCTAGTTTTCTAACTTGATTAATCAATTTTGGTTACAAAAATGACTTGTTAATGCCCTCTTTTGGTCACTTTTGGTCTTGCAAATGTGATGTTCTTTCTAGGTCAATGTTATGCGTTTAATGTTGATGATTTGGTAAAAGGACTAGACACTTATGCCTTTGTGCATTGTCTCAAATGTCAAGGATTACCAAAAGGGATTCAACCTTGTGTTTTTATCTTGTGTTGATGCCTAATTGAATTAAACTTTTGCATTATCTATTTGTGTGCCTATTCTTGTAACCTATTTGGTTAATGTTGATCTTACATATGCATGCCATTAGATGTTGATGACTAAGTGTCATTCTTGTGCTCAAATGTTGTAATTGGTAATGTTTATGCTTATGCTTACATTGTTGATTGCTTTGCTTGCAATTTGTTAAATGTTGCACTTTGGTTCTTGACTTGGAAATTGATTGAATGTTCTACTTTCTTTTCCTTTTGGATGCCACGCCATCCCAACAAACCTTTTGTGACCAATGTCACCCTCAAACTCCCTTCTCCTTTCTTCAAATCAATCATTTTCTAAAGCTTTTTTCCAAACTCAATCTTTTCTCAAATTGTTTTCATAACACAATCAAATTCTTTCTAAGATCAACAATAAACCTTTTTGAAAACTCATAAGGAGGCAAGTCGGACGTACGGCCGGTGTTGTCTAGCGTCCTAAGATCGGAGCTGTACAGCTCAAACATCTTGGGATACTTATGAGAATCAAAACAAGTAATTAACAACTTGAACCCTATTTCAAAAATGAGTAAGGAATCGAGTCGGATGTACATCCGGTATTGGTTAGCGTCTTAGGGTTAGCGAGCTGTACAGTTCGTGCGAGCCTAAGATACTTGCTCAAATAAAAGCAACCAACCTCACAACAAATCTTTTTCTTCCCTAATCAAAAAAACATTTTCAATAAGTAGGGGGCACGTCGTCTGTACAGGCGGGGTTGTCTTTGTTCTAGGTCTAGTGGACTGTACAGTCTAGGACCGAAAACCCATACAATAAAAAACACCAACACAAAGTTTCTCGACTAAGGAGAACTACGTAAGCTTTGAATTCTCCATCGCACCGGGAGATACGTAGGAGCGGGTCACATCCCGTCAAGCACACTTTTAAAAAAATAATAAAAAGATTCTTCTTTTCCCCCGTTTTCAAAAACACTTTTCTCAAATAAAAAAAAGAAGTAGAACGAATTGTTTCAAATCAACTCTGTCAAAACCGCACATCAAGTTAAAGGTTCCCTTTCGGTAGAAAGGAGGTGTGGGGTGCTAATACCTTCCCCATACCTAACCGACCCCCGAACCTACATCTCTAGTTCTCAAAGGACCACCCCGCCTTAAAAAGGACCCTTTTTCAATGTTTTGGTCCCTAAATAAAAAATGTTGATGGCGGCTTCACAAATTTTCACGTTGTACGATGAAAGGTCCAATCCGGATTTTTCGGGGTGCAACAGCTGGCGACTTCACTGGGGACTTTCCTTTTAAAACGAGGGTCAGGCCTAATTAACTTGATGTGCGGTTTAATTGTTTGATTTGAATATGATTGTTCTATTTCTCTCTTTTCTTCTCCTTCTTTTTCTTCTTCTCTCTTTCTGATGTTTGAATGTTCTCTTGCATTCTCGTGTTGTTATGTTGCATTCATGTGCATTTGACTCTTCTTCTTCTATGTTCGCTTCTTGTTCCTTCTTCTCCTTTCATCTTCTTTTGTTTATATGCTTAATATGATCATGCATTTCTCCAATCCCCATGTCCCCTTCTTCTTTGCTCCCTTTCTTCAAGGTAAGCTCATGCATCATTCCCCCAATTCTACTATGATCCCTTCTTCTTTGCTCCCTTTCTTCAAGGTAAGTTCATGCATTCCCCCGATTCTATTATGACCCCTCTTCTTGGCACCCTTTCTTGAGGTAAGCAGTGCATATGATTGTTGTTGGAACCCTAGGTTAGTTTACTTGTTTGTATTGAAATGATATATGCTTGCAAAACCCTAGGGTAGACGACTCTTTGTATGGACTGTTTCTGGATTTTCTTTGCAGGTGGGGGGGTATGTTTGTAGTTGTGCTCCTACACACACGTTGCACTCTTTTTACCCTTATATTTCTTGGTGAGACAGCCCTATACCCGGGCTAGAGCATATCTTAGGCTAGAACGAAGTCATTAGTGGCTGCTCACTGGACGTACGTCTTGTTGGGTGGTTGCGAAGACTTCACCTAGAGTTTGGCTTTGTTTGATGATACCATCACTTGGACGTACGGCCCTGTGATCGGTGGTCTCAGATGAGGTCGTTGGCTCTAGGAACCTTATTTAGGATCCTTCTTTTAGTGCTAACCTTGAAGTGTGTACCCGTAGAAATAGCCATAGATCCTGTCTCTAAGAAACCTTGGTAGGACACAAAGGAGCTTCATACCCCTGCATCCATGCTAAATAAAATATTTTTGCAAATAAACCGAAAAAAAAAATTATCAAAAAAAATGTGTGAATTTCCGGCTTTTGAAAGCCTTTGCATTGTAAATAATTTTTTTTACTCATTTCCTTTTGCATACATCTTCATCCAGTGAAGATCATGATTTTTCATGCATTAAAAATTGCGAGTATCATGCACTTTCTCGCATATAAAAAAAAAACATTTTTTAGAAACATCTCTCGTGCATTGTTATTTTCCCTTGCATATAAATATGTGAACCTCTCATTTTACATATAGTTTCGTTTAATAAAAGTCACGTCTCTCGTGCATTTTAAAAATAATTGCGAGTATCATGCATTTCATTTCATTGCATAAGAAAAATGAAAACGAAAAAAAAACAATTATCATCTGCATAGCATAAGCATTTCAGTCATCCATAATCATGTACAAAAACCTTCATCAAATAATGTGGGCGTCGAGCCAATGTAGCATTTATGCATCATTTCATTAACCTCATAAGCATTATTTCAGAAAAAAGACGAAGAAGAACTACGTAGCTTTGATTCCTCATCACAATGGGGATACGTAGGAGCGGGTCATACCCGTCAAGCACCTTTTTCTAAAAAACTTTTTCCCCAAATAAAGCACCTTTTTCTAAAAACCTTTTTCCCCCAATAAATCACTTGCATCTTCAAATCATTTTCTAAAATCATTTTCCAAAAAAAAAATGAAATGAAATAAGAGAAACTCCTTATGCAATCGTTCCATGGGTAGAAGTGCAACTTTGAATGATGAAGGGTAATATCTCAAATTTGTTTGTGCACTACAAATTTGAGATGATACTCTACGATATCGGGGCACTTTGACCCAATCAGGCGCAGTTTGTTTTCAAATAAAGTGAATAAGTGGAGTCAACCAAATGTCGAAGCATTTCAGTATATTGCGTGAAGTATTGAGTCAGGATCCACTCAATGTTTCATGCAAGTTACTCAGAGTAACGACAATTGGTTGCCTCACGTCATCATTTTCTCGAAAAGGGGCATTGGTATTTCAGATCTTGCCGTGCCTCTAAAGAATAAAAATCATTTTGAAAAAATATCATTCTTGCATCTTGCATCATCCAAAAATGTTTTGGAGTTTCGTATTTCATCTTGCATCAAAAACAAACAAAAAATCTCCTTTAGAATAATTACACTTTTCAAGTGGTCATTTTTCATGCATTTGCTTATCATGATTTGTTCATTCATACATTGCATAAACCAAATAAAAAAGTTGTGATGAGAGACGAGACGCTTTTGCAAAATAATCTGTTGAAAAAGTTTACCCTTACTTATTTGCAAACTCAAGATGTTCCAAGGCACTCAGTTTTTCAAATCAACAGTTCATTTGCATTTTCTTCAAAAAAAGGCATTGCATCTCATCCATTCCATGATAAAAGACTGAAACAGTTCATCAAAAAAAAAATTCCATCATGTTTTAACCAATGTTAACTCTCTACGAAGTATTCTTCTAGTGGGCGTGCATGCCATGTGCAGTTTCTCTTGTTTGAGTCTGTCAGTTTCCTTCCCTTATCATCATTCTCCATCCAAGTTTGATCCCGCTCCATCCCCGTGTCATACGCCGACCTATGCAGCTATCTAATCAGTCATGGATGGATCACTCCTCGCAAGATGAGATCAGTTCAACCTCCATTCCCAAGCGGGTACAATCCAGAAGCCACTTGCGAGCTCCATGCTGGGGCAATTGGGCATTCTGCTGAAAATTGCTATCTTTTGAAAAGTTTGGTTCAGGGCTTCATTGATTCCAAGCAGTTAACTTTTGAGAAGGGGGGAAGGATCAAGTTCTCAGGGTCTGTGGACTATTAAGCAAGGATAGCAGTTGTTGAAGAGGGTTGAAGTGGTGAAAGCGGCATCATCAAAACATTTGTGTCTTTGTCATGCATTTCATAGCATTTATGAGTGATTGTTGATTTTCATGTAGTTTTTCAGCTCAAAACAATTTTCTGTAACGCAATCCTTTGGCTCTGCCCAAGGCCTTAGGATATTTCAATAAGGGCACACATGTTTCCTTTTAGTATCATCATCAATAAAATGTTATTTTGAATTCCTCAATAAAATTTCTTTCTTTCATTTTGTCATGTGTCTGTTATTTGCTTTTCAATTCCTCCCAACGCGGATCAAAAATAATAATAAATGAAAATAATCTTTGAAAACAACGACGCCAATGGTTCATATTGTGACTCTGATTACCCGATTAACCAAACTGAGAGAGAGGCTGAAGACAACTGGGATGTTTCTTCGGAGTTAATAAGTGAAGAATTGGCTAAGGCTGTGGAAATTCATGATGCCACAACTAGGTTGGGCAATGAAGTCAAAGCACAAGTTCAAGCAAAGTGGAGCAATGCTGAGGAAACCAAACAAATGTTACAAGCGAACCACTTTCGCGACCAAACCCTTTCCCTTCCTCAGATCAACCAACTTTCCCATTTCCCATTACAAGTACCCCATCACAAAAAAAAATTCATAACCAAATGCCTGCCATCGCCACCTTCCTCACTACCAGTGGCCCTTCTACAAAATCAACCCATCTCATTTGCTCCTCCCTCTGAACCTCCTGTCACCCCAGTTAATACCAGAACCCAATCAAGCATCCTCCAACCGCTGCAGGGGTTTCATTGCCATTATCTCTCCAATCACCCCAGACAAGGATCACTTCAAATATCCAAAAATAGTGTATCACTTTTATCAGCTCACTCAACTCAAAAGCAAAAAAGGAAAAAAATCAGAAAAAATGAAACAAAAAATAACAGATTCAAAAAATGAAAATCCCAAAAATGAAAAAACAAGGGAAAAAGAGACGAAAGAAATATAAGTTGTGAGCTGATACATTTGGCCATAAAGCGTAAGAGATCCTTGTCTCAGTGAACCTTCCTACACCTTGTTGTGTATGACCACCCTTTCCTCCATAAACCTTCAAACACTTCATCATTCCTATACATCTCTCCTTTCATAAAACCGAAAACACTACCTCGACCTCGTCATCCCGCCCTCCACAAACCCACAGTCCTTCCTCAGACTCCACCATCAGATTTGCAATCAAGCTGTGGTGCAAGAATAAGAGAACAAAGTGGTCCGTCCTCATGAGGAATCAAGTGACATGATCAATTTGAGCAAAGGAGAGGATTGACGCCATGATAAAGAGCAATGAATCAACAAGTTTGTGTAAATCACCCTTCTGACATAAGACACTTGCCATTATAACAAAGTCTGTAATTACCAAAGTTCGGTCTGTTGCACAGCTTTCCAAGCTAAGGTAGTCACAAATGACAGTATGAAGACTCCAGGTCAAGCATCATGATCCCTCCCTACGCCACCCTAAAAATGGGGCAGTTAGAGACAATCAACAAAGGATATCAAGGACGATGATGACTTTCATGGAAATCAGGCTTCGTTTTACACTCTAACAGGGGCAAACCCCATATGATGGAAGTTATACTTTCATTGAGCCTTATCAAACCAAAGTACATTTGTCTTATGTCAGAAGAAGAATAAGAGAAAGCTCAAACCGAAGAAAGCTCATCTTCAACAATTTCAAAGAAGACTCAATGCTCAAAAAGATCATGAACCTCCAAAGGGATTCCCATGGAGATGAGCCCAGTATCATGAAGACGAAGAACTTATTCTCCGGAGGGGCCTTTAATTCTCGCAAAATGGGATGCAAGAAAAGAAAACCCCAGTTTCCAGTAAATTCAGATGCAGTCAGAAAGGAGTATGCCTAAAGAAATAAATGAAAAAAGAGAAAGATGAGCCAAGTAAGAATCAGCTCGCTAGGTTGAAAACCCGCAAAGGGCGGCCTAGGCAAAACCAGAGCGACCCGGTGGATTGAAAACCCGCAAAGGGCGATCCAGGCAAAAATTAGGGTCAGAAAACTTGGACTTGAAATGAAAAAGGCAATCAGCACTCCCAAAAGTTTGGATAAAGGGGTGATCAAGGTCATGAGTATGGACGATTGGCATCGTTACTTCAAAAGAAAAAACACAAGATCTGCTTCCCCTTTTTCTTGTATTTTTCCAGTTTAAAAATTTTTCAATGTACTTTCAATTGGCGTGACCTTCTGCACGTCCAGTTTCCATAACAATAAGAATTCAACTTTTTCTTCCATGTGTTTGCTTTTCGTGTCTTTTATCTTCACTTATTCTGTCTCTCTGTTTTAAAATAAATGTTTTTATGATTGATGATACTGAATTGTGAAACCTGTGCATGAGTCAAAAAGCATTACAATCATTGCGAAATTTCTGAAAATCACAGAAAAGAGGGGATCCCTCAAATAAATGAATTGGCAAAAAAACAAACGCGGGCACAATCACTTCAAATGGCAAGCAAACTTATGCGCGGCTCTGGCATTGCTATTACCCTAGATGGTCCTCATGTCTCAGGCCCAAAGGAAAAGATTTGCACCAAAGATTAAAACAAGCTTTAGTGATCACCAAGTGAGGCTTCTTTCATGCCAAAAGTCAAGACATTCATAGAGAACCAAAGATTTGCACTGAGAACACCACTCAGATCCAAAAGTTGGGGCATTCTCTTCACCACCCACCTACCCTGGTCTTGGGAATGTTTGTTCATTGTCCATCCCATTCATATACCACCCTCAGTTCATAACCAGTACCATAACTTCATCCCCTTTCACAAACCCACTCAAAGAACCCATTTGAAATTGTCATTCTAAAGTGGGGCATTTCCATAACTGTTCACTCCCGCTCAAATGAGCAGAGTTCTCCCTAAAGTCATTCACATCCATAAATTCCTGTCGGGGCAGTCTCTCAACTCACTGTCCTAAACCAATCCCAAGTTAACTGACTCACTCGTCCACATCTGCACTCTTATGCATACTTACTAGTCAATGCTTCGGAGAGAGAGAATACAAATTGATCATGTGGTGTTTAAAGTTCAGTCATCATGGAAATGGAAAGGAAAATAAGTGAGCTTGTTAATAAAAACCTTGAGAACACCAGAGTTTGAATCAAATCTAGTTTTTCCAAAGAATGGTCCATAGCCATCTCAATTCCTTGCATTCAAAGTCTCGCGTCTCATCATCATAAAAATGTTTAAATACTCCAATCATTCATCCTCCTCATGCATGTAGGCATTTCATGTTATTCAAAGCATTACATTCGCATCATCCACATTCATCACAATAAAAGCAAAAGAACACAGACATTCCATAACATTTATCATCATCACATCAAACATCAAATCAGTTTTCAAAACAAAAAGAGGCATTCTTAATAAATAGTCATAGTCGTCACGATAGGACGCTTGAATTGATCACTCAAGAATCCTAAAGTCCCTATGCTAAAAGAAAATTAAAAAACATTCATTGCATCACGTGCATTCGCATAACCTGCCTTTGCATAACATACATTTGCATTGCATTTGCATATCCACCTCTTGTGCATTCATCGAAAAAAGAATAAGGAGCATTTCATGAATATCCTTGTCTTTGCTAAATTTTTCTGCATCCAAATAAGTTGCTATCTGCTAGTAACAGCTCAAGTCGCCAATGGTCGATCCTACGAATCTCGTGTTTGTTCGATCACCACTAAGGTAAGAAAAAAACTTGCATTCATGCACCATTCCTTACATCAATTAACGTATGCAGGTACCCTGGATCGGTGCGGCAGCATGGACCAACTGAAGAAAACCAATTGGATTTTCAAATCCCCTTTGGACCCACGTGTCCCCCAGAAGATTGACTTCACTTCGTATTCGAGCTGCGAGTAAGTCCCCCTGACCTCAATAGGTCCTGTCGAAAAGGATAGCTGTGTTGGCCTAAAACATGGCGCAGTCCTAGGGAAATATCGAGATCTAGACTTGATATAGTACCCTCCCCCGGTCGCTCGAAAGACCACCCCTTTGAGCCCACGTGCTCCCCAGGCCCAAGTGCAAGCTCGGATCGTTCGCGATTCGTTAAAAGGCTTTAGGCAGCCTCCTTCGCCGGCTTAATGAGGGCCGGCACCCTTTTTTTTTTGCTGCTTTCGCTGGCTTATTGAGGGTTGGCACCAATTGATTCCAAAAAGAAACAAAAAAAAAAGGAGAAGAAAAAAAATCTTTTCATTGCATTTGTATCATATTTCAAAAAGGAACAAAAAAAAAGAAAAAAAAAGGAAAATTCTGGTTTTCTCTAAGTAGACAAAATTGGTATAATTTCTGAATTCTTTATTTCTATTTTGCCTCGGAATATGTTTCGGCCAATTGATATTCCTTGTTAAAATCCAAATAAAGAGGGGCAGCTGTCATACCCTAATTTTGTCCGCCTAGTTTCAAAACCCTAATTTTCAGCAAAAATAAATAATTTTGTGAGTGATGCATTATTTGATAAAGGGTTTAGGGTATTTACCCAAGCATTCTAAGGTTTTCAAAATCATTTTTGAGAAATTAAGGAATTTTGGGGCATTTAAAAGGGGCATTGTTTGGTCAATTTCAATTTTATAAATTTTTGCTAGCTGAAAATCCAATTAATTAATTTTTGGGAATTTATTTAATGAAATTGTATTATTTTGAACAATAAATAAATAAAGAAAATCATTTTTCAAATTATGCGCATATTTTATATGTGTAGTAAAAAAATCAAGTTCAAATTAATTCAAGAAAGCATTTCAAAAAAATAGTACAAGGAATATTCCCAAAAATTATATGATAAGATTTTTGTTGGCAATTTTGGTCATCTCTCATTTTCAAAAATGGCATATTCTTCAAGATACCTTGTATATGGCTCAAAATGGTTAGATTTATGTACAATTATCTTGAAAAGAATAATCAAAATTGAGAGGATAATAGAGTGGTCATATGATAGTACAATAGTACAAGATGACAACTTGCAAAAACTTGGTGACTAAGGCTACACCCTCTCCCTTTGGCCGAATTCTCCCCCCCCCCCCCCCCCCCCCCCCCCCCCTCATTTCCCTCTCATTTTGCATTTTTTTGACCTCAATCCATGTGTGTTTCAATCCTCACCCTTGATTCAAAATTAAAATGCAATCCTAGATTGAGAAGAGGTACACAATGACTTAAATGCCCCTAAACCTAATTGCACATTATATATACCCTCATATCCTCACCTCTCATAAGGTTTTGGCTCACAATTCACACTCAAAACCCTAGCACACAAACCTCTCCTCTCCTCTCTTCCTTTGGCCGAAACCACCCCCTCATTCCCTCACCTCATTTCTTCACTTTTTCACTTCAAATCAACATTCTAGTCCTAAATCCTTCATCATCCTTGCATTCTCTTCAAAGATCCATCTTCAAATCTCAAAAATCAAGCTCAAGATTGAAGATTAGAGGGTTGATTCAAGTGGTTTAGTGTTCATTCACCTTATTTCTTTTGCTATTCTAGCTTGGAGTTGAGGTATACTCTCACTCTTAACATCCTCAAAATTTTAGCATAAAAAATGTAGATCATCAATCTACTTTTGCACATCAAGCATTTCTTTGCATTTTAGTGCTCTATTTTTTTGATGAAATGTTGATATAATTGTTGTTGTTGAATGAGAGATGTGTTTCAAGCATTTTGACAAACACTTTGGGAGGTTTGGATGCTTGAAATGCATCTCTCTCTTGGAATAAAATGTGTGTTGGTGCTATTTTCATTTTGTGCTTGCATTTTCATGAATAAAATTGTGATTTGGGATTATGTTTCATTTTGCATATTGTAGAAAAATTAGGGTTTGTGTGATTTTAGTGCATTCCTTTGCTTAATCATGTGAATCCTTGCCAAAAAGCTTGATCCATGTCATTTGCTTGCATGATTTTGTTGTTTTCAAAGAATAAAATGAGCTTTTAGCTCTATGTTGGTGTTGCAAATCATGATTAGAATTAGGGTTTGTTAATTTTTTTTGTGAAATGGGTTTGCAATTGTGACCAAAAACGTTTTCTCAAGTCATTTTGATGTTAATTGATTGTATCTTGCTTGCAAATTGTTATATGTTGATGATTGGCAAGAGGACTCACACTTGTGTCTTTGTGCACTTCACTTTAAGTGTTGAGGATTGCCTAAGATGATTCAACACAACCTTGTGCTTTGATTGTAAACTTTGGTTTGCTTGTTAGTAACTTGTTTGCAAAATTACTCTATGTTGATGATTGGCAAGAGGACTCACACTTGTGCCTTAGGCACTTTCACTTTAAGTGATGAGGATTGCCTAAGATGATTCAATTTTCTTTGTGCAATTCTTGCTTGAAAATGCAAATGCTAGTTTTCTAACTTGATTAATCAATTTTGGTTACAAAAATGACTTGTTAATGCCCTCTTTTGGTCACTTTTGGTCTTGCAAATGTGATGTTCTTTCTAGGTCAATGTTATGCGTTTAATGTTGATGATTTGGTAAAAGGACTAGACACTTATGCCTTTGTGCATTGTCTCAAATGTCAAGGATTACCAAAAGGGATTCAACCTTGTGTTTTTATCTTGTGTTGATGCCTAATTGAATTAAACTTTTGCATTATCTATTTGTGTGCCTATTCTTGTAACCTATTTGGTTAATGTTGATCTTACATATGCATGCCATTAGATGTTGATGACTAAGTGTCATTCTTGTGCTCAAATGTTGTAATTGGTAATGTTTATGCTTATGCTTACATTGTTGATTGCTTTGCTTGCAATTTGTTAAATGTTGCACTTTGGTTCTTGACTTGGAAATTGATTGAATGTTCTACTTTCTTTTCCTTTTGGATGCCACGCCATCCCAACAAACCTTTTGTGACCAATGTCACCCTCAAACTCCCTTCTCCTTTCTTCAAATCAATCATTTTCTAAAGCTTTTTTCCAAACTCAATCTTTTCTCAAATTGTTTTCATAACACAATCAAATTCTTTCTAAGATCAACAATAAACCTTTTTGAAAACTCATAAGGAGGCAAGTCGGACGTACGGCCGGTGTTGTCTAGCGTCCTAAGATCGGAGCTGTACAGCTCAAACATCTTGGGATACTTATGAGAATCAAAACAAGTAATTAACAACTTGAACCCTATTTCAAAAATGAGTAAGGAATCGAGTCGGATGTACATCCGGTATTGGTTAGCGTCTTAGGGTTAGCGAGCTGTACAGTTCGTGCGAGCCTAAGATACTTGCTCAAATAAAAGCAACCAACCTCACAACAAATCTTTTTCTTCCCTAATCAAAAAAACATTTTCAATAAGTAGGGGGCACGTCGTCTGTACAGGCGGGGTTGTCTTTGTTCTAGGTCTAGTGGACTGTACAGTCTAGGACCGAAAACCCATACAATAAAAAACACCAACACAAAGTTTCTCGACTAAGGAGAACTACGTAAGCTTTGAATTCTCCATCGCACCGGGAGATACGTAGGAGCGGGTCACATCCCGTCAAGCACACTTTTAAAAAAATAATAAAAAGATTCTTCTTTTCCCCCGTTTTCAAAAACACTTTTCTCAAATAAAAAAAAGAAGTAGAACGAATTGTTTCAAATCAACTCTGTCAAAACCGCACATCAAGTTAAAGGTTCCCTTTCGGTAGAAAGGAGGTGTGGGGTGCTAATACCTTCCCCATACCTAACCGACCCCCGAACCTACATCTCTAGTTCTCAAAGGACCACCCCGCCTTAAAAAGGACCCTTTTTCAATGTTTTGGTCCCTAAATAAAAAATGTTGATGGCGGCTTCACAAATTTTCACGGTGTACGATGAAAGGTCCAATCCGGATTTTTCGGGGTGCAACAACACTTCTATGCAATTTTCTATCAAATCAGCAAAAATACTCATCATACAATGCTGGAAACTCCCAGGTGCATTGCATGGGCCAAAAGGCATCCTCCTATAGGCAAAAGTGCCAAAAGGGCAAGTGAATGTGGTCTTTTCTTGGTCCTCCGGTGCAATATGGATCTGAAAGTAACCTGAAAAACCATCAAGAAAACAATAATGTGACTTCCCAACAAACCGTTCAAGCATCTGATCAATGAACGGCAAAGGAAAGTGATCCTTTCTGGTTGTCTGATTAAGTCTCTTGTAATCAATGCACACTCTCCAGCTATTCTGAACTCTTGTGGGGATGAGTTCATTATCTTCTTAGGAACCATTTGGACTGGCTTACCCATTGACTATCAGAAATTGGGTATATAATGCCAGCCTGTAGGAGTTTGGTCACCTCCTTTTTCACAACATCCAATATCAAGGGGTTAAGCCGCCTCTGAGGCTGCCTAACAGATTTAGTCTCATCCTCAAGTAAAATCCTATGCATACATATGGATGGGCTAATACCAGGAATATCAGCTAAGGTCCATCCAATGGCTTTTTTGTATTTTTTTAGCATTTGCAACAACTTCTCTTCCTGCTCAAAATCAAGGTTAGCTGCAATTATAACAGGTAAATTACCACTCCCTTCTAAATATGCATATTTTAACTCTTTGGGGAGTGGCTTAAGCTCTAAAACAGGTGGTTTGTCAATAGAGGGCAGAATCTTAGTAGCGGCAGCTACATCTGCCACAAAGCCTATGTCATTGGGGACATTAGGCAAAGTGTCAACCTGCAAAACAGACTCAACCTGAGCACAAGTATGAGTGTCAGTGCAACAATCACAAGTAAAACTATCAGCAAAATCAGTCAATGAAGGAAAATCTGTAGTAACAACATCAGAATAAACATCAGCAAGCAATTCAATATGAATAAGGGAATGCTCTACCATGAGGTGTTTCATAGCTTCAAAGGTATTAAATTTTACAACTCTATCACCAAATTCCATGGAGAGAGTCCCGGTGCCAACATCAGTTTTTGTTTTGGTAGTTTTCAAGAAAGGTCTGCCTAAAATAATAGGCGACCTGCTGGACTTTGTCTCTGCTTCCATATCCAGAATCATGAATATAAAAATCTGCAGGGAAAATAATATCATCAACCTTGACAAGAACATCCTCATCTAGTCCAGCAGGTCGGGCATTGCTTCTATTTGCAAGCTGAATGGTGACACCTGTTTCCTGTAAAGTTCCAAGAGCAAGAGAGTTAAAAATAGATGTAGGCATTACCTTAATTGAAGCTCCTAGATCTAAGATAGCATCATCAAACTGACTGTTGCCTATTATGCAAGGAATGGTAAAAGTCCCTGTGTCCTTGCACTTTTGTGGGATGGATTGAAAGAGGGATGAAACATTATGTCCAATGTTGATCTTCTCATTCCCTTTCAACCTCCTCTTATGTGTACACAACTCTTTCAGAAACTTGGCATATTTTGAAATTTGCTTAATTGCCTCAAGAAGGGGAGTGTTCACTTCCACCTTCCTAAAAGTATCCAAAATCTCTTTATCCCTCTCTCCCTCATCTTGTTTTTTTGTACTTACTACTCTATGAGGGAAAGGAAGTGGTACTTACTACTCAGGCACCTTTGGTGTGTCAACAGCCTTCCCAGATCTCAATGTAATAGCACTAACATTGGGGTTTGGTGTATTTGGATTAACCACTATTTAAGCAGGTAGTTGGTTTGACCCTCGGGCTTGCATCTGATTAATTGTGGTAACTAGCTGTCCCACTTGTGTTTTCAAATTCTGAATTGAGGAATCCGTTCTCTGTTGGAACTGGAGATTTTGGGCAGCCATCTGCTTAACTAGATCTTCTAGTGAAGGTTCGGGCTTGGCAACAGCTGTGGTGGATTCGCTTGCTACCTGGGTTGTTGTGCAGCTGGATTTCCCCATCTAAGGTTTGGATGATTCCCCCAGCTTGGGTAGTACTTGTTAGAAGACAAATCAACATTGGTTTGGGGGGTATCAACAATAGAATCCTCTTGCAACGTAGGACAAGAATCTGTGGGGTGCTCTGTAGAGGTGCAAATACCACAAACCCTTGTTGTCTGACCTGTTGCCAATTTTTTTACCAAAATTGTGAGTTCATCCAACCTGTTTTCTAAGCTCTTATGATTAGTAGCCTGTATCTCATTTACTCCCCTTGTGAGAACTGCAGAATTGCTTCTAGTTATGAATTGCTCGGAGTTAATGGACATATTTTCTATTAAAGCTATTGCATCCGTCGGGGTCTTGTCTACAAGTGCGCCTCCACTAGCAGCATCAATAATATTTCTGTCCATGGGCGGTAAACCCTCGTAGAAATATTGGATGAGCAGTTGCCCTGAAATTTGATGATGAGGACAGCTTGCTCACAATTTCTTGAATCTCTCCCAATATTCTTGTAAAGACTCAGTGGAGCTTTGCCTGATACCACATATCTCTTTTCTTATTGAAGCAGCTTTGGATGCAGGAAAGAACTTCTCTAGGAACAACTTTTTCAAGTCATTCCAATTTTCAACAGAACCTGGCTGGAGGTAATACAACCAATCATTGGCTGCATCTTGGAGTGAGAAGGGGAAGGCCCTAAGCTTAATGTGCTCCTCTGGAATTCCTTGGGGTTTCATGGTTGAGCACACATTGTGGAACTCCTTGAGATGTTTGTGAGGATCCCCTCCTGCAAGACCATTAAACTTTGGCAAGAAGTGTATTAAACCATATTTCAATTCAAAAGGAACATCAACATCGGGATAATTAATACATAGAGCATTGTAAGTAACATCAGGTGCAGCAAGTTCCCTAAGGGTTCTACCAGCCATGTTGACAGAATCAAGATCAGAATCAAGTTCGAAGAGATTATGGCTAAAGATGCTATCACTATCACTACCACTATCCTCTATATGCTTCCTAAGTCTACGATGTAATGTTCTCTCAATTTCAGGATCAAATGGATACAAATTAATAATATTAGACCTGGTCATGCACCATATGCAACATGAAGTAAGAAAATGCAATAATTCTAGAAATACCAACTACGTCCTAGTGTTAAAGTAGATGCAGAAAATAGAAAACGAATAAAATCTAATCTAAAAAAATTAAAATCACTACTAAAAATCTAATTAAATCAAAATAAAGATATGCAAATTTTTTTGGATTTTTTCGGAGATACGAAAAATTAATAAAATTATTTAAAAATAGAAAACGACGGAATTTGCGATTTTTGAGCCCCTCTTTCCTGATCCTTGATTTTTTTTCCGAAGTTTCAGCTGTGGTTTTGGAAAATTCTGACGAGATCGTCCAAAAACGGTTTTTTTGCCTTCAATTACTACAAATCGGCAATCTCAGCGCCTACTACCTGAAATAAGACCTGGAAACACAGCAAGAACAGAAACTAAAACATTAGTATTGTTAGTGGAATCCTGAAGTTGGAAATCCTTAATTAGAGGTCCCCGGCAACGGCGCCAATTTGATCAGCGGTCGTACGAGGGCTAAGATAAGAAAAAAAAGGATTTAAAATGTAGTACAAGGTGAGAAACCTTGGTCGTCTCACAAGGATCTCTAATACTAAGATAACCAGAACCAGGATCAAAATTATCAATAAAACGATGGGGTAAAGAGACAATTGATTCAAATTAAAGAGACAATTGATTCACTGGTTTTCGAGTGCGCGTCTTGGATTCATCACAGGTTCTAAAAACAACAATTCGTTTAATTTCAAATTCGCAATTGACATAAACTAACTAAACAAGCACTAATTAGTTTATACGAATTCACACAGTTTTGAGCAAGCGCCAAAATAGCAGGTTCAATCGGTCGCGGGAGTGGACATGCAATAAAAATATTAAATTTTAATTCAATTACTATATATATTTGTCTAACCTCCATAGTTAGTGCAAACATTAATCTCGTGAATGACTATCCACATGATGAAATAGTTTTTGCTCATAGGGCAAGGAGGCTAGTGATTGGACTCAAGAGTGTCAAATATTTCAGGTTTTTTTTCTACCCCACCATTTCAGAATCTACCCACAAAATTTGAAAACCCGAAAATAAACCCCAAAAATTTATGTTCAAACGGATTTATCTCTTGTTTGATACATCTGCTTTGTATTTTTTCAAAGCGGTTTTATTTAATAGGAGATAAATCTGTTGGAATCAGTTTTTTGAGAGGTACTTTCGAGTTTTCAATTTTTGTGAGGGTATAACCTCAAAGGGTTGGGGTAAAAAAAAAACCCAATATTTCATGTTATCAAATCACCCACTTGGGTGCTTTTCATTTTCGAATCTAGTGTCAAATAGTTTTACATTTCAAATGTTACGGAGAAGAACTTGACATCCAACGTTAGCTGATATTAGGAACATGTAGGCCTTGGTAATTGTGTCAATAAGTTTATATCACGAGTAATATTATTTATCTAAATTTTTCTAGCCAAAAATAGCCAAAAACCACATTATAATACCAATTAGCCAAGTTTTTTAAGCAAATAACCAACCTACTTTTTCACAGTTTTATAGGTCATTGATTAAAAACTGTAGAAAAAGTAGGTTGATTATTTGCTTAAAAAACATGGTTAATTGGTGTTCCGGAATGGGCCGAAGCCCACTCCAGTGACTCTACCTGGACCGGCCCAGCAATAAAGGGGCAAAGGAGCAGAGAACCGGATCAACGGCCCCGATTGGTCCGTACGCATAGATCCAACGCTCGAGGATCGCCCACCAACGCTATAAAAGCATTAATGGCGTCAGTTGTCAGGTACACACTATTCATTGAGATCTATACTCTGCTCGTTCGCTCTTGACTTGGGCATTGGAGTGTCATCGGAGGTACACCCGCCCCCTGAAGCGGAGCTCGGAGCACGACCAGAAGAATATCATAGATCTGATACTTGTGAAACAGCGGTCAAGCACACTAGGGGTCAGATCATTTGGCGACCACAGTGGGAGCCCGCGCGCTTTCCATCAATCCCGAAGATGCCCCCGAAGGCACCCCGAGGACGACCAAAGGCCACGGCTCGTTTACAAAGTGTGGCCGAGATCTCAACTCGACCACCACCAGCGGGTGTTGAAGGCAACAACACCGTCCCTACACAGTCGGTCACAGTAGAGCTTCCTGCCGACCTGGTCCAAGAGCTGCGAGAACAACTGCACGACCGAAACCAGGCTCTGAATCGCAATAATGACTGCCTCACGCAATTAGAAGATCAGATCGCCTCGAGGCGAGCACACACGGCCTCAGAGCAGCCACCTCATCATGAGGGCACTTCGGCCGTGCGAGCACGCCCTTCAAGGCCTGATCGATCGCCTCCACGAAGGCAGCTGGTCCATCAATCTCCACCCCCTAGGAGGGAATGAGGAGGAGCGGCCACCCCACCGAGAAAGACTCCCTCCACATCTGATTACACTTACTGGCCTGAATAATCATCACACGAAGTTTCCTCTCGTGGTTCGACTAGTTCACCGACTCGTTCTCGAAGCCGATCTAACGAGGGATACTCATATCGGTCGAAAGATTATTCTAACAACCACGATCGTGGAGCAAGCTACCCAGAAAAGCGACTGTGCCGTCAAAATAAGAGGGATACCAGCCTTGGACCATATACGAGAGAAATAGATGAGTTTCGCATCCCACGCTCGTTGGAAAAGCCACCGACCAACCTTAAGATGTACAACGGCGTGAAAGATCCGGACGCCCTTTGAAAGCACTTTGATATTATGATGAAATATTGCGGAGCTCCCGGACCTGTAAAATTCAAAATCTTCCTCCTTACTCTAGAAGGGTCAGCGTTGGAATGGTTCACCGAGCTAAAGCCCAACACCATTTCATCTTGGGAGCAGATGGCTAGGGTGTTCACTGCCCGCTTTACGACCTCCAGGATCAGGCCAAAATCTCAGGACGTTTTGATCGCCATCAGACAAGGGCCGCATGATTCTTTGAGAAGTTATGTCGAAAGATTCAATCGAGAAGCCGATCAAGTCAGAAACTTGGACGATAATCAGAGGTTATTCTTCTTGAGAACGAGCCTCTTAAGAGGAAGTCATTTTGAAGTGGAGGTGGGACTCCACATTCCCAGGGACCTAGAGACGTTCCTAAGGCGATCCCAAAGGTTCATGAATTATGAGGAGAGAACGACCGCTATTGAAGCTGCTGAGGCGGGCATGAACCAACACTCGCGATCAGAATAACATATAAAGGCAAAAGAAGAGTGCGCCAATAACCGCCCGACCAGGGAAGGTAGGATCAAGAGATTCGCTGAACGCACTAAGTTAAATACCTCATACGCAAACATTTTAGCGGAGTGTGCGAACGCGGAATTCAGAGATGTTAAACCATCGGAACCCCTCGTGCTCAAAGACGGGCAGCGTCCCTCGAAAAAATATTGTAGGTATTACAAGAGTAACGGGCATGACACTAACAACTGCATGGCTCTTAAAGATGATGTGGAAGTTCAAATCCGAAGAGGGAAGTTGACTCAGTACGTAAAAAGAGATCATGCGGAAGCATGAGAAGAGCGGAAGGTTACCCGTTCACCTAGAAGGGGAAAAGCAGAAGCAGATGAGACGATCAAAGTTGTAGAAGAGGACGACGATGAAGAGAATAGCATGGGCGCTAGGAAGTCGAAGGGAAGATCGGTCGCTATGGTCATATCCGGAGGAATACCCATGGACGCCTAGACTAACAGATCGATCAAAAGAAGATGGGACGAGATCATGAGCGTCGCCTCGACCTCCACTCCACGGTCGCCTTCCGTACGACCATCCATCTCCTTTGGAGAGGAGGATCTCATTGACAGAACGCCCAACTACGATGTACCTTTGGTGATCGTCGCAGTAATGGCGAACATGGAAGTTAGGCGAATATTAGTGTTCCAAGGTAGTTCAGCAGATATAATATTCGAAGACCTGTTGGACGCGTTGAAGATTTCAAAAGACGACCTAAGGCCATACAGAGGAACAGTTCTCACCGGGTACAATGGTGCCTCGACAACTCCTATAGGACGGCTAGAGTTTATGGTGACCTTTGGAGATGATACTGAAGAAAATCCCCTCTGCAGGACGGTCAGAGCGGATTTCATCGTTTTGCCGTGAAGATCGGTCTATCAGTGTATCATTGAGCGGCCAACCCTTGCCCGTTTAGAAGCAGTGCCGTCAACCGTCCATCTGAAGATGAAGTTCTACACCAAGTCTAGGGAGCTGGCAACTGTCCCAGCTGACTTACTGTCCGCAAAGCAAGCATTCCTCCTGGGACTAAAGGAAAAAGGTAAAAATGTAGGAAGAGAAATAGAAGAAGAAATGAAAAGCAGTGGACAGGTAAATTTGGCAGATCTTGATGCTCGTTATGACCCAGATAGTGAGGAAGAAGAAGGAGACGACCTTTTGACCAAAGAATTGAAGAACAGAATCAAACGACCAGAGCCAGCTGGAGAGTTTTGTCACGTGCAACTAGGGGACGACCCAAAGAAGACAATCAAGATTGGAAAGAATCTCTCCCGAGACTCAGGACAAGCTCGTCCAATGCCTAAAAGATCACGCGGATCTGTTTGCCTGGAGCGCGGCGAACATGCCTGGAATTTCCCCGCAAGTGCCATGCCATCACTTAGCAGTCAACCCAGGAGCGAAATGGGTTGCTGAAAGGAGGAGAGTTCGAAAAGAAGAGAAGGCGCGAGCAGCATCCAAGACCGTTGAGGACTTGCTCGATGCAGGCTTCATAAAAGAAATAAAATACACCACGTGGCTGTCTAATGTCGTCCTGGTTAAGAAGGCAAATGGCAAATGGAGAATGTGCGTAGACTATACTGACCTCAACGGAGCGTGCCCAAAGAATGCTTTCCCCGTCTCCAGTGTTGATCGTCTGGTCGATAATGCGAGTGGATACAAAATCTTGTCCTTCCTGAACGCCTATTCTGGGTACAATCAAATTGCCATGCATCCACCAGATCAGGAGAAGACTGCATTCATGACGGACAGGGGAAATTTCTGTTATAGAGTTATGCCTTTTGGGCTGAAGAACGCTGCAGCGACCTACTAGCGCATGATGAACAAAGTTTTTCACGATCAGATAGGAAAGATGGTGGAAGTATACCTGGATGATATGATTATCAAAAGCAAGCAAGATCGAACACACATAGACGACTTAAGAGAAGTGTTCAAAGAAGCCAGAAAAAATTCGTTGAGATTCAACCCAGAAAAGTGTACCTTTGGGGTAAGGGCGGGCAAATTTCTTGGATTCTACCTCACCGAAAGAGGGATTGGAGCCAACCCAGACAAATGTCGAGCAGTGACTGAGATGAAGCCGCCAACGACCAAGAAAGAAATATAGAAACTAAATGGCATGATTGCCGCTCTCTCATGATTTGTGTCCAAAGCCGCAAACAAATCCTTACCTTTATTCAGGCTGTTGAAGAAAGAAATCGCGTTCGACTGGACGCCCGAATGCGACCAAGCCCTCGAACAACTTAAGGTGGCCTTGTAGAACTACCGATTTTGACCACTCCTAAGCCCGGGGAAACGCTCTATCTATACTTATCCATTACAGACGAGGCTTTGGCCGCTGTTTTGGTACGAGAAGAAGGAACGAAGCAAAATCCGGTCTACTTCGTTAGTAAGGTACTACAGAGGCCAGAGCTTAGATATCAAAAAATTGAGAAGTTGGCTTTAGCTCTGGTCGTGTCCGCTCGAAGATTGAGGCCATATTTTGTAGCCCACCAGGTCGCTCTGCGAACTGACCAACCGATTAGACAGATCCTTCATAGACCTGATCTGGCGGGAAGAATGATCAAGTGGGCTGTAGAATTATCCGAATTTGGAATCAAATACGAACCTAGGTCGACCATTGAGGGACAAGTCTTGGCCGACTTTATTGCAGAATTGACTATAGGAGCGGAGGACCCGGTCCACGACGTAAGGACGCTGCATGTTGATGGGTCGTCCAACGGCAAGGGCAGCGGAGCTGGCTTGATCCTTGAGAACGAGCAAGGAACGACTATCGAGGTCTCCTTGGCTTTCTCTTTTCCAACGTCCAACAATCAGGCTGAATACGAGGCCTGTTTTGCTGGGTTGTTGCTCGCTCTGGAATTCAATGTGAAGAAGGTAGAACTCCAATCAGACTCGTTGTTAGCGGTATCCCAAATCAAAGACATCTTTTCGGCCAAAGACGAGATCCTCCAGAGATACCTCGCAAAAGTCAAGGAGTTGATGCAGAAATTCGAATACGCCGAAGTCAGGCACGTCCCAAGAGCATAGAACGCTAGGTCGGACATCTTATCCAAGCTCGCAAGTACGAAGAACCGTGGCAACCACAGAAGTGGGATACAAAAAGTTCTATCTCAACCAAGCGTAAGGCTGGAGGCCACACTGGGAGCAGATGTGTGTAAAATTGACTCAGCCCGAACCTGGATCGACCCCATTTTTAACTACATAAAGGATGGGGAAGAACCTGTGGACCCTAAAGAAGCTGCGCTCGTTCGAAAATGAGCAACATCCTACTCGATCATAAACGAGCAGCTCTATAGAAGGGGATTCACTATGCCCTTGCTCAAGTGCCTACTTCCAACAGAAGCAAACTACGTACTAAAGGAGATCCACGAAGGTATCTGTGGGAATCATATGGGTTCGCGAGCGATGGCAAAAAAGGCATTAAGGGCGGGCTATTATTGGCCGAGTATGGATGCGGACGCAAGAGACCTAGTGAAGAAATGTGACAAGTGCCAGAGGCATGCCGACGTTCACATTGCACCTCCAACCGAGCTCAACAGTTTGACCGCCCCATGGCCATTCTCATGGTGGGGTATTGACTTGTTAGGACCTTTCTCACTCGCCCCTAGACAGCTGAAGTTTCTGATCGTCGCGATTGACTACTTCACCAAGTGGATCGAGGCCGAGCCACTAGCTACGATTACTTCAAGGAATTGCCTCAAGTTCGTCCGAAAGAACATCTTGGTGCGGTTTGGGATCCCCGAGGTCGTTGTCTTGGACAACGACACACAATTCACCTATCGAAACTTTCAAGAAACCTTAGCGGAACTAGGCGTTAAACAACGTTTTACGTCAGTGGAACACTCGCAAACGAACAGGCAGGCAGAAGCAGCCAACAGAGTCATCCTAAGGGGCCTCAAAAGAAGACTAGATGAAGCTAAAGGGAACTGGGCAGAAGAGCTCCCTTCAGTATTATGGGCGTACAGAACAACCCCACACTCAACCACTGGAAAAGCCCCCTTCAAACTGGTCTATGGAACGGATGTGCTGATTCCCGTCGAAATGGGAGAACTAAGCTGGAGAACGAGCAATCCTATGCTGCCGTCAGAAAACGAACAGGCGACCAGAGAAGAGCTCGATCTAGTGGAAGAGCTACGGAGTAAGGCTGCCCTCAAGGAAGCGTTAGTAAAACAAGCGATGGCCACAAGACACAACGCCAAGGTCGTTCCTAGAGTTTTCGTAAAAGGGCATCTCGTCCTAAGAAGGGCGGATATTGGCCGAAGAAATGCCGGTCAAGGAAAGCTTGCCCCTAATTGGGAAGGTCCCTACCAAGTGGCGGCCAAGACGGGCAAAGGGGCGTACATCTTGTAGACGGAGGCATCATTCCAAATACTTGGAATGCAGCAAATCTTAGAAGATATTTCACTTGATAGTTTGTAAAAATGTCATGTTGTTGCTTGAACAATGAATAAAAAATCAAACGAGCGGGACACTCTTTTTCCTTACGGGGTTTTTTATCGAGGCCCGCTCGCCCGTCATTTGAATGGCGAAGGTATTTCTTAATTTGATTCTCTTTAAAAGATGTAGATCGACCCAATAACCAATTACCTCTTAAGCGAGTTAAGTTCCAACTGAGTTTGATAAACTGCTTAGGAGGAAACTT
This sequence comes from Astragalus glycyphyllos, assembly GCA_963573325.1. Classification (NCBI taxonomy): domain Eukaryota; kingdom Viridiplantae; phylum Streptophyta; class Magnoliopsida; order Fabales; family Fabaceae; genus Astragalus; species Astragalus glycyphyllos. Next base: position 22,997,730 of record OY754313.1, on the reverse strand, counting down.
AAGCGATCTTAACCAATTACCTCTTAAGCGAGTTAAGTTCAAACCGAGTTTAATAAACTGCTTAGGAGGAAACTTAAGCGATCTTAAGTACGAACACACCCGGTAAACGAGCTAAATCTCAAGTAGAAACTTGGTAAGCTGTTTACAGGGATCCCTATGATGATCGGCCCAACAAGGGCTGAAACAGTATTATAAAGCCCGTAGGCCGCGAGCAAATTAAATCAAAGCTTAGAAAAAGTAAAGATAGTTAACATTAAAGTCTGCCCGGAGAAAGTCGGGCTCCAAAAAGCTCACAAGAAAAAATGCAATCATAGAGACGCGCGGACTCCATAAAGATTACAAGAAAACATGATGTACACTTGTTGAAAATACAAAAAAAAGGGCGAGTCACTTAGGACGGCTGTAGATGACTGTTTCTTCTTGGATGACGTTCCCATGCTCATCTTACTCCGCAAGACGAACGATTTGGCCGTTCCTCAAAAAATGATCGTTGCTCACGATCTCAGGGTTAATCTCTAGAGAAGGATAACAATACTGGATCTGAGCAACAGCCACGTTGAAGTGCCCTTTGGCGATTGAAATAGTCATGTCCTCCAAGGCCTCTAGCTCGCCCTTGGCCTGATCCATCTCGTCCTCGACGGCCTTCAAGGTTTCCTTTAGACCGACCACCTGCTCCTCCAGCTGATTAACCTTGGTAGATTGCTCGGTCAAACTGGCAGTAGCGGTGGCAAGTTTGGCTTCAGCATCTACCTTGGCTGTTATGGCCGCGTCTCGTTCGGCAGTGACCGAGCCAAGTGCGTTCTTTGTCGGTTGGAGGGCGACCTCAGCATCCTCAAGCTTTTTCTTGGTACTCTCGAGTTCTGCCCGCAAATCTGTAATATGACCAAGAGCGGACTTATACTTGTCAGTTTTATCCAAGAGGTCACCCTCCAACCATAAGTTTCTATGGAGTAAGCGCATACATGCTTGACGGCTAGCTTCCTCTGATTTATAACGAGCAAGCTTTTGAGAAGCGGCTTGAGCAATTTCTGCAACGAACAGCAGAGGGTCTGCTCGAAGGCGTTCCAAGTCTACATCCTTAAGATCGTCCAAATCCTAGGACGACCTCCCCGGTGTTTCTCTTCTTTTTTGGGGAGGGTCAAGGTCAATCGCAACGGCGTCCACAGAATTCTGAGCCCGATCTCTCTTCTTAGAAGCGGAGTTCGTTCCTTGGTCACGAACAGGAGGTCTATAATCGCCTTCAACATGGAGAGGTTGAGAAGGGGAAGCGAAGGTCACCCTCTTCTGCTTCCTTGACTTTGTCTTGGCCAAAAGGGCTTCAAAGCCTATGCCCAACATTTCAGCTAAAAACAGAACGGGTTAGAGGCAAGACGAAGTAAAAACGATCAAAGCTAACGAACAAAAGAAGAAGTAAAAGCACACCAAGTTTATTTTCAGCTTGCTCAGAAGTCCTAAGACAAACGAATTTGTTACAAGGAATAACCCCTTCGAGCAGCCAAGTAACCAGGGTCTCTAGCATCAAGACGTTCTCAATATCGTAATCGCTCAGCCTCCTCTAATGCCTATAGTGGATGGTGTCGCGGTCATAGTGTGAGTGAGACCAACCCAGAGGGATTTTCATCGAAGTAATATGACCTTCAGCGTCCACAATTCCCACCATCTCCTTAGCCCTATCATTGATTGGAACGACCCAGAGGAAAGCATGCCTCCAAGGTTTGGCCGATTGGCAGAAAGGTTTGAAGAGTCTGATCGTGTCCTTTCTCCCCTTCAAAGAAACTTGTTCCCATCGCCTGGGTTCACTCTTCATCTCCACGGTACGGCTAACATCGAATAGGGAGAAGAATAGACGGCAATTCACTTCACGGTCAAGAGCGGCCATTATTATCTCGAAAGACTTAACAAGCGCCCAAGCGTTGAAGTGAAGTTGAGAGGGAGAGACCCCAAGGGTTCTCAGGACGCGTCTCTGGAAGAATGTGAAGGGAGGTAGCACCCTCAAATCTCGGAGAACATTGGTGTACATGATAAATTTTAGAGAGGTCAGGATCATGGCAGCATGCTCGTGAGCCGGCACACCCTCGGCTAGCCATTCCTGGTCGCCATAACCAATTAGCTTAGTAAAAAGCGGCAACATCTCATCACCTGGTGGAAAGACCGAACGCTCGTTGGTTATAGGGGAATGAATCCAAGAGCGGTCATCATCAAGCCTACCCCTCCAATCGTGCTCTTCAGGCAGCACCTCATTGGTCGGAACGGGAGGAGGCGCAGGGTTCACTCGAAGAGATTGAACGGTGTCGACAGTGTTCGGCGAGCGACCAGACGATGACGAAATAGAGAGATCGGTGGAAGAGAAAGTCTCGGACGGAAGCTCGCTCGCACTAGTATCTCCAGAGCGAGCAGCACACTCAGCCATCTTTGCAGATTGACGGCTGGATATCCTCGCAGTCTTCTTTGTTCACACCACTGCCTTACCCTACAACGAGAGGGATGTCAAGCTCATCCTAAACGATGATTTGCAGAAGGGGGCGACAAGGTCGACCCCAAGCCTGACACCCCCTCCTCGCTCTACGCAACGAAGAATCGAACAAACTAAAGAAAAACGAGCAAAAAGTGCATACTTGGAGTAGGAGAAAAGTTCGGACTCAATGTAGAATACTCCTTGATGACCAAAATCAAGCGACTGGACGAGTGAGATCGCCTGAGTTGGAAGTCGTGCATAGGCGAGCACCTGGTCAGAATAGAACAGTAAAATGTTGTTCGTCTCGAGAGCAAAAGTATGACCGCTTTCAGAGCTTCAGGATAAAGAGTGAATAATGAGGAGACGGGGGCTAGCATATTTATAAGGTTTAGGGAGCAAGCAAACTAAACGTCGTGACCATTCACTTGCACGCGTCTTGAAAACTGAACCGTCATCATAACCAGACACCGCCTTTTCGAATTTCGAGGCACCATTAACGATCCTTGAAAGGACGTGAAACGTCGCTTCATGAAAGGTGCCACGTGTCATACAAACGGAGCAGGATCTATCACTATTTCGAATGATCGACCAAACAACCTCGTGTCTTAAAGGAGCGAACATCGGTACGGTCAGAAAACAAGCCTACCCCCGCTCCACGAACGACCTTGGCTTGGGGGGCAATTGTTCCGGAATGGGTCGAAGCGCACTCCAGTGACTCTACCTGGACCGGCCCAGCAATAAAGGGGCAAAAGAGCAGAGAACCGGATCAACGGCCCCGATTGGTCCGTACGCATAGATCCAACGCTCGAGGATTGCCCACCAACGCTATAAAGGCATTAATGGCGTCAGTTGTCAGGTACACACTATTCATTGAGACATATACTCTGCTCGTTCGCTCTTGACTTGAGCGTTGGTGTGTCATCGCAGATACACCCGCCCCCTGAAGCGGAGCTCGGAGCACGACCAGAAGAACATCAGAGATCTGATACCTGTGAAACAGCGGTCAAGCACACTAGGGGTCAGATCAATTGGTGTTGTAATTAGATTTTTAGCTATTTTTAGCTGGAAAAGTTTGGCTAAATAACATTATTTTTTTTTCACCGATGTTCCAACTCCCATGATTAATACAGCAGTTAAATATTGAAGTTATGTGATTCGGAGGACATTCAATTTTGCTTTTAATGAAATAGAATGTAGCCTAGAACCAACTGGGAATCAGATTATATGTATGAATACATCAACTTTTATTACGCAATTCTATTATATTTACATTTGAGACTATTTTGTTTTTTAAACTGAAGTTTATATAAATGTCATAAATTTATACTTCGTTAAATTAATAAAATGATAGATAGAAAGGAAAGAAATATTATAACGAGAAATTTATTTAAATGAAGAGGAATGAGAAGTTCATAATTGAACATCTTGTTGAAATTATAAGTAAATAGATGACATATGTTTAAGTGAGTGGGCTCTAAGGGCTCATCATGGTCACTGGTCAGAGAATGCCACATGACTTTTTGAGCCCAAACAGAGCTACTTACAGAATAATTGTTGTAAACATTTTATTTCCTTAATGTTTCGTTGTAGGCTTAAATATCATTTACCCCTCTGCAAATATCACGATAATCCATTTACCCCATTGCAAAAAGAAACTCTTAAAACAAACCTTGCAAATATTAAGTGTTTCTAGTTACCCCCCTGGCGTTAACTTTCTGTTAAAAAAACTGACATGGCTGTTAGGAGATGACGTCACCACTCGTTGTCACCACTGCCACGTGGGAAATGTGGGGTACCTTTGTTACCAGAAAAATTAAACATTTTGGCAGAACTAAGAATTGAACCGATGACCTAAATGTGACAAACACCACCTCCTTCCACTAAGCCACTTCAATATTTGAGTATAACAACCCAACTACAAATATATATTACATATCTTCAGTCTTCTTATTTCTGGAAATCTTCAATCCTTCTCAGACCCATCTTCTTATTCCTGGAAATAGCATATCTTCATCTTCTTCCACCAACCCCAGATCTGATCACAACATCATTTTCGTTTTCGAAATTAATTAAAATCAAGGGCTTTCGAAATTAGGGGCTTTCGTTTTCGATTCTTAAATCATCAACATCAATTTCGTTTTCGATTCCTAAATCATCAACATCAATTTCGTTTTTGAAATTAGGGGTTTTCGTTTTTTATTCTTAAATCATCAACATCAATTTCGTTTTCAAATTCTTAATCAAATTTCGTTTTTGATTCTTGATCTGGATTGATTTACTGCTTGATTTCTGTGTAAATTCGAAGAAGAAGAAGAAGAAGAAGAAGAAGAAGAAGAAGAAGAGAAAAGGAGATCTGTTGCTTGTTTGCATTTTTTTAAAAAAAATCTATCTTTTTAACACCATAAATAAAATAGAACTGGTGTAATATCACAAGTGAAGCATTAGCCAAATGACAAGTGAAGCATTTTCAAAATCTATTTTTAATGTAATAATACTGCTACGTGGCAGCCATTTATTGGTTGCTGACGTGGCAGTGGTGACAAGGAGTGGTGACGTCATCTCCTAACAGCCACGTCAGTTTTTTTAACAGAAAGTTAACGCCAGGGGGGTAACTAGAAACACTTAATATTTGCAAGGTTTGTTTTAAGAGTTTTTTTTTTGCAGGAGGGTAAATGGATTATCGTGATATTTGCAAGGGGTAAACGATATTTAAGCCTTCTTTGTAAATACAAAAAGGGCAGACAACCATTTTACCATTTTAGGGGTACTAAAGTCTAAGGAACTGTCATTTGGCACCTGACATGATAATCTCCATTCTTAACCGCGTTTATGAGGAATGTTTTCTAGTACCATGGACATTTTTTTTTGGTTTCAATTATTGTTGGCTATCCACGGAGTCTTCTAACGCTTTCAACAAATGACTAATATTCGCTCGTTCCTAGGATCAAATTTCTCATTGGCCAACACTGAGTTTGTCCACTGCAGAAATCGAACGCAAGAGCACTGAGTCGACTGCCGCGTAGAATAAATTAAGCCATTGATCAAGAAAGTTTAGTTCAGGAAGGCATGCCATATTGGAATACCACGTGTTCAGGATCAAATTATTATTTAAATGAATTGTGTGTACCTTTCTAGTCCATCAATTCTAAAACCAGCCCTGACATATTTGGTCTGCTCATGTGGCTCATGTGGGAAATCAGTCCCATTGGTGTAGCTCATGTGGTTGGAGCTAAGGGCATCTTTTGTCTGCTCCCGAGTTTGAACCTGGTATGCGACACTCCCAATTCCCATTACCCCTATATTTGGCCATTGTGTCAGCCTCTTGAAAAAAAAAAAGAATATAGCATAGAACCAATTGGGAAATCAGATTATATGTATGAATACATCAGCTTTTTTTACACATTTCTATTATATTTAAATTTTAGACTATTTTGAGTAAAAAAAATTGAGACTATTTTGCTTTTAAACTGATGTTTAAATAAATGTAATAAATTTATACTTCGTTAAATTAATAATTCGAACATAAAAGTTTCTCGAGGATATCAACGAACTGCTTTCATCAATGCATTTTTATCTTTGAGAAATTACATTTTGTTTCAACATTGGGCCGAGGGCCCGATCCGCTTAATGGGCCAACCCATCAAGGATCCACGCAATGATAGATCAGCGCCCGCAGGAGCCGAGATCAACGATTAAGATTGAGTCAGCCTGTCTATCGGCTAGGAAGCATCGCCTGACTCTATAAATAGGGGTCACCCCCACTGACAAGTACATTTTTTGACCACTATTCATTCCTGCTTTGACATCTTCCCCCCTGACCTAGGCGTTAGTGTATCATTGCAGTACAACCCCGACTGAGCTCAGCGCCCGATCTCATTCTCAAACAAGTACGACCCAGCACCTAACCGATCCATCTCCAGAGACCTGAAGGTACGGTTCACAATTAATGACGAACTCTTTCTCTTCGTTGTGAGAACTACTACTGTTTTATCCCGTGCTGTTGTTCGGGTGGATCAAAGACTGCAGTTGGTAGTCAGTGGCAAACCTACATGTATTTCAGAGGATTTTAGAGAACCCCCTAGAAAAATAAAATTAGCACTGATACTTTAGGAAAAATATTTTTGCACCACTGAAAAATATCTTTTGCACCCAAGTTCCTAATTTTGTACTAAAGTTCCTAGTTTTGCACCACTCTAATACAACACATTCTCAAATATTTTATTTAAAAAAGGTTTTTATCTCTTATAGAATCTGTTTTGGTTCATGTTCTTATTATTCTAATTTCTATTTTGTTAATGCTATTAATTGGTAATTTGTGTTAATACTATTTAATTAATTAGTATTTTGTGTTAGTCCTATTTAATTTATTTTTATTATGCTAGTCTATTTAATTTGAATCTATTTTGTAATTTGTGAATATGTTTATTCTTTTTGTGTTATTTAATTTGTATTTAGGAACTTATTAGTGTTATTTATTTGTCTTCGTCTAGCGCAACACAAGTTGTAAACTTGTTAACGTATTATATTTATTATATTTATAGTGATGTGTGTGTTTGAAAAATTTGTACAGTCTGACTTAAGGTCTTGAGTCTGCCACTGTTGGTAGTGCTCCTGACGGGTGGGATCTTATTATTTTGAACCTGAGGGGGGCACCTGTAAAGCCACTCCAACACACAAGTCAGTATTGAGAATTGTTGAGTGTGCAGGAAAACGAGTAATGCATACCTTTGTGAGATAGATGGCTGGTATTTATCGGCATTATGCTAGCCTCTTGTCCGCTTGATCGACCGGATGCATCTGAGCCGTTGATGCATGATAAACAAGGCCTCGGATATGGATCCTAGCTATTGAGATGATCCATGTCTAGTTTGCTGAGTGGGCCTCGTGGTCCAGTCCAGAACAGTTGCCCCCTAAGCCGAGGTTATTTCGAAGGATGTCCTTGGCTTGAGATTGTTGCTTATGTCGTCCTTGACGGCCGGCTCGTTCCCAACGCCGTTGGACATCCCGAGTCGTGTGCAAGTCTTGTCCCTGCCCAGGGGTGTTTGATGATTTTCATATAGTGAATTGTCTTTTTACCTCGTGGTATTCTGTTTATGACTTTGATTAAGGAAGTGATATATTTTTAGATGTTCCCCCTAATATGAATATGGGTGCCTAATGTTCAGTTTTGATATTTTAAATGGTTTTTTCACTTTTTACACAAGAGAGAGAGAGACAAACGAAATCCATTGAGAGACGAAGGAGAGAGGGCAAGATCTTAGAGATTTGGGAGAGATCTTGGTGATTTACTCCAATGAGAGCGAGATTTGTCTTCTTTTTGAGGGAGAAGGCGGGGTCCTCTTAAATTTATGGACTAGGGCGAGATCCTTGGTTTCTTGCGGAAGGAAGGTGAGATCTCCCATAATCTGAGGAAGGAGGACAATGTCCTTGGCCATCTAGCGAAAGAGGGCGAGACCCTCCCAATACATGAGGGGGAGGGCGAGATCTTGCACCTCAAAGTGAGAGAGGGCGAGACAGTCCACAAAAATGAGAGGGCGGCGGCGAGATCCTTCCCTCAAATTAGAGAGGGTGAGATACTAACCCGAATTATGGTAGAGGGTGAGATCTTGCTCCAAGACAAGGTGTTGGGCAAGATCTTACTCCAAGACAAGGCATAGGGCAAGAACTTTCCATCCAGTGTAGGGTAAGATCCTCATCCAATGTGTGAGTCGTGAATGTTGTTTAACACTGGGTTCTATTTTACCGTGCGTAAACTTCTAAATCGTCAAAGTTGTTTTCTAATTGGAAACCTTGAACCTTCACTAGTGTGAGTTTAAATGACATCGGGCTTTTGATTGTGCCACATGTATATTGAGGAAAGCAACACCAGTGTTAACACATGCTCAGATATACCCTGAGATAGTTTACCAAAACCAAGTCTAATTCTAACTCACCCTTCAGAGGCCGTGACCACCATGGCAGTTTGTAATTAATGAAGTTCACCCATGGAAACAATTTACTGGGACTCGACCCGGATTGGACTCGTTCTGAGGGGTTGTGACCACCATGGCTAGCTTATAATGAAGTTCACCCTTGGTAACATTTTACTGGGACTCGACCCGAATTGGACTCGTTCTGAAAGGTTATGACCACCATGGCCAACTTATAATGAAGTTCACCATTGGCAACATATTACTGGGATTTGGCCTGGATTGAACTGGTTTCGAGGGGTCGTGACCACCATGGCCAGCTTAAAGTTTCTAAGTGGATGGAGTCATGAGAAGAAATTGATTGTGGCACCGACCTCATGCTGCCTCAGTAATAGGTCGACGTTGACGTGTACCTTGATTCCTAGAGAAGAAATCAAGGTACACATCAACGTCGACCTATTCCATCTGATCAAGCCATCAAGAGATGTATTTGCAAAAGCATCGTCTCGGAGGGATGGCATTGGCTTGAAGCCAATGTTGAGGTTGTCCCTGTAGTCTATGTCACCACTGCAGGCCTGGAAGTCCCTCCCTACAGGCTAAGTCGCCTCTACAAGCCAGGAAGTCCCTCCTTGCAAGCTATGGAACTGATTCCTTTGCTTTGTCTTTCCAACTCTTAAGGGGTTCTTGGAAAAAGTGCAAAAGACTATAATTGCAAAATAATATTCAGTTTAGACATTCATATGACAACTTCATATTCTGCACGTGTATTTATACAATGTATTTTCTCAGCTTGGCCGAGTTCCAGGTCCAAGTCTTGGTGATCGGTTCCCTACACAGAGTCACGAGTCCCATCTTCTTCTTTTTTCCCGTACTGGGAAAGCTTCCGTTAGAGAATTATTTCTATAATGTTTTCCTTTAGGGTGTTGCATTTGTTGGTGACGTACACATGACTTTTGTGATAACAAGAGTTTCAGGTCGTTTTATCTCCCAAAATTCTGCGCCGACGCATTCGGCGAGGATGTCCGCCCGATATGTATTCAACAAGGTGTGCTCTTTGAAACGGCTTTCTCAGGGTCGGGACTCGCAAGGTGTTCCCTCAGCTTGGTGTCGCTACTGCCATGGTGCTCTCAGCTCGGGCTCCCTTTCTGCCCCTGGTTTGGCAATAGCTCTGTAAGCCAGCTCATCCTCTTCGTAGTCGATGTGTTTTTGGGATTTGAAAACAAATATGTCAAGTCGCGGGGCTTGCTTACCCGATTTCTATTTGGAACAAGCTTCCTTTCCGAAGGTCGTCCTTCATCCAGAAAAGCCTCCTCTTGTCTTAAACATTTCTAACATTTGCAGTATCTTCGTTGAACCTCTCCTGATATTCCCTACACGTTTCTTTCTCTCCCTACCTGATCACCCTGAGAACTTCCTCACATTTGGGTTTCAAGTGGGAGGTGGAAAAACGAGCCTAAATCATCTGTGCTAGTTGTCTCCAAGATGAGATTGAGTTTTGCATCAACTCTTGGAAGTAAGTCGATGCATATTTTTCAAGAGTGAGGGGGAAGATCTAATATATGATGGGCTCCCTTTCTCCTCGGCGTCACATCCTCAAGCTGAAGTATGACAAATGGTCGTCTGGATCCCTAGTCCCATCATGCATGTTAAAGATAGGGGGTTTCTCTAGTGAACCCGAGATCGGGCAGTAGTTAGTTCTTCTTGAGAACGGGTCCCCTTGGCGGTCTGTTAGTTCTGCGAATCTCCAAAATCTGTATCGTTGATGACATCGCATAGGGGAACTTTCCCAACTTCGAGATCTGTGATGGCAATTTGATGATGCAAGGAAAGAACTCCTACTAGAGGATTCATCCGGACAATAGGTTCTATTTGCAGAAGTCGAGGGAGAACCCGATGGAGAGGGTGATCCCCGGTTTCCACGGCGGCAGGGAGGGGATTTGTGATGAAGTCTCCTTCGGGGTGGAGACCAGTGATGAAGTCTTCTTCGGGTGGAGACTTGTAGCGTCTCCATCGTCCTTGCAGATAGTGTTCCTTCGCGGAGAAGACGTAGCTCGGGTATGAAGTTTGCTCGTGCAAATACCACTTCCCTTTCAATCTAAGTGAGGCGTCTTCTTTCTTAGCCATAGCCTGAGAGTTGTTATTCAAGAGGTCTAGAAGTTCACAGTCTGTCTCGACGGGAACTCGGATGTCATCCTGGTTGGCAGGAGCCGACTGGGAAGCCGGGGCTGAGACTGGCTGTGGAGCTGGAATATGCATGTCGCTCCAAAGGGCAGAGGATGAGTAGGCAGTGGGGACTAGGACTGGTTGTGGAGCCGGAACGTGCACAATGTCATTGGTGAGCCGAACAACAACAACCACGCCCTCAAGAGTGAGAAGGGGAGGATGTTGAGCAACAACGACGCTCAGGACACGAGATCTGACATGAGGTGCTATCAGAATGCAGGAGAAAGTCTCCTATAAGTGAGAAGGAATGAGGTAAGAGATGTGTCTCTCCTATTGTGGTCGCCAATGTTTCGTACCATGTTGTCGTCCGAGTGGATCAAAGACTGTAGTTGGTAGTGCTCCAGTCGGGTCGAATCTCAGTGTTTTGAACTCGAGGGGGGCGATATGCAAATCCACTCTAACGGTTAAGTTAGTATTGAGAATTGTAGAGTGTGCAAGAAAATGAGTAATGTGTACCTTAGTGAGATAGATGTGCTGGTATATAAAATATAATAACCAAAAATATCGAAAACAGCACAACAACAATCATCCATTTTGTAACACGATTTAAGCATTCAAGACTCAGTCAAATTGGGTAAAATATGGGCCCAACCTGAAGGAGCATGACTCTAGTTTCCAGAAAAGAAAAAAAGACATCCAAATAAGATCCATGGAAATAGATATGTACCAAAATACTGACAGGGAAGAATACGAGTTTGACAATAATTCATGACAAACATTAATAACTCTATCACATTTTCAATCATAGGATAATAATCAATCAATTAACTTCTTGCACAACAATGCCAAATTAAGAAATTATATCATTAACTCAAGTTCACAAATTTGGGTAATCAACAAACATGCAACCATATCATTTTATCTAAAGGAGAGGTGAGGAACTCACTTAGACATAATTAGCGTTTAATTTGAGCTTCAAAACTCAAATTATGCAGAACTTAAACTGAATGAGAATGACCCTTAGAAGACCAACAAATTTTGACTTTAAAAATCGAAATGCTAGCATCCAATCTTCAGCTCCCAAGCTCCGCTAGCTACCTTTGAACCAAATAAAACCCCTATCAAGGACACGCAAAGGTTTTTTGTAGTGTAAATGGAGGAGTCTTGGCTACTATTTTGATGCTTTTATTTCAGATTAGGTTGGTCTAAGGTCAGACTGAAGATGACATAAATGGTAATGAAAGGATATTGTGGCTGAGTAATGAGAAGTGTTGGGAGATGAAATGGAGTTTCTTCTTCTCCATATTTCTCCTCCACTCCCTCTCGAAGTGTTGGGTGATGAGGGTACTCCATATTCTTTTATGTTTCAGTTGGGTCACTAATGCGGATGGGTTTGGGCTTACATCAATTGGCCTGAATTGGTTTAATATCAAATTTCTGTTTACATCCCCTATTTTACTATATTCTATCCATTACTAATACCCACAAATATGCTTTCAAATAAATAACAACTATGTCAGTCAAGTATCAAAACATGTAATTTCATGAGAATAAGAAAATCAAAACAAGAAATTGAAGATAAGTCGGAGTGAACATGACAATATATAAAGAAAAGGGAGAAGATAAATATACATAGTTAGTTTATCCTAGTTCACAATACCCGTTGTTATATCTAGTCCACCAGTTCCGGGGTGGTTTCATCTTCTTCACTCGAAGGTCTTAATCTACTAAAAGCACGAGTATTATTTACCTTCCTCTCCAGGCTACACAAGTATTTTTTTTACTTGCCTCTCCAAGCAAACCACTGGAGACCTCTCTAGTCTTCTTAACATACTGGCAACTTCCGTTGAGGAACCAAGTGTTTTTACCCGCCTCTCTAGGCGCCCAATAGAGACCTCTCTAGTCTTTTCAACGTTTTGGCAACAACCGTTGAGGAAAAGAGTGTATACATGTCACACCAGACTGACTCCATGAAATTGGAGTGATACAAAGTGTTACAAATGATATTATCCTCAGTGAGAGGATATTACAATTTCAAATCCTATATGTTCTAGGCTATTTCTAAATATTCATTTCATCTTTAGAACATTCCTTTTTCTTTTCTCTCTTTTCTTCTCTCATTAATGTTCAATGTGAACAACAATCTCATGGTGACTAAAGTCATAGGATATTTTGTGATTTGACTTAGTCATTTTCATGGATACACTCATTATAGAGTTGTAATCCTAGTCGCGTTTTCGACAACCTCTTCTGTTCAAAAGAACTCTTTTAAATACTGAAGAGATTATGACCATTGGAGTGCTGAGTGTTGTATATATAGTTGTTAGACGGATAAAGTATATACACGCTATATGGTTTTTCTGAGAGAGATGAGAGAAAGTAAGAACCTTGTATGTCACAATCTACTAGCCAGGCTTTCTAGAGAATGCTGAGTCATTATAATTATTAGATGATTGAGTATAACTTCTCTTTAACTTGTTGTGATGATCAGAATGCTAAGTCGTTTGTTTTTTATAAGCAAAAAAATATATTAAAAGGGATGCAAGCAGGAAACCAAACTGATACAAAAACAAGGGGCCTCTTAAAACCTCCCTGGGCAAAAAATTCAGCTACACCGAGTTCATACATCTAAAAGGATTACCCAACCAATCACGGATCTTAAGACTGGAATTGCGACCATCTATACTAATGAACCAAGTCCATGTTATAGATTTAATATGGTTAACAACCACCTACAAACAAAAAACTTGACCTCTGAAAAGAATATGATTCCGATGCAACCAAATACACCAAGTGACAGCCATCCAAATCAAATACTTTAATCTACACACCTTCTTTGATTCCAAATGCATACTGTGAGCCCGGAAATGGTTGACACCTACTAGATTATAAGGAATCACCATATCCGACCAGCTCTGAAGAGCAAGCCAAACTAACCTAGAGCACCCGCGCAAGAAAAAAAAAAGGGAAATCGACTTATCCTGCTTAAATCAAAAAGGGTAACACGCCTCAGGAGGGTCATTGATAATACCCTTAGAAATAAGAAAATCACGAGTTGGGAGCACTCTGAATATCACTATCCAACCTATTCTGTTGCATCAAATTTGTTCGGTACCGCCGGGAGGACGGAAGGATAACTTCGGGATGTTGAGTCTGGACCTCAGATTGACCGAGGTGTGCTTCTCCCGCGCCTCGGGGGGGTACTTGCAAGCACTCCGATGCCTAAGTCAGAAAGGGAAGTGAAGAGGTAATAGAGACGGGAATAGAAAGCGTACCTGGAAGTGATGAGTGAATTCAATAATTATAGAGCAGATCGCCGTGTCCGTGCCGTTGGATCGGATGAGGTGGTTCTGTCCGTTGGATGCGGATTCGGGTGCGACGGAAGGCAGAGAAGGGTCGAGCCCAAATGCCATAAGTTTGGCTCAGTCCGGAACAGTGGCCCCCAAGCCGAGGTCGGAAAGCGACGGGGTTCGGCCTCAGTTTGAACACCTCTGCAGAGCCTTGTTCGTGCTTCCACGTGTCCTGCATTGAGTGGCTTGGCAGCTCCTGTCAGGGGGATAGGGGTCATCATTATAGCGTTGATTCCTATGTTAAGGATTGATTAGGCGTATTAATTGGACACGACGGTTCGTCTTCCGAGGCCCCCAGGTATTTAAGATTGCTTCGAGCCTTTCATTGTTACTTAGTTGTTTACGAGCTCTTTGTTGCGCAAGATCAATTCAGGTTTTTCGGGAAACCGCACCGAGGTCAGATTCTGCGTTCCGAGATCAAGTCATTTGCTTTGAAGACTCAACTGTGAGGATGTCGAGCTCAGCTATGGAACATCAGGGGGCTCCTACATTGGAGGGTTCCCCAGGAGAAGTATCCACCAAGGTCTTAGGCTCTAACACTGTGACGCCCGAGGCCGCTGGGTATCGATTTGAGCCGAGTCAGTACAACTGGGTCTCTCTGAAGGTTGTGGATGCCCGGTCCAAATTGAGCGGCGGGGAAGTGGCCGAGTTGGAAAGTTACGTCGCTGCCCCTCCGGGACAAAAATGGAGGTTGGAGCATCCAGGGCAACTTCCAGCCTGCACCGTGTTGCCGTCGAAGGAGATCGGGTATTTCTTTTATAAGAGATGTCTGGAGTTGATGGGGATCAAAATTCCGCTGTCGGTGTTTCAGCAGAGCATCCTGGATCACTTGTTGGTGGCTCCCTCTCAGCTGGCCCCCAATGCTTGGGGATATGTCCGGGCCTTCGAGGATGTCATGGGCTACCTCGGGAGGGGCCCGTCTGCGAAAGTCTTCTTTTCTGTTTTTGAAGTTTTCCACCAACCGGATAAGGAAGATGCCACTCGCCACGGCCACGTTTGCCTGCGTGGGAGACGGGATCGGGCATACTTCTTCCCGGTGAACGATTCCAACGAAGGCTTCAAGAAGTCCTTTATCTACATTCGAGCCGCAAACAGAAAAGCCAAGGCGGCGCTTGTTGATTTCGAGGGGTTGGAGCCGGTTAGGTCCCACTTCCCGTTATCTTGGGATAACCACCACTATGATCATCTTAACAAGGCCTACTCCGTGAATCCGACGTCTCTTTGAGGGTGAGGATGCAGACAGTTTCAAAGTCCTCAAGGATTGGGGCGACAAGCTCCTGAGTGTCGGCCGCAAGTTCCGATGTGGTGACATCATTGGGGCCAAGTCGGCTGATGAATTGAAATCACTGTTAGGTAGCTTCGGAATTTGCTCAAGCTATTTTTCTTCATCTTTCTTTCCGTGTTCTTTTGATTTTCTGATTTTTGTGCAGATGTTCTGGCAACCTGGCCCCCTCTTGATCCCTCTGCCGAGGCCCAACTGAAGAAGTGTTCCTCCTCGGGAAGAAAAGCCAAGGGTTCTTCTAGGAGCAGAGAGGCAGCCGTGAAGGCAGATGCTCCTGTCAATCCCGCGAGGAGAAACAGGGTCGCTGCTGAACAAGAGGTCAACTTTCCCTCCGAGGTCAATGCGGAGCTGCCTTCTGAGATTTTGTCCGATGCCGACTTGGAGGCTTGTGTCTGGGTGGCTGAGACCGCGTTGGTGTTGTTTCGAGAGTTGGAGGAGATGGAGGCGAACCCTGAAGTGCTCAAACTTTCTCGAAGATTGGAGAGGGCCGAAGCTGTCAATTGCAAGCTCGACGGGGATCTCTTGGATCGGACGGACAAATTGGAGTATTGCCGTGATGTTCGTATTCCAGAGATCATCGAGAATAGGGTGCTCCGGGCTTCTATTGACTCCCTGGGTTCGACAGATGAGCACATTGCCGGTCATCCCCACCAATTGCAGTAGGGACGACTTGAAGCAAAAGAGGCGCAAAGGGTCTCTGCTTGCCTTGCGGAGGCTGAGGCAAGGGAATCCCGTCCTCTAAAGGAGGTTGCCGCTCTTGATGTCGATCTCGACAAACTTCGGGGAGAGTGTACGACCGCCGAGGCAAGGGTGGAAAGCTCGCCTGCACAGGCTTTGAGAGATGCTGGAGTCTTCTGGCAGTAGTGAGTCCGACCCTCCCGATAGACCTGTTGGTACCCCAGAATGACATCTTCGAAGGTAACCTGGTGACGCCGGTGCCGGGCCCTCCTTTGGATCGAGCGCTGCTTCTATTTGTTGGCTCCTAGGCGGAGGTCTCTGAATAATGCCTTTCCTTTTTTTCTTTTCATTTTTTGTAAATTTAAGGCCGAGTCCCCCCATATGTAACCTTTTTAAGATGTTAATGGAAGACTCTTTATTTTGCACTGCTATTTCAGTTATTTATCGTTCTTATTTGACGTAGTGAAATGAGAGTGACCGAGGTCGAGCTAAAGATTACCTGCATGCCTTTATCGCCTGATACAGCACGGAGCTCGGAGATCGGGGATCCCTCCGTCCCCTGATGGAACATGGAGCTCGGAGATCAGGGGGTCTTTATCCCCTGATGGAGCGCGGAGCGCGGAGCTCGGAGATCAGGGGGTCTTTCGCCTCTGATGGAGCGCGAAGCTCGGAGATCAGACGTCCCTTCGACAACTGATGGAGCACGAGGCTCAGACATCAGAAGGAAGGTCTTTGGTCGAAGCTGCTGTGGACTTCTTCATTCGGCCTCTGATGGAGCTTTTGAGCTCGGGAATCAGAGGGAAGGCTGCTCGCTTGGCGCGAGATAAGGGTCGTTGTGGACCTAAGCCGTTGTGGGCCTTGGTGCACCTCTTGAGTGAGCGTTTAAACTCGGAAACGAGAAGGACATGGGCCTCGCCTCAAACCGTTGTCCGTCAAGTGGCCAGCTCGGGTCGGACTACGATAAGAGGGACTTCGCCGGGGTCAGAAACTGCGAGTTTGAAATAATAAGACAGTGAATGTTTAACAATCTTTTTATTGAAGACAGAAATCAAAGTTGGATACAATCTTGATGTTCGTCTTTTCGTTAATTCCCCCTTTGGGGTGCGAGCCTTCTATTGCGCGTTGGAGCCGGCCAAAGCGAGTGCTTCCTTCTCAGCCCGGCGGTCCGACTTCAGGCATAGGTATTGGCACCTTTTTGCCCCGTCCAGGTCTACGGGGATGGTGACCACATCCTCTTTTTCCGATAAGAACCTCATTTTGAGATGAACCGTGGAGGCTACAGCTCTGAGTTTCCCTAATGTCGGTCGTCCGAGGATACAGTGATACGGGGATGAGCAAGGTAACACTAGGAACCTGGTCTTGATGGTTGTTGAGAGCTTGTCTTCCCCGTAGGTTACTCTTAGCTTGAGGTAGCCTAGGGGTCGAGTCCTGGCGCCGTTGAGTCCCACCAGATCGGATCCTTCGTAGTTGGAGAGGTCCTTTTCGAAAATTTTAAGTTTGGGGAGCAGTTCTTTGAAGAGAATGTCCACCGAGCTCCCTTGGTCGACTAGGATTCTTTTTACATCGACCCCAGCCAACACGGCTGAAATGACTTAAGGGATTTATTCGTTGGGTTTACCTCGGGGGAGATCTGATTCGGCGAATGATAGAGGGGGTCTGTCTTTTCTGTTCGCGAGTGATCCCGTGGCCGAGCCGATGCTGAGAACTTCCTCCCAATGTCGCTTGATGGAGCGCTTTGTTCTTCGGACCTCCATGGAGTAGCCCCCATGATGACCATGGCCACGGGGCATGGTCTCTGCGACCTCGGCGTTTCTTCCGCAGAATCATTGCTGTCGGCAGGGGACTTTGTCATTTACCGCGACTTTGGACTTCCGAGGTGAGTGTTTTGGAGACCTCTCCCTCTTCTTGTCATCCGTCCTTAGGTACCGCTTCAGCTTCCCTTGTTGGATTAAGTCATCTATGTCGTCTTTCAAGACCCTGCAAGCTTCCGTGCCGTGGCCGCTGCTCCGGTGGTATCTGCAGTAAGCTTTTTGGTTGGTGTTTCCCCGTTGAGGTATTGGAGCTGGTCACTTTACATCGCGGAATTCGATGCTTGCGCATTCGGCCAGAATTTTTTCCGTTGTGGCATTGAGCTCGGAGTATTCCGCGTGTCTCCCGCGCCACTCTTTGGTGCTAGCCCCAGAATCCTTCTTGCTGTTCCCTTTGCCCGGCACTAGGGCTGGATTGAAAGTGTCTGCGGCGTCGGCCTCCTCGTAATCAATATAGTGCTGTGCTCGCCTTAGGAATTTGTCCTGGGTCTTCAGCTTTCGTAGCCCGACGCTGATTTGGAAGAGGCTCCCCTTTCTTAACCCGTGCCTCATGAACAAGACTCTGATGTCGTCGGAGAGTTGATGCACGTCATCAGCTATATGGTTATACCGTTCAATGTAGTCCCTTAGAGATTCCTTTTCCCCCTGTCGGATTCCCTGTAGGACATCTTCAGATTTGGGCTTCACCCTGGAGGCGGTGAAGCGTGATGAGAACAGCTTCGTGAACTGCTTCCAACCCAATATGGACCCCGGAGGCAGGTCGCAGTACCATTTGAGGGCGCATTTGCTTAGCGAAAGGGGGAAAAGCTTGCATCGGACATAATTCGAGGTGTCGTGGTTTTCTTGTGGGGAGAAGAGTCCCTAGATGAGGAGGAGGAGGAGGAGGACGGATCATCCGAGTGGCCCGGGGAACCTGACCCCGACGGGGAAAGAGGAGTCGAAGGTTTACCACGTCTTTTCTTCCTTCGGACCAGTAGGGAGGTGTTGCTGGGGGTGCTATCCCGTGGAGGTGACGTGCGGCGCCTCCGAGATACCACGGTCTGAGGTGGAGACGGCTGAGGTCGAGTTTCGTGTTCGGGTTGAGCTGCAGTGGCCCTGGCAATGGCGGCCATTTCTTGTTGCATCAAGCCCTGACTGCGCCGTTCCAGTACATCGAGGAGTTGACTCACTTATTGGAGCTGCGCCGGGATGGCGTTGATCTATGGAACCGGGAGGGACGGCGGAAGCCGTTCCAGACTGGGAATTACCGGGGCTTCTTTCGGGATAGTCTGCACGTCTCCCTCAGGAGTGTCCTGAGGACGGGCCCGGAATTCTCGTTTTGGAGTCGAGATTGAGATCGAGTGGGTGGTCGTCCTCGCGAAGCCTTGTGAAGTTGAGGATGAAGTCAGATCGAAGAGATTTCACTCCCTCTGTGGTCGCCAATGTTCGGTACCAGAGTACAAGTGGTTGCCTCGGATAATCGTGCGCCGGGAGGACGGAAGGATGACTTCGGGCTGCCGAGTCTGGACCTTAGATTGATCGAGGTGTGCTTCTCCCGCGCCTCGGGGGGGGGGTACCTGCAAGCACTCCGATGCCTAAGTCAGCAAGGGAAGTAAAGAGGTAATAGAGACGGGAATAGAAAGCGTACCTGAAAGCGATGAGTGAATTCAATTTTTATAGAGCAGATCGCCGTGTCCGTGCCATTGGATCGAACGAGGGGGTTCTGTCCGTTGGATGCGGATCCGGGTGCGGCGGAAGGCAGAGAAGGGTCTGGCCCAAATGCCATAAGTTTGTCCCGGTCTGGAACAAAATTCAATAACACATAACAGGATTTAATAGAAAAAGAATAGAGGTTTTCAAGCTTCCACCGCAACGATCTTGCTCAGAATTGACAGGATGAAAAGGTTGAAGAGTGGCCAAAAGAAAATCCTGATCAACCCTCTCCTCCGCAGACAACTCACGACTCCACTCAAGATTCCAACACGAGATGTTGTCAAGCAAGTACCCATGCTGCATAACACTAGGGAATTAATCCTTAAATATCACATTGCTAGCCCATTTATATCTCCAAAAGGAAATCAAATTCCCCTTCCCCAACATATGTCTAGGCGCAGAATCAAAGGCTCCCTGCCAAGAAAGAATTCCATCTTCCAAAAGTAATAGATCCCTCAACCATAAATCGTCATACCGATGAGAAATAAGCTTCCACCAGTTGCACGATTGTCGTTGATGCATCTACACTTCCATTTTCACAAAAGAGCCAAATTGAAGGCTTCCAGATTGTTCACCCTCAAACCACCATCCTTTTTGGGTCTACAAACCTTGTCTCAAGTCACCCAATAAACGGGATGACCCACTTTAGATCCCCCCCACAGAAAGTCCCTCTGATTCCTGACAAGCTCTTGAATAACAATCCTGGGAGCCTTGCAAAAAGAGAACGTATAAAGCGGAATACTATTGAGAGCTGAGTTAATGAGAGTCACTCTACCCCCACTAGACAAGAAACGGTCATTCCTTAATGAGAGTCACTCTACCTAAGTATATCTTCTTCTAGGATTGGCTCCCACCGGAATTCCCAAAAAATTAAACGGAATAGCAACGGTGCTACAAGACAAGAAAGTTGCAGTGACCTTTAAATTTATGCCATAAAGACAACTCTTATGATAGTTCACCTACATCCCCGATAGCAATTCAAAAATTCTGAAAATAGACTTAATACACCATAAATTCTCTAAGGTGCCCTTGCCAACAAAAATAGTGTTGTCCGTGATACCAATTCCCGATACCAATTCAAAAATTCTGAAAATAGACTTATTATGAACCTGAAACTGAAAAAACATCCTTCATGCCCAACTTTCTGAACCATACCAGTTAGACCCTCGGCAATAATCAGAAAGAGAAAAGGAGATAAGGGATCCTCTTGCTTAAGGCACCTATGAATCTTGAAATCCCCGGTTGGGTTCCCGTTGACTAGAACCGACATCGAAAAACTGTAAAGGCAAAACTCAATCCAAATATTCCACTTCGAACCGAAACCCATCCGGCGCATCATGTACTCATGAAAGCCCCAGAAAATATAATCATAAGCCTTTTCAAAATCTACTTTAAACAACATCCACTCATCTTTTTTTCACTTCGCCAAGTCAACCAGTTCATTAACTACCAACACCCCCATCCAAAATTTGTCGACCCAAAATAAAACTAGATTGACACAGTGAAATAATCCTAGGAAAAACCTCTTCAATCTGCTGGCTAACACTTTAGCCAAGATTTTATAGATACAACCAATAAGACAAATCGGGCAATACTCCTTAAGATTTAGAGGACTGTCCTTCTTTAGGCATGACAACATTAGCATGAAACTCACCTAAGAAACCCAAGATGTCCTCCATCACCACTTCCCAGCAATTTTTAATAAAATTAAGGTTTAAATCGTCAAGCCCTCGGCTTTTATTTTCGTCACAACCCCAACTTCCAGTTTCAGCTCCTCCTCCACGAAAGGAGCAATCAGATGATATTAATCATCCTCTCTGATCTTACCGAACTCAATACCCCCGGGAGTCGGTCTTTTGAAAGACTCCTTGACATAACTAGCTTCGAAAAATCTTTTCACTTCTTGTTTCACATCCTCCAGCTTCCTCCCATCCCTATTCAGAGAAATGATCTGATTAGCTCTATTACGATTCTTGAAGCAAGAATGAAAAAACTAAGATTTATGATCTCCTTCTCTGATCCACTTAGCTCTAGATTTTTGTTTGATCATACTCTCTTTGATATGAAAACAAAGGGGGAGAAAGACTTGCTTCTTATTGCATTGCTTACTCGTTTATTTCACTCACTATATGTTATTGGATTAGTTTATTTTTTTGATGCTTATGCTTAGGGGGAGCTTATGCCGTTGTTTCTCGTTTATCGCCTCTCTATGCATAAGGTAATTTGTTATCATCAAAAAGGGGGAGTTTGTTGAACCAAGGTCAAACACTCTTTGTTTTGTATGATAAAAAATTACAGTCTGTTTACTAATGGTTATAGTTGAACCAAAGCACAGGGCATGAACAAAAACACAGGGCATGAACTAAAGCGCTTGTGATGATATCTTAAAGTGTATCAACTCGGAGGAGAAGCTACTCAAACGTTCAAGTGTGACGTCACTTAATGGTTAACGTGTGAAGAATGTGAGCAAAAACGTCAACGTACCAGAAGTGGAGGCCAGAGCCTCTATTTATAGACATAGTGCCGTACCTAGGCCGTTGGATGCGTGGGAGAGATCCTGACCATTGGGTATGATCGTAGTGCGGACGCAGATGTTCTGGAATGCAGAAAGTGGGCCTGGCCCAGGCCAGTGATGGTTTGGCCCAGTCTGAAACAGTTGCCCCTCATATCGAGGGCGAGGTTAGCATCAGTTCGGCCTCGGCTTGTTTTCTACTTGCCCCTTGAGGTGCGGACTGGTTGAGCCCTGCTTTTTCCTGAAAGGTAAGTCAGATAAATTTGGATTGCCTTGGGGAGCTCGGGTACCTGTTTGCGTAGAGTTGAAGAGGCGCGCATTGATTTGTTGTGACGCTTCGCCTCCTGCTTCTATAAAAGGCGACTTGGAGATTCATTTGACCATTCTTGTATATTTCTTCACTCTGAGCTCTGCAAAGCGAACTCTTTTCGTTGGCGCGCGAGATCAACATTTCATTTGTCAACGTCGTTTCCTGGGTTTACTCTTCAGCGAGATCACAATTCAGTCCGACATCCGAAAGTTTCTGCACAAAGGTTAGTTACTCTGCATAAACATTTAAATGCTTTAGTACTGTCCGTGGCCGACGTTGTCGCCTCGGCGATCATCGCTGCTCTCTCCGGGGGGAGGAGGTAGTCCGGCCTCGGGAGTCTCTGAGGCCCAGACACATAACGCTAAAACTTTAGGGAGCCTGATATAGATAGATTTGGTGATAGTGCCGTCCTCCCCTTGCAGATAATGGCCCGAACTAGGAGTGAGGAACAGCCGATTCCTGGGAAGCCGCCTGGAAAACCGATCTTGCGAAAGTCGACAACAGGAGATCCAATGTTGGCCCCTAGGGGAGCCCCGTCTCTAACGTCTTCGACATATGCCCCTTCTCTTGCGGCGTCAGGGACTTCGACTAGGGAGCTGGTTCATCAGACCAAAATTAGTTATCAAATCAACAAACCCCCTTTGATTCACAATTATTTTTTATGAATTTGTTCCCCACTCATTGGATGGTGAATTATCGTCTTTCTTTTTTGTTGGAGTTTTGTTTTTCGTAGTGCTTCAAATTTCTTTACAAATAAAATATCCCTGAAACTACTCTTAAGGAAAATGATCATTTACTTTGAACCATTATACCAGAATGATTTTTAGGATTATGTCCAACGTACAATCAATATTTATGCAAAAGCTATCGATCATTATACCATAGTTAATGCAAACATTAATGTCGTGAATGACTATCCACATGATGAAGTAGTTTTTGCTCATAGGGCAAGGAGGCTAGTGATTGGACTCAAGAGTGTCAAATATTTCAGGTTTTTTTTTCTATCCCCACCATTTCAAAATCTACTCCCACAAAATTTAAAAACCTGAAAATATCCCCAAAAAATTTAAGTTCAAACGGATTTGTCTCCTGTTAGATACATCTGCTTTGAATTTTTTCAAAGCGGATTTATCTAATACGAGATAAAAGGATTTAACCTCAAAGGGTGAGGGTAGAAAAAAAACCCAAAAAGTGAACATCATTCTTGAAATTACAAGTAAATAGATGACATATGTTTTCACTAAATTAAATAGGTTTATATATTTGATCCCCCCTTACAAATATACCATTTTCCATTTACCCCCCTGTAAAAAAAAAGTTTACGGTTACCCCCCTACAAATATAAACAGTTTTCGGTCACCCCCCTCTGTTAGATTATGTAGTGTATAATAGGTATAAACCATGTACGGTTACCCCCCTGCAAAATATAAAAAGTTTACGGTTACCCCCCTGCAGGGGGTAACTAGAAACACTTATTATTTGCAAGGTTGATTTTAAAATTTTATTTTTACAGGGGGGTAAATGGAAAAATGGGATATTTGCCGGGGGGATCAAATATTTAAGCCAATTAAATATATTACTATGCCTGTAACTTTTTTTGACAAAAAAAAGTTTGAGTGACTTGGGCTCTGGAGGCTCATTATGGTCAGGGAAGGCCTAACGACTCTTTAAGCGCTAATAGAGGTACTAACAGATTACCCACTAAAGAGATCCTCATATCGACAGCAGGAGTTGAACTCATCCTCTTGCAGCGAGTGAGTCAACTCCTTACTCTTCCTCTCACTTTATTCATGAGAATTTATGAGATCTCTTCGTTTTTAAACTATATGTATGTTTATTTAATTTCACTTTCTGATTTTGGGATTAGAAAAAGAGCAAACAGCCGCACTTTTTGGAAGGAACACTTGATGAGTCCCCATCACATGATGGTTTTCAGTGTTAAAAAGGGATTTTTACTTGGAGTTTTTGATGAATAACAATGAAGTTGATGAGAATTTAACAATTTGTGCTATTAGAAATTTATTTGCTATGCAGTGTTTATGCTGGGTTTTGTCGTGATTTTGTGCCCAGGGACTAGGTGGAATTGAAGAACAAAGCAGTGCAGGCAATTGGACTCAATGGTGCAATAGCAAGGAGCATTCGGCCAAATGGCGCGCAACTGGCGCGTGAGTGGCGCACCACGCGCGAGAAGACAGCAGGAAAGGCGCCCAACTGGCGCTGGAGTGCGAGTGGCGCGCCAATCAGCGGCAGACGCGTTAAAACACGCGTTGGACGCATTTTTCAGTATCGGGGGGGGGACGTATTTTGAACCCTAGCACACGGCGAGAACTGATTGCTCTGGATCGGCGTTGAAGATTCGAGACGTGGGAACAGGGATTGAAGCTTCACATGTGTTCGTCTACATCTCCAATTTGTAATTCTTCTCCTTCCTTTTCCTTAATCATGTGTAACTAAACCCTAATGTTAGGGATGAATGAATATTGACGTAGCGCTATTGTCGATGGTTTAGAATTTTATTTATATCATACTCTCTCGTATTTTGCGTATCGAATTTCTACGCTTAATGCTTTTTATGGTTGGAAAACTCATACAATGATATTTTGTTCAATTATGAAATGGAAGTTTTGTTTTTGAATGTTTGAAATTCTATACCTTCAATTCGTAGCTTAGGAATAATCTATGAGTTGTTGTATATTGCAAACCCTCGTTTTAAATGCTTGTCGTTAATTAGAATCGCTTAAGGAATTAGGGTTTGTAGTTATCGACAAAGGACTAGTTACCTAAGGAATTAGGAATTAGTGAATGTTGTGGGTTTGATAGCAAAATTAGAGAGAGCTTATCCTTCAAATTAAATAAGTGCAATAGTGTGAAATCAATAGGAATTCATCCCTAGCATCTTCTCCATCGTATCTTTTCAAACGCGTTCTTCGTTTCTATTATTAAAAACATAAAAAGAATATTTTATTGCTTTACTTTAGAGCTTCATAGCTCAATCAAATCAATCTCATCCTAGTTCACTTTGGTTCCTTTAGTAGTTGTTAACGTAACTGGTAATTAAACTCGATCCTTGAGGACGATACCCGGTACTTGCCGGTTTTATTACTTGCACGATTCGGTACACTTGCCGAAAGTTCAACAAGTTTTTGGCGCCGTTGCCGAGGGCCGAAATTACATTCACCAGTAATTCGAAGGCAACTGCTAATTCGAACCCGTACATATTTACATTTACTTTAGCTTTAGTTTTGTTTATTGAATATATATATTACACAGTTTGCTTTGACACTTGTCTGAGTTTCCTGTTGTCTCAGTGCATGCGTGGAACAGTAGATCCTAAAGATTTACTCTTCAATCCTGAGATCGAGAAGACTGCGAGAGCTAATCGAAAGGAAGCAAAGTTAAGAAAGCAAAGAGAGCAAATCTCAACAACCGGAGAGTCTTCTATGCAACCAACTGTGACTGAAATCATGGGAGACGCTTCACCACCAAGGCGCACTCTAGGCAACTTTGGGAGAAGAAACCAAGGCGTCCAAGCTTACACCTTCCAACCTGTGGGAGCGGTAGCATTTGAGATCAAGTCTTCGATTCTCAACTCCTTGAAATCAGAACAATTCTCTGGGTCTGATGCTGAAGATCCAAATCAACACTTATTTCAATTCTATGAAATTTGTGGGTCCACAAATCCTGCGGGAGTGACTGAAAACCAGAAAAAGTTGCGGCTATTTCCATATACTTTGACTGGTAGGGCTAAAGATTGGCTGAACACTATCCCAGCAGGAACTATCAACAATTGGGGTGATCTAGAGAACAAATTTCTTGAAAGATTTTTCCCAATTTCAAAGTTCATCAAGAAGCGGGCTGAAATATCAAACTTCGAGCAGGGGGACACAGAATCTCTATATGATGCGTGGGAAAGGTTCAAATTGCTGTTAAAGAAATGTCCTTCGCATGGTATTGATGACTTTGTTCAGTTGCAAACCTTCTGTCATGGTTTGCGGCTCAAACAAGGATGATGCTAGATGCCTCAGCTGGAGGGTCTTTGGGTACCAAAACTGCAGAGGAAGCAAGACAATTGGTAGAGCATATGGCTTCTAATGAGTACAGAATTCAAAATGATAGAGGGGCAACAATGAAGAAAGGGATGTTAGCGTTGGACTCTAATAGTGCTGTGTTGGCTCAACAAAAGGTAATGTCACTTCAAATCGAGGCTCTCACTAAACAGTTAGCTGCTGCCTTGCCAGGTGGATCTCAAACTCCTGCAACTGCTCAAGCAGTGCATTTCGGTGCGTGTAACTATTGTGGTAGAGAAGCTCATGAAGGTGACTGTGCAACTCATGGAGATAGCAGTGAACAGGTTAATTACATGGGAAACTTTCAGATGCAAGGTGGGAACCCGTTTTCTAACACATACAATTCTGGGTGGAAGAATCATCCCAACTTCTCTTGGAAAAATAATGATGCCGCAGGGTCAAGTCAGCAACAACAGTATCAAGCACCTCATCAAGAACAAAAGAAGCCATCTCAAATGGAAGATGCTTTGACTCAATTCATGCAGATGACAAAGACAACTTTCTTATCTCAAGACCAAGCTATGAAAAATATGGAAAAGAATCATGAAGCTTCCATGAAAAACTTAGAGGTTCAGATTGGGCAATTATCAAAGAAACTTGCTGAATCATCTGGTAGTGGATTCTCTGCTACTACTATTGATAACCCAAAAAATGAAACTGCTAAGGCTATTACACTAAGAAGTGGTCGGGAGTTGAAGACTCCTGTGGTAAATTGTGAGAAGAAGGTGTCAGTAGAAAATGAAAAAAGTGAGTTGAGTGAAAAAAATGAAAAAAATGGAGAAGTCGAAAATGAGTTGAGTGGAAAAAATGAGGGAGGTGTGAAGTCTAACCTTGATGAAAACAAATTGTTTTTTGATGTGCAGGTGAAAGAGAAACCAAAGGCACCTCCTTCACACATAAAGTTGCCATATCCTCGTGCTAGTAAGAAGAATCAAAAAGATGAGCAGTTTGCAAAGTTCATGGATATTTTCAAGCAGCTTCAAATCAACATACCCTTTGCAGAAGCTCTGGAACAGATGCCCACTTATGCCAAGTTCATGAAGGAGCTGTTGACAAAGAAGAGGAAATTCAAAGAAGACGAAACAGTGGCTTTGACTGAAGAGTGCAGTGCTATCATCCAAAGGAAGCTTCCTCAGAAAATGAAAGATCCTGGAAATTTCACCATCCCTTGTGCAATTGGTGACTTAGCTATTGGCAAGGCTCTTTGTGATCTGGGGGCTAGCATTAATCTTATGCCCTTATCGATGCTGAAGAGACTTGGTGGAGGTGAGGTTAAACCAACTAGAATGTCGTTGCATCTTGCTGATCGATCCATCAAATATCCCTATGGAGTCGTAGAAGATGTTCTGGTAAGAGTTGACAAATTTCTATTTCCTGTTGACTTTGTAATTCTTGACATGGAGGAAGATACCAAGGTACCAATTATCCTTGGTAGACCATTCTTAGCCACTGGGAGTGTAACACCCCGGAAATAATTTAATTAAAATAGTTGATTGAATTATTAAAATAATTTGGAGGCGGGATATAGATAAATTAAAAGGTTAATATTTTATATGCGTAGGAGGTGAAACGAGTAAAGAAGGTGGTGACGTAGAGAGCCCAGTGTTTACTGAGCCCTCAACTTAAACCCTGGGGGTTTAAGCCAAACCCTCATTCGCAGCAAGCAAAAGAAAAACGAAAGTGAGAGTGAGAGAGAGAGCACGCGGCGCAAAGAGGGAGAGAAGAGGAGGGTTTCGCGAAGAATTTCAAAAGGAGATCGTTCGTGTTGCTGTGGTTTTGTTCGTGTCTCGTTCGTCGTGTTCCGGAGCTTACGTTATTCGAGGTAAGGGTGGGCTTAACCTTGATAATGGGTTGATGATAATTATGTGTGGGTAGTCTAGGATTTTGTTGAATTGTTCGTGTTGTTGCATATCGTGTTTTCGTTGAGATTGGTGCTTTGATGATTATTGCACGTTATTGTGATTTGTTTCGTTATTTGTTGTTGCGTGATTGTTGTATCACGATGATGGTGTTGTTATTGTTCGTGTTTTTGTTGTTGCTGTGCGTGGTTGATTGTTGTTGTCGCGTTGTCGAACTGTCGTTTTTGTTGTGGTGGTTGCGGTGTCGTTGCCGTTAGGGTTTGGTGTTTGGCAATTTAGCGATTCTGGACACAGGTTCGGTTTTTCTAAAACTGGCGCTGTTTGGTTGATCCAAAAATTATGAGGTTGATTGTTTTTGAAAATAGACTTAACGCCGGTCGTTTTGGCACTGGTTTCGTCAAATTCGGAGTTGCATAGCTCGAGTTATAGGCGATACAAGTTAGGTTAAAATTCTGGAAACGATTTGGGTATAGATTCGGTATATCGGTGACTGGGAACGTTGTATTGACCGAAAAATTATGTGGTTTATTTTTCTGGAAAATAGACTTAATGCTTGTTAATTTGGCACTGGTTTGGTTGCGTTTAGAGTTGTGTAGCTCGAGATATGAATTCCACAAGTTAGAGTAAGATTCTGGAAACAATCTGGACACAGGGTCAGTGTTTTGGTTACCACGTTTTCAAAAGAACTCCTTTTCGAACGAATCCAATTTCTTTGAAAACTAGACAAAATTTGCCCCAGTTTATGCACAAGTTTCATGCAATTTGATTGAGTTTTGGTCACTTTGGAATTGCTTGAATTTGAAGGACAGAAACTGTCCTCTTTTGCAACTAGCCTGTGTGCTTTTCGAAAACTGTACCTATTGGACACTCCCCTTCAAAAACTGAACTTAGGGATGATAACCAGACCCATAGGGCTTTCCAACAAGTATTTATTTGTTGAAATCCGATGTCGTTTGCTATTTTAATTAATTCGCTGAAGTAGGTGCGATGTGCCTAGGCGCTGTGCGCCAGTCTTGTGCGTGGTGTGCGTGCGTTATGTCCGCGTTGTGGAGCCGTCTGGTGTTAATATTTCAGGTGCGGTGCTGGTATGCTCAGGAGAGTTTAGTGGTAGCTGTGATGCTACAACTTGGTGCTATTTTTGGTGAAATCATTTGTTTTGATTCTGGTGATATAGTATTTATTTTAAATACTTGTTATGGTGAGTTGGTGCATAATCATGGTGTCGCATTGTCATATGCATGTTTTGGTGATATAGGCTCTGCCTCTGGTGTTTATTGGTGATATGCCCGTCGTGGCTCATTTTGGTGATCGGTACCGCATGCATATGCCCACTGGAGGGGTTACATATCATCCCATTGTCTATGAATGTTATAACTTTGGTGGTTCACTGTGGAATGGACTTTTCCTTTGGTATCTGGTGCTGTGATATGGTGTAATTGTATTGTGTTGCTGTAGTTACCTGATGCTAGCATATTTTTATCATCTGCTTATTACCTCTGTTAGACTCACCCCTTCTGCTTGGAATGTTGCTCTCATGCGGCAACGCTGCAGGTGATCGCTAGTGCTCGTGGAGGAATTGCTAGGTTTTGCTTCCTCTCTCGTTTGGGTCTGTGTCATCTCTGATATGTAGCACCGGGGAGTCGTTAGTTATCGTTTTGAACTATTATTTTAGTTATTGGAAATTGTTTTAATTAATTTTGGAGATGTCTCTAATTGTTAATTCTGGAGATGTTTAAACTGGTTAATATTTCCGCTGCTTGGTGATTTCTTTTATATAAATTATTTTGGAGATTTTTTTTTGGAATAAATGGTGTTTTTTTTTAAAATGGTGAAAAATGTAGCGCCCTTCGAGGTGACTCTGATAATTGTCTATTTAGTTGTAATAGTAAAAGGGGGGTGTTACATTAGTGGTATCAGAGCAGTTCGGTCTGTCTGGCCAAGTTGTCGAGTCGTCGAGTCGAGTAACACTTGAGTAATTGTTACTCGTTCCTGATTATAGTTTCTGTTGCAGTGTTAGGTTGAGATGGCAGGACGGAACGATGCTGCACTCGCTGCTGCTTTGCAGGCTGTGGCTCAAGCTGTGGAGAATAACCCAGGTGCTGCTGGTGATGCTGGGTCGCGCAGTTTGGCTACGTTTCAGAGGGAGAATCCTCCTACCTTTAAGGGCAAGTATAACCCTGATGGTGCTTTGGCGTGGCTGAAAGAGATGGAGAGAATCTTTCGTGTTATGGATTGCTCTGAGGCGCAGAAAGTCAGGTATGGTACTCATATGCTGGCAGAGGAGGCTGATGACTGGTGGTTGGAGGTGAGGCAGAGGTTGGCGACTGTGAATGAAGAGGTCACTTGGGTTGTGTTCAGCAGAGAATTTCTGAGAAAGTATTATCCTGAAGATGTCCGTGGGAAGAAGGAGATTGAGTTTCTGGAGCTGAAGCAGGGTAATATGTCGGTGACTGAGTATGCTGCCAAGTTCATTGAATTGGCGAAGTTCTATCGACATTATGGTGAGGCTGGTGCTGAATTCTCCAAATGCATCAAGTTTGAAAATGGGTTGCGGGCTGATATCAAGAAGGCGATAGGGTATCAGAAAATTCGGGTGTTCTCGGAGTTGATTGACAGCTGCAGAATCTTCGAGGAAGACAGTAATGCTCATTCTAGAGTCATGAGGGATAGGCAGAAGAATTTCTCGAGTCGTGGGAAGCCGTATGAGGTTCCAGCTGGTAAGGGCAATCAGAGAACTGCTGTGGGTAAGAGACCTAGTGGGGGAGATGCTGCTGCTAGTGTGGTATGTTACAAGTGTGGTAAACCCGGTCATAAGCGTCCTGACTGTCCAGGTGATGTGAAGAAGTGCTACAAGTGTGGTAAAGAGGGTCATATGGCGTCTAGCTGTGATCGAAAGGATGTGTTATGCTACAACTGTGGTGAGGGTGGTCATATCAGCACTCAGTGTCCTAAACCGAAGAAAGAAAGGTCCGTTGGGAAGGTGTTCGTTCTGGCGGGGTCAGATGCAGTGAATGAGATCAGAGGTACATGCTATATTAATAATTCTCCTCTTATTGCTATTATTGATACTGGTGCTACCCATTGTTTTATTGCTACTGCATGTGTTGAGAAATTGGATCTTGTTTTATCTTCTATGTTGAGGGAGATGGTTATCGATACTCCGGCTAAGGGTTCGGTGACTACCTCGGTTGTTTGTGCTAAATGCCCTTTATCGATATTCGGTAATGATTTTCTCGTTGACTTGATTTGTTTGCCGCTGAACGGAATGGATGTTATTCTAGGTATGGACTGGTTAGTTGATAACCATGTTCATATCAACTGTCATGAAAGGTCTGTGAGTTTCTTTTCTCTTGAAGAGGAAGAGTCTGGTTTGTTGTCTGCTGGTCAGTTGCATAGGGTAATGAGGGAAGACGTCCAGTTGTTTTCATTAATGGCGTCATTGTCTGCTGAGAGCCAAGCGAAGGTTGATGAGTTGCAGGTGGTGCGAGAGTTTTCTGAGGTTTTTCCCGACGAGATTCCGGATGTACCACCAGAGAGAGAGGTTGAGTTTGCTATTGATCTGGTACCTGATACTAAACCTGTGTCTATGGCACCGTATAGAATGTCTGCATCTGAATTGTCAGAACTGAAGAAGCAACTCGAGGATCTGCTTGAAAAGAAATTTGTGAGGCCAAGTGTGTCGCCGTGGGGAGCTCTAGTGTTGTTGGTGAAAAAGAAAGATGGTAGTATGAGGTTGTGCGTAGACTATCGGCAGCTGAATAAGGTGACTATTAAGAACAAGTATCCGCTTCCGAGGATTGATGACTTAATGGATCAGTTGGTGGGTGCTCAGGTGTTCAGTAAAATAGATTTGAGATCGGGTTATCATCAGATCAAGGTGAAAGACGAAGACATTCAGAAGACAGCTTTCAGAACCCGTTATGGGCATTATGAGTATTCCGTGATGCCTTTCGGTGTGACTAATGCGCCGGGAGTGTTCATGGAGTACATGAATCGTATCTTTCGTGAGTATCTGGATCGGTTTGTGGTGGTATTCATTGACGACATCCTAATTTATTCTAAGTCAGAAGAGGAGCATGCAGAACATCTGAGATTGGTATTGGAAATTCTGAGGGACGGGAAATTATATGCGAAGCTGTCTAAGTGTGAGTTTTGGTTGAAGGAGGTTAGCTTTCTGGGTCATGTTATTTCGGGGAATGGAATTGCCGTGGATCCGTCTAAGGTTGATGTCGTGTTACAATGGGAGTCTCCGAAGTCAGTTACTGAGATTAGAAGTTTTCTGGGTCTGGCAGGTTACTATAGAAGGATTTTCGAAGTTGGCACTTCCGTTGACTCAGTTGACTTGCAAGGGTAAAGCTTTCATCTGGGATGACTGTTGTGAAGAGAGCTTCAAAGAATTGAAGAAGAGGTTGACGACGTCTCCTGTTCTGACGTTGCCTAATCCGGAAGAGTCGTTTGTGGTGTATTGTGATGCTTCCAAGATGGGGTTGGGAGGTGTGCTTATGCAGAATGGTAAGGTAGTTGCCTATGCGTCGAGACAGTTGAGGACTCATGAGAAGAACTACCCTACCCATGATTTAGAACTTGCTGCAGTTGTGTTCGCGTTGAAAATTTGGAGACATTATCTGTATGGTTCGAGGTTTGAGGTGTTCAGTGATCATAAGGGTTTGCAGTATCTGTTTGATCAGAAAGAGTTGAATATGAGACAGCGCAGATGGTTGGAGTTGCTGAAAGACTATGACTTTAGCTTGAACTATCATCCGGGAAAGGCTAATGTGGTAGCTGACGCTTTAAGTCGAAAGACGTTGCATATGTCAGCAATGATGGTTAGAGAACTCGAATTAATTGAGCAGTTCAGGGATATGAGTTTGGTTTGTGAAGTGACGCCTCAGAGTGTCAGATTGAGGATGTTGAAGATTGATAATGAATTCATGGCTAGCATTCGAGAAGCTCAGAAGTTAGATGTTAAATTAGTTGACCTGATGGTTGGGATTGATCAATCCGAGAATAAAGACTTTGAGTTGGATGCGCAGAATGTATTGAAGTACCGTGGAAGAATCTGCATTCCTGATGATGAGGAGATGAAAAGAGCAATTTTAGAAGAAGGTCATAGGAGTAAGTTGAGTATCCATCCGGGAGCTACAAAGATGTATCAGGATCTGAAGAAGATGTTTTAGTGGCCTGGTATGAAGCGTCATGTGGCGCAGTTTGTGTATTCCTGCTTGACTTGTCAGAAATCGAAGGTTGAGCATCAGAAGCCTGCTGGGTTGATGCAACCGTTGGAGATTCCGGAATGGAAGTGGGATAGTATTTCTATGGATTTCGTGATAGGGTTACCTAATACTGTGAGGGGGCACGATTCGATTTGGGTGATTGTGGATAGATTGACGAAGTCTGCTCATTTTATTCCTATCAATATCACGTATCCGGTGTCGAGATTGGCAGAGATTTATATTCAGGTGATTGTGAAGTTGCATGGTGTTCCTTTGTGCATTGTGTCTGACAGAGATCCTAGGTTCACTTCTGATTTCTGGAAGAGTTTGCAAGAAGCGTTGGGTTCTAAATTGAGGTTGAGTTCAGCTTATCATCCTCAAACTGATGGGCAGACAGAGAGGACCATTCAGTCGTTGGAAGACTTGTTGAGATCTTGTGTTCTTGAGCAGGGAGGTGCGTGGGATACTCACCTTCCGTTGATCGAGTTTACTTACAACAATAGTTACCATTCTAGCATCGGGATGGCACCGTTCGAGGCATTGTATGGTCGGAGATGTAGGACTCCGTTGTGTTGGCATGAATCTGGGGAGAGTATTGTTCTTGGACCCGAGGTTGTTCGAGAGACTACTGAAAAGGTGAAATTGATCCGTGAGAAAATGAAAGCGTCGCAGAGTAGACAGAAGAGCTATCATGATAAGAGAAGGAAGGATTTAGAATTCCAAGCTGGTGATCATGTGTTTTTGAGAGTCACGCCTATGGCTGGTGTTGGGCGTGCATTGAAGACAAAGAAGTTGACTCCTCGTTTCATTGGACCGTATCAGATCACTGAGAGAATTGGTAATGTTGCTTATAGGGTGGCCTTGCCGCGTAATCTTTCGAATTTGCACGATGTATTTCATGTGTCGCAACTTCGGAAGTATATTTCGGATCCGTCCCATGTGATTCCGATGGATGATGTGCATGTGCGGGATAATCTCACTGTGGAGACAATGCCTGTGCGAATTGAAGATCGTGAAGTGAAGACTTTACGTGGCAAAGAGATAAACCTGGTGAAAGTGGTCTGGTTAGGAGCTGCTGGTGAAAGCATGACATGGGAGTTGGAGAGCAAGATGCGAGAGTCCTATCCGGAGCTGTTTGAATCAGGAATGTTTTCGAGGACGAAAGATTCTAAGTGGGGGAGGGTTGTAACACCCCGGAAATAATTTAATTAAAATAGTTGATTGAATTATTAAAATAATTTGGAGGCGGGATATAGATAAATTAAAAGGTTAATATTTTATATGCGTAGGAGGTGAAACGAGTAAAGGAGGTGGTGACGTAGAGAGCCCAGTGTTTACTGAGCCCTCAATTTAAACCCTGGGGGTTTAAGCCAAACCCTCATTCGCAGCAAGCAAAAGAAAAACGAAAGTGAGAGTGAGAGAGAGAGCACGCGGCGCAAAGAGGGAGAGAAGAGGAGGGTTTCGCGAAGAATTTCAAAAGGAGATCGTTCGTGTTGCTGTGGTTTTGTTCGTGTCTCGTTCGTCGTGTTCCGGAGCTTACGTTATTCGAGGTAAGGGTGGGCTTAACCTTGATAATGGGTTGATGATAATTATGTGTGGGTAGTCTAGGGTTTTGTTGAATTGTTCGTGTTGTTGCATATCGTGTTTTCGTTGAGATTGGTGCTTTGATGATTATTGCACGTTATTGTGATTTGTTTCGTTATTTGTTGTTGCGTGATTGTTGTATCACGATGATGGTGTTGTTATTGTTCGTGTTTTTGTTGTTGCTGTGCGTGGTTGATTGTTGTTGTCGCGTTGTCGAACTGTCGTTTTTGTTGTGGTGGTTGCGGTGTCGTTGCCGTTAGGGTTTGGTGTTTGGCAATTTAGCGATTCTGGACACAGGTTCGGTATTTCTAAAACTGGCGCTGTTTGGTTAATCCAAAAATTATGAGGTTGATTGTTTTTGAAAATAGACTTAACGCCGGTCGTTTTGGCACTGGTTTCGTCAAATTCGGAGTTGTATAGCTCGAGTTATAGGCGATACAAGTTAGGTTAAAATTCTGGAAACGATTTGGGAATAAATTCGGTATTTCGGTGACTGGGAACGTTGTATTGACCGAAAAATTATGTGGTTTATTTTTCTGGAAAATAGACTTAATGCTTGTTAATTTGGCACTGGTTTGGTTGCGTTTAGAGTTGTGTAGCTCGAGATATGAATTCCACAAGTTAGAGTAAGATTCTGGAAACAATCTGGACACAGGGTCAGTGTTTTGGTTACCACGTTTTCAAAAGAACTCCTTTTCGAACGAATCCAATTTCTTTGAAAACTAGACAAAATTTTCCCCAGTTTATGCACAAGTTTCATGCAATTTGATTGAGTTTTGGTCACTTTGGAATTGCTTGAATTTGAAGGACAGAAACTGTCCTCTTTTGCAACTAGCCTGTGTGCTTTTCGAAAACTGTACCTATTGGACACTCTCCTTCAAAAACTGAACTTAGGGATGATAACCAGACCCATAGGGCTTTCCAACAAGTATTTATTTGTTGAAATCCGATGTCGTTTGCTATTTTAATTAATTCGCTGAAGTAGGTGCGATGTGCCTAGGCGCTGTGCGCCAGTCTTGTGCGTGGTGTGCGTGCGTTATGTCCGCGTTGTGGAGCCGTCTGGTGTTAATATTTCAGGTGCGGTGCTGGTATGCTCAGGAGAGTTTAGTGGTAGCTGTGATGCCTCAACTTGGTGCTATTTTTGGTGAAATCATTTGTTTTGATTCTGGTGATATAGTATTTATTTTAAATACTTGTTATGGTGAGTTGGTGCATAATCATGGTGTCGCATTGTCATATGCATGTTTTGGTGATATAGGCTCTGCCTCTGGTGTTTATTGGTGATATGCCCGTCGTGGCTCATTTTGGTGATCGGTACCGCATGCATATGCCCACTGGAGGGGTTGCATATCATCCCATTGTCTATGAATGTTTTAACTTTGGTGGTTCACTGTCGAATGGACTTTTCCTTTGGTATCTGGTGCTGTGATATGGTGTAATTGTATTGTGTTGCTGTAGTTACCTGATGCTAGCATATTTTTATCATCTGCTTATTACCTCTGTTAGACTCACCCCTTCTGCTTGGAATGTTGCTCTCATGCGGCAACGCTGCAGGTGATCGCTAGTGCTCGTGGAGGAATTGCTAGGTTTTGCTTCCTCTCTCGTTTGGGTCTGGGTCAGCTCTGATATGTAGCACCGGGGAGTCGTTAGTTATCGTTTTGAACTATTATTTTAGTTATTGGAAATTGTTTTAATTAATTTTGGAGATGTCTCTAATTGTTAATTCTGGAGATGTTTAAACTGGTTAATATTTCCGCTGCTTGGTGATTTCTTTTATATAAATTATTTTGGAGATTTTTTTTTGGAATAAATGGTGTTTTTTTTTAAAATGGTGAAAAATGTAGCGCCCTTCGAGGTGACTCTGATAATTGTCTATTTAGTTGTAATAGTAAAAGGGGGGTGTTACAGGGAGAGCCTTGATTGATGTACAGCAAGGTAAGCTAATCTTGAGGTTCCAAGATGAGAAGGTTACTTTTAATGTTTTTGAAGCTATGCGCCATCCGGATGACAAAGGGCAGTGTTTTAGGGTGGATGTGATTGAGAACTCTGTTCAAGAAACTTTTAGACATGACTTACCATCTCCTCCATTAGAGAAGGTAATTGTGAACTCTATTGAAGAAGCAAATGAGAACCTGGGAAGTGAAATAGAAGATTGTATTCTGCAATTTGAAGCTTCTCAGGTAGAAAGAGTTTTCAAGAAAAAAGAGGAGCTAGATAGGGGGGAGAGTCCCGAGAAAAAGATTCCTGAATTGAAACAACTTCCCCCTCATTTGAAGTATGTTTTCCTTGCAAATGATGATCTTCATCCAGCTATCATTAGTAGCTCCTTGACCAAATTGGAAGAGGAGAAGTTGATGAGCGTGCTAAGAAGTAACAAAAATGCTTTAGGCTGGACCATCTCCGACCTTAAGGGGATAAGTCCAGCATTTTGCATGCATAAGATCAAACTCGAGGAAGAATTCAAACCTGTGATTCAACCTCAGCGAAGACTAAATCCTACCATGAAAGAGGTGGTGCGGAAGGAAGTCTTAAAGCTCTTAGATTCCGGGATGATTTATCCTATCTCAGATAGCTCGTGGGTGAGTCCGGTTCATGTGGTTCCCAAGAAGGGTGGTATGACCGTAGTGAGAAATGATAAGAATGAGCTGATTCCGACTCGAACTGTTACGGGTTGGAGGATGTGCATTGATTACCGGAGGTTAAACCAAGCAACTCGGAAGGACCACTTCCCATTGCCGTTCATGGATCAGATGCTGGAGAGGTTGGCTGGACAAGCTTTCTATTGCTTTTTGGATGGATACTCTGGGTACAACCAGATAGCGGTAGACCCAGAAGATCAAGAGAAGACAGCCTTCACATGTCCCTTCGGTGTGTTCGCATATCGGAGGATGCCCTTCGGGTTGTGCAATGCTCCGGTGACTTTTCAAAGGTGCATGCTTTCTATATTCTCTGATATGATGGAAAATGCGATTGAGGTATTTATGGATGACTTTTCTGTTTTTTGGTCCTAGTTATGATTCTTGCTTGTCTAACCTTGATGCAGTTTTGAAGAGATGCGCTGAAACCAATTTAGTTTTGAATTGGGAGAAGTGCCACTTTATGGTTAAAGAAGGTATTGTGCTTGGCCATAAAATCTCTGCAAAAGGCATTGAGGTTGACCAAGCAAAAATTGAAGTAATAGAAAAGTTACCTCCTCCTCTAAATGTAAAAGGAGTGAGAAGTTTTTTAGGGCACGCCGGTTTTTATCGACGTTTCATAAAAGACTTCTCCAAGATTGCAAAACCTTTATGCAATCTACTTGTTAAGGAGGCTGAATTTGTTTTTGATAATGATTGTTTGTGTGCTTTTAATATCTTGAAGGGAAAACTCATCTCTGCTCCAGTCATAGTAGCCCCCAATTGGGATGTTCCATTTGAACTTATGTGTGACGCTAGTGACTATGCAGTGTGTAACGCCCTAAAATTTAATCAAATTATTTCGAAGTTGGATTGCCGTAGGATGATTGTAAGAATTGAAATTATGGGCGTAGTAGCTATGTTGAAAACGAGTTAGATGATAATCACGTGTTGTGGGCTAGTTAAAAATAGCATTGGGCTCCCTTCCTATGTGGATAAAGTCCCAAATAATTTAGCCCATTATGTTTCTCACTTATTATAAGTGGAGAGGATTAATTTAGGGTTGAGAGAGAGAGGAATTTCGGATTAGAGCAGCCACCAAAGAGAGAGAAAAGAAGAGAGAAAACAATTCCCGTTTTTCTCAAACCTGCCACCGTAAAATTGCGATTCCGGTTTCGTTAACCGTTCGATCGTCTTCGTTTTTGGGCAGCAGGTTCGTAAGATATAGTTCTACACTTTCACCGTTCGGATCTTCGAAACGAGTTCTGAGGAGAGAGATATTGGCTTCGCACTGAAGCTGCAGTTTGGGGGAGTCGCCGTATTCGGAGATCGAGGAACGAGGCTAGGAGGGAGTTTGCGCCACCATAGTTTAGGTAAGGGTGGGCTTAACCTTGATAATGGGTTGATGATAATTATGTGTGGGTAGTCTAGGGTTTTGTTGAATTGTTCGTGTCGTTGCATATCGTGTTTTCGTTGAGATTGGTGCTTTGATGATTATTGCACGTTATTGTGATTTGTTTCGTTATTTGTTGTTGCGTGATTGTTGTATCACGATGATGGTGTTGTTATTGTTCGTGTTTTGTTGTTGCTGTGCGTGGTTGATTGTTGTTGTCGCGTTGTCGAATTGTCGTTTTTGTTGTGGTGGTTGCGGTGTCGTTGCCGTTAGGGTTTGGTGTTTGGCAATTTAGCGATTCTGGACACAGGTTCGGTTTTTCTAAAACTGGCGCTGTTTGGTTGATCCAAAAATTATGAGGTTGATTGTTTTTGAAAATAGACTTAACGCCGGTCGTTTTGGCACTGGTTTCGTTAAATTCGGAGTTGTATAGCTCGAGTTATAGGCGATACAAGTTAGGTTAAAACTCTGGAAACGATTTGGGTATAGATTCGGTATTTCGGTGACTGGGAACGTTGTATTAACCGAAAAATTATGTGGTTTATTTTTCTGGAAAATAGACTTAATGCTTGTTAATTTGGCACTGGTTTGGTTGCGTTTAGAGTTGTGTAGCCCGAGATATGAATTCCACAAGTTAGAGTAAGATTCTGGAAACAATCTGGACACAGGGTCAGTGTTTTGGTTACCACGTTTTCAAAAGAACTCCTTTTCGAACGAATCCAATTTCTTTGAAAACTAGACAAAATTTGCCCCAGTTTATGCACAAGTTTCATGCAATTTGATTGAGTTTTGGTCACTTTGGAATTGCTTGAATTTGAAGGACAGAAACTGTCCTCTTTTGCAACTAGCCTGTGTGCTTTTCGAAAACTGTACCTATTGGACACTCTCCTTCAAAAACTGAACTTAGGGATGATAACCAGACCCATAGGGCTTTCCAACAAGTATTTATTTGTTGAAATCCGATGTCGTTTGCT
The DNA here is from genome assembly GCA_963573325.1 of Astragalus glycyphyllos. NCBI lineage: Eukaryota > Viridiplantae > Streptophyta > Magnoliopsida > Fabales > Fabaceae > Astragalus > Astragalus glycyphyllos. Next base: position 22,957,866 of record OY754313.1, on the reverse strand, counting down.
ATTTTAATTAATTCGCTGAAGTAGGTACGATGTGCCTAGGCGCTGTGCGCCAGTCTTGTGCGTGGTGTGCGTGCGTTATGTCCGCGTTGTGGAGCTGTCTGGTGTTAATATTTCAGGTGCGGTGCTGGTATGCTCAGGAGAGTTTAGTGCTAGCTGTGATGCTACAACTTGGTGCTATTTTTGGTGAAATCATTTGTTTTGATTCTGGTGATATAGTATTTATTTTAAATACTTGTTATGGTGAGTTGGTGCATAATCATGGTGTCGCATTCTCATATGCATGTTTTGGTGATATAGGCTCTGCCTCTGGTGTTTATTGGTGATATGCCCGTCGTGGCTCATTTTGGTGATCGGTACCGCATGCATATGTCCACTAGAGGGGTTGCATATCATCCCATTGTCTATGAATGTTATAATTTTGGTGGTTCACTGTCAAATGGATTTTTCCTTTGGTATCTGGTGCTGTGATATGGTGTAATTGTATTGTGTTGCTGTAGTTACCTGATGCTAGCATATTTTTATCATCTGCTTATTATCTCTGTTAGACTCACCCCTTCTGCTTGGAATGTTGCTCTCATGCGGCAACGCTGCAGGTGATCGCTAGTGCTCGTGGAGGAATTGCTAGGTTTTGCTTCCTCTCTCGTTTGGGTCTGTGTCAGCTCTGATATGTAGCACCGGGGAGTCGTTAGTTATCGTTTTGAACTATTATTTTAGTTATTGGAAATTGTTTTAATTTATTTTGGAGATGTCTTTAATTGTTAATTCTGGAGATGTTTAAACTGGTTAATATTTCCGCTGCTTGGTGATTTCTTTTATATAAATTATTTTGGAGATTTTCTTTTTTTAAAAATGGTGAAAAATGTAGCGCCCTTCGAGGTGACTCTGATAATTGTCTATTTAATTGTAATAGTAAAAGGGGGGTGTTACATTAGTGGTATCAGAGCAGTTCGGTCTGTCCGGCCAAGTTGTCGAGTCGTCGAGTCGAGTAACACTTGAGTAATTGTTACTCGTTTTTGGTTATAGTTTCTGTTGCAGTGTTAGGTTGAGATGGCAGGACGGAACGATGCTGCACTCGCTGCTGCTTTGCAGGCTGTGGCTCAAGCTGTGGAGAATAACCCATGTGCTGCTGGTAATGCTGGGTCGCGCAGTTTGGCTACGTTTCAGAGGGAGAATCCTCCTACCTTTAAGGGCAAGTATAACCCTGATGGTGCTTTGGCGTGGCTGAAAGAGATGGAGAGAATCTTTCGTGTTATGGATTGCTCTGAGGCGCAGAAAGTCAGGTATGGTACTCATATGCTGGCAGAGGAGGCTGATGACTGGTGGTTGGAGGTGAGGCAGAGGTTGGCGACTGTGAATGAAGAGGTCACTTGGGCTGCGTTCGGCAGAGAATTTCTGAGAAAGTATTATCCTGAAGATGTCCGTGGGAAGAAAGAGATTGAGTTTCTGGAGCTGAAGCAGGGTAATATGTCGGTGACTGAGTATGCTGCCAAGTTCATTGAATTGGCGAAGTTCTATCCACATTATGGTGAGGTTGGTGCTGAATTCTCCAAATGCATCAAGTTTGAAAATGGGTTGCGGGCCGTATAGAATGTCTGCATCTGAATTGTCAGAACTGAAGAAGCAACTCGAGGATCTGCTTGAAAAGAAATTTGTGAGGCCAAGTGTGTCGCCGTGGGGAGCTCCAGTGTTGTTGGTGAAAAAGAAAGATGGTAGTATGAGGTTGTGCGTAGACTATCGGCAGCTGAATAAGGTGACTATTAAGAACAAGTATCCGCTTCCGAGGATTGATGACTTAATGGATCAGTTGGTGGGTGCTCAGGTGTTCAGTAAAATAGATTTGAGATCGGGTTATCATCAGATCAAGGTGAAAGACGAAGACATTCAGAAGACAGCTTTCAGAACCCGTTATGGGCATTATGAGTATTCCGTGATGCCTTTCGGTGTGACTAATGCGCCGGGAGTGTTCATGGAGTACATGAATCGTATCTTTCGTGAGTATCTGGATCGGTTTGTGGTGGTATTCATTGACGACATCCTAATTTATTCTAAGTCAGAAGAGGAGCATGCAGAACATCTGAGATTGGTATTGGAAATTCTGAGGGACAGGAAATTATATGCGAAGCTGTCTAAGTGTGAGTTTTGGTTGAAAGAGGTTAGCTTTCTGGGTCATGTTATTTCGGGGAATGGAATTGCCGTGGATCCGTCTAAGGTTGATGCTGTGTTACAATGGGAGTCTCCGAAGTCAGTTACTGAGATTAGAAGTTTTCTGGGTCTGGCAGGTTACTATAGGAGGTTTATAGAAGGATTTTCGAAGTTGGCACTTCCGTTGACTCAGTTGACTTGCAAGGGTAAAGCTTTCATCTGGGATGACTGTTGTGAAGAGAGCTTCAAAGAATTGAAGAAGAGGTTGACGACGTCTCCTGTTCTGACGTTGCCTAATCCGGAAGAGTCGTTTGTGGTGTATTGTGATGCTTCCAAGATGGGGTTGGGAGGTGTGCTTATGCAGAATGGTAAGGTAGTTGCCTATGCGTCGAGACAGTTGAGGACTCATGAGAAGAACTACCCTACCCATGATTTAGAACTTGCTGCAGTTGTGTTCGCGTTGAAAATTTGGAGACATTATCTGTATGGTTCGAGGTTTGAGGTGTTCAGTGATCATAAGGGTTTGCAGTATCTGTTTGATCAGAAAGAGTTGAATATGAGACAGCGCAGATGGTTGGAGTTGCTGAAAGACTATGACTTTAGCTTGAACTATCATCCGGGAAAGGCTAATGTGGTAGCTGACGCTTTAAGTCGAAAGACGTTGCATATGTCAGCAATGATGGTTAGAGAACTCGAATTAATTGAGCAGTTCAGGGATATGAGTTTGGTTTGTGAAGTGACGCCTCAGAGTGTCAGATTGGGGATGTTGAAGATTGATAATGAATTCATGGCTAGCATTCGAGAAGCTCAGAAGTTAGATGTTAAATTAGTTGACCTGATGGTTGGGATTGATCAATCCGAGAATAAAGACTTTGAGTTGGATGCGCAGAATGTATTGAAGTACCGTGGGAGAATCTGCATTCCTGATGATGAGGAGATGAAAAGAGCAATTTTAGAAGAAGGTCATAGGAGTAAGTTGAGTATCCATCCGGGAGCTACAAAGATGTATCAGGATCTGAAGAAGATGTTTTGGTGGCCTGGTATGAAGCGTGATGTGGCGCAGTTTGTGTATTCTTGCTTGACTTGTCAGAAATCGAAGGTTGAGCATCAGAAGCCTGCTGGGTTGATGCAACCGTTGGAGATTCCGGAATGGAATTGGGATAGTATTTCTATGGATTTCGTGATAGGGTTACCTAATACTGTGAGGGGGCACGATTCGATTTGGGTGATTGTGGATAGATTGACGAAGTCTGCTCATTTTATTCCTATCAATATCACGTATCCGGTGTCGAGATTGGCAGAGATTTATATTCAGGTGATTGTGAAGTTGCATGGTGTTCCTTTGTGCATTGTGTCTGACAGAGATCCTAGGTTCACTTCTGATTTCTGGAAGAGTTTGCAAGAAGCGTTGGGTTCTAAATTGAGGTTGAGTTCAGCTTATCATCCTCAAACTGATGGACAGACAGAGAGGACCATTCAGTCGTTGGAAGACTTGTTGAGATCTTGTGTTCTTGAGCAGGGAGGTGCGTGGGATACTCACCTTCCGTTGATCGAGTTTACTTACAACAATAGTTACCATTCTAGCATCGGGATGGCACCGTTCGAGGCATTGTATGGTCGGAGATGTAGGACTCCGTTGTGTTGGCATGAATCTGGGGAGAGTATTGTTCTTGGACCCGAGGTTGTTCGAGAGACTACTGAAAAGGTGAAATTGATCCGTGAGAAAATGAAAGCGTCGCAGAGTAGACAGAAGAGCTATCATGATAAGAGAAGGAGGGATTTAGAATTCCAAGCTGGTGATCATGAGTTTTTGAGAGTCACGCCTATGGCTGGTGTTGGGCGTGCATTGAAGACAAAGAAGTTGACTCCTCGTTTCATTGGACCGTATCAGATCACTGAGAGAATTGGTAATGTTGCTTATAGGGTGGCCTTGCCGCCTAATTTTTCGAATTTGCACGATGTATTTCATGTGTCGCAACTTCGGAAGTATATTTCGGATCCGTCTCATGTGATTCCGATGGATGATGTGCATGTGCGGGATAATCTCACTGTGGAGACAATGCCTGTGCGAATTGAAGATCGTGAAGTGAAGACTTTACGTGGCAAAGAGATAAACCTGATGAAAGTGGTCTGGTTAGGAGCTGCTGGTGAAAGCATGACATGGGAGTTGGAGAGCAAGATGCGAGAGTCCTATCCGGAGCTGTTTGAATCAGGTATGTTTTCGAGGACGAAAATATTCTAAGTGGGGGAGAGTTGTAACGCCCTAAAATTTAATCAAATTATTTCGAAGTTGGATTGCCGTAGGATGATTGTAAGAATTGAAATTATGGGCGTAGTAGCTATATTGAAAACGAGTTAGATGATAATCACGTGTTGTGGGCTAGTTAAAAATAGCATTGGGCTCCCTTCCTATGTGGATAAAGTCCCAAATAATTTAGCCCATTATGTTTCTCACTTATTATAAGTGGAGAGGATTAATTTAGGGTTGAGAGAGAGAGGAATTTCGGATTAGAGCAGCCACCAAAGAGAGAGAAAAGAAGAGAGAAAACAATTCCCGTTTTTCTCAAACCTGTCACCGTAAAATTGCGATTCCGGTTTCGTTAACCGTTCGATCGTCTTCGTTTTTGGGCAGCAGGTTCGTAAGATATAGTTCTACACTTTCACCGTTCGGATCTTCGAAACGAGTTCTGAGGAGAGAGATATTGGCTTCGCACTGAAGCTGCAGTTTGGGGGAGTCGCCGTATTCGGAGATCGAGGAACGAGGCTAGGAGGGAGTTTGCGCCACCATAGTTTAGGTAAGGGTGGGCTTAACCTTGATAATGGGTTGATGATAATTATGTGTGGGTAGTCTAGGGTTTTGTTGAATTGTTCGTGTCGTTGCATATCGTGTTTTCGTTGAGATTGGTGCTTTGATGATTATTGCACGTTATTGTGATTTGTTTCGTTATTTGTTGTTGCGTGATTGTTGTATCACGATGATGGTGTTGTTATTGTTCGTGTTTTGTTGTTGCTGTGCGTGGTTGATTGTTGTTGTCGCGTTGTCGAATTGTCGTTTTTGTTGTGGTGGTTGCGGTGTCGTTGCCGTTAGGGTTTGGTGTTTGGCAATTTAGCGATTCTGGACACAGGTTCGGTTTTTCTAAAACTGGCGCTGTTTGGTTGATCCAAAAATTATGAGGTTGATTGTTTTTGAAAATAGACTTAACGCCGGTCGTTTTGGCACTGGTTTCGTTAAATTCGGAGTTGTATAGCTCGAGTTATAGGCGATACAAGTTAGGTTAAAACTCTGGAAACGATTTGGGTATAGATTCGGTATTTCGGTGACTGGGAACGTTGTATTGACCGAAAAATTATGTGGTTTATTTTTCTGGAAAATAGACTTAATGCTTGTTAATTTGGCACTGGTTTGGTTGCGTTTAGAGTTGTGTAGCCCGAGATATGAATTCCACAAGTTAGAGTAAGATTCTGGAAACAATCTGGACACAGGGTCAGTGTTTTGGTTACCACGTTTTCAAAAGAACTCCTTTTCGAACGAATCCAATTTCTTTGAAAACTAGACAAAATTTGCCCCAGTTTATGCACAAGTTTCATGCAATTTGATTGAGTTTTGGTCACTTTGGAATTGCTTGAATTTGCAGGACAGAAACTGTCCTCTTTTGCAACTAGACTGTGTGCTTTTCGAAAACTGTACCTATTGGACACTCTCCTTCAAAAACTGAACTTAGGGATGATAACCAGACCCATAGGGCTTTCCAACAAGTATTTATTTGTTGAAATCCGATGTCGTTTGCTATTTTAATTAATTCGCTGAAGTAGGTGCGATGTGCCTAGGCGCTGTGCGCCAGTCTTGTGCGTGGTGTGCGTGCGTTATGTCCGCGTTGTGGAGCCGTCTGGTGTTAATATTTCAGGTGCGGTGCTGGTATGCTCAGGAGAGTTTAGTGGTAGCTGTGATGCTACAACTTGGTGCTATTTTTGGTGAAATCATTTGTTTTGATTCTGGTGATATAGTATTTATTTTAAATACTTGTTATGGTGAGTTGGTGCATAATCATGGTGTCGCATTGTCATATGCATGTTTTGGTGATATAGGCTCTGCCTCTGGTGTTTATTGGTGATATGCCCGTCGTGGCTCATTTTGGTGATCGGTACCGCATGCATATGCCCACTGGAGGGGTTGCATATCATCCCATTGTCTATGAATGTTATAATTTTGGTGGTTCACTGTCAAATGGATTTTTCCTTTGGTATCTGGTGCTGTGATATGGTGTAATTGTATTGTGTTGCTGTAGTTACCTGATGCTAGCATATTTTTATCATCTGCTTATTATCTCTGTTAGACTCACCCCTTCTGCTTGGAATGTTGCTCTCATGCGGCAACGCTGCAGGTGATCGCTAGTGCTCGTGGAGGAATTGCTAGGTTTTGCTTCCTCTCTCGTTTGGGTCTGTGTCAGCTCTGATATGTAGCACCGGGGAGTCGTTAGTTATCGTTTTGAACTATTATTTTAGTTATTGGAAATTGTTTTAATTTATTTTGGAGATGTCTTTAATTGTTAATTCTGGAGATGTTTAAACTGGTTAATATTTCCGCTGCTTGGTGATTTCTTTTATATAAATTATTTTGGAGATTTTCTTTTTTTAAAAATGGTGAAAAATGTGGCGCCCTTCGAGGTGACTCTGATAATTGTCTATTTAATTGTAATAGTAAAAGGGGGGTGTTACATAGTGGGTGCTGTATTGGGGCAGAGATCGGAGAAATTCTTTCATGCTATATACTATGCTAGCAAGGTTTTGAACGAAAATCAAGTGAATTATGCAACAACTGAAAAAGAATTGCTAGCCATAGTGTTTGCATTGGAAAAATTTCGCTCCTATTTGGTTGGTTCTAAAGTAATTGTTTTCACTGACCATGCAGCAATCAAATATCTGTTAACCAAGGGCGAGTCTAAGCCTCGACTCCTTAGGTGGATTTTGCTTTTGCAGGAATTTGATTTGGAGATCAAAGACAAAAAGGGGAGCGAAAATGTGGTGGCAGATCATTTATCTAGGCTGGACAACAAAGAGGTCACGGCTCGGGAGAATGAAATTCTTGAAGAATTCCTCGACGAGAAGTTGTTGGCAGTTGAAGAGAGACCGTGGATTGCCGACATAGCAAATTACAAAGTAGCCGGGATGGTGCCGGAAGACTTCACATGGCAACAAAAGAAAAAGTTCCTCCGTGATGCTCAACATTACCTTTGGGATGATCCGTATCTCTTCAAAGTTGGTACGGATGGACTTCTTAGGCGATGTGTTTTCGGAGATGAAAGTAAAAGTATTCTGTGGCATTGTCATGATTCTCCATGTGGAGGGCACTATAACGGGGAACGCACAGCTGCTAAGGTACTTCAGTCTGGTTTTTATTGGCCATCCGTCTTCAAGGATGCGCAAGATTATGTAAAGAGCTGTGACAAATGCCAGAGGACCGGCAATATTTCACGTAGGGGGGAGATGCCATTGAACCCCATTCTAGAAGTTGAAGTGTTTGATTGTTGGGGCATTGATTTCATGGGGTCATTCCCACCATCTCACTCTTTCATGTATATTTTGGTGGGAGTTGACTATGTTTCAAAGTGGGTGGAAGCCATTGCCACCTCAAAGAGCGACTCTCAGACCGTGGTGAAATTTGTGAAGAAGAACATCTTTTCAAGATTTGGGGTCCCGAGAGTTTTAATCAGTGATGGAGGTAGCCACTTTTGCAACACCCAGCTAAACAAGGTGCTCTCCAAATATGGTGTAAAGCACAAAGTATCTCCATATCACCCTCAGACCAATGGGCAAGCTGAAGTTTCAAACAGGGATATAAAGAGAATTCTGGAGAAGACAGTCTCATCATCTAGAAAAGATTGGTCACTTAAGTTAGATGACGCTCTATGGGCTTATAGGACAGCTTTCAAGTCTCCCATAGGCTTAACTCCATATCAAATGGTTTATGGCAAATCATGCCATTTACCGGTTGAGTTGGAGCATAAAGCATATTGGGCTCTTAAAATGTTTAACTTTGATTTGAATGATGCAAGTGAGAAAAGGAAGCTGCAGCTTCATGAACTCGAAGAAATGAGGTTGCAAGCATATGAATCTTCGAAGCTGTACAAGCAGAAGGTCAAAGCATACCATGACAAGAAGATCTTAAAAAGAGAATTCAGGCCAGGGCAACAGGTTCTTTTGTTTAATTCTAGACTGAAGTTATTTCCTGGTAAACTGAAGTCCAAATGGTCTGGTCCATTCACAATCAAAGAGGTTAAGCCTTATGGAGCAATCGAATTGGAGGAACCGTCCTCAAAAAGAAGTTGGATGGTTAATGGGCAGAGATTGAAGCCATACCTTCGCGAAGTGGTGGAAAGAGAGAAGCTGGCCTTGGTTGTAAGCGACCCTTAAAAAAAAAGAAAAATCGAGGTAACGTCAAGCTAGTGATGTTAAAGAAGCGCTTTTTGGGAGGCAACCCAATTTTCTCAACCCTTATCTTTTTAATTTTTCGCATTATTTTTCTTAAATTAGGTACTTTAGGATGCATGTTAGTCACAATCAATTTTTGCAAGAATCAAATGGTCTCAGCCAAGTCGCGCAAAACTCACAGGGCATTCTGCCAATTCGCGCTGCACTGGCGCTGCACTCGCGCTCAACGCGCAAAACAAGCAAGGCCCCTGCCAATTCGAGCTGCACTGGCGCGTCGCGCGCCACTCTGTTGCGTGCCCCTGCCAATTCGCGCGCCACTTGCGCGTAAGTGGCGCCCTGTGCGCCACTGGAAGTATAAATCTCGCGCGGCACTGGTTCTGGGCATCCTTTCACGCGTGAAGCATCTTCCAATCTTAGGTTTTCTAAAATTTTCTTGATCCAAGGAGCTTTAATCTAAAAGTTTGTTGTGGGGTTTTGAATTTACACCTTATTGTCTTCACCCACATCAATTATCAAGTAAGTATTCCTTTCTCAAACTTAATTTCTTTCAAGATTCATCACATTGCACTTAATGGGTAAACTCAAATTTTGATGATGATTTTGATAGAAATTGTAATATGGTTGTTGTTGTGTTGATTTATGTGTTGAGAAATTGATGAAAATCAAGTTTGGGGTTGATTAAGTTGATTGTAGGTTGTTGTTCATGTGTGGAGTGGATGTGCACACCACTTGTTTGATAAAATGTTTAAACTAGAAACCATGAACAACATGCTTGCATTTGTAAACAACAACCTTGTGCTTGAAAATAGTTTGAGAATTTGGTTATGTGAACTCAATACCTTCTTGAAAGGATATGGCCGGCAAAGGAAAGAAGAGGAAGACGGTTGGTCGTGGTTCGACATCCCAAACTCATAATTTCGAGTACAACTCTGAGATGTTTAGATCATTGGGATGTGAAAAGTTCCACGACTCAATTAATGTGAACTCAAAGTTTGTCAAAGAAAAAGCCCTTCTCCTTGCTCCGGGTGAGTTCGAAGAGATTAGAGGAAACATTAGCAACAGAGGATGGGAGCAATATGTGGTTTATCCAAAGGAGGCGAGCAAGGCTCTAGTCTTCGAATTCTTTTCTAATGTCTTTCCTAAGCCTGTAGTTGGTATCACAGCAAGTTATGTTCGGGGTCGTAATGTCCCCTTTGATGCTGCTACTATCAACAGGCTATTTGGGTTAGCACCGGTGCCAGTTCTAAATTGTATGTTCAAAACCAAATTAAGTAGAAAGAATATAAAGGGAGACCCGGGACGCGCGGCTGAGATTCGTGAAGCGTTGTGCAAACCCGGAATGGATTGGGTAAGAAACACAAGTGGCGAACCTCAAAAGATTCTTACCAGCTCCCTCACCCCAGTTGCTAGAGGGTGGGCGGCTTTCATCCTTGCCACTATCTGCCCGAGTTCAAACCAATCTGAGCTGAGTCTCGACAGGGCAATCTTAGCCTCATGCATCATTCGAGGAGAGCCTGTCAATCTAGGGTGGATTCTAGAAAAAAAGCTCAGGAGCTTTGCCAAGTTTAAAGATGGGGCTTTGCCAAGTTATTGGAGGTATGCTAGTCTCATTGCATTGTTGTGTGAAAAAGCAGGTGTAGTAGCCGATGCAGATGAAGACACTATTTCACCAGCCTCTGCAATTACTGGGAATTGGATTCGCTCTAGGCTAGGACTTGAGCATCCGGTTCAAAGAGAAGAGCCTCAACATGAGCAGCCAGATGAGCAAGAACCAACCTTTAACATTGATGATTTATCGGTTGGGCCGTCTGCAGAAGATTTTCAGAATCTGCAAGCAAGAATGGATGTTTTGGCAGCAAATCAGGAGCGAATGACAGCAAACCAGGAGGAGATGAGACAGACCCAGGCAAGAATGGCAGCGGAGTACAGGTTTGGGATGAGAGCCCTCTACAGAGCCATGTGCACGGTTCAGAGTGGAGGACAGTTGGACCCGGAGGCTGACATCTTTCAGGCACCTCCGCAGTAGACCCTGGACGCGGTTGAGTAGTCTACTCACCGCTATGGTATTTTCTCTCTTTCCCTTATCCTTGCATTAGTTGGTTGTGTACTTTGGTGTTTATTTTAGTTAGTTGTCGCTATGTGATTCTATTTTTGTTTTGCTTTTGTTTCTGTAAATAGGCCTTCCCCTAAATTAATCAGTGAGGACACTGCAAAGTTTTGAGCGGGGGGAGGACCTATTGTCAAGTCAGTGTCAGTGTGCGAATTATTCAAAAAAAAAAATGAGTTGAGCAAACTTAGTGATGAATTGGTGAGAATTGAGCGAATATTACCCCTGTGGTGAATGAACTAGTGCACTCTTGCTTCCACACTTAAAACATGAACTCAGGTGGAACTTAGTGATCCTAGAGATGATTGTAGCTAAACTAGCTGTTTGGTGGACCTGGGAGTTGCCAAATTTTTACTAATAATATAGGGTAGCATAAGAAACTAAGTTTGGGGTTCTTTGAGCTATATTAAGGCAAAACATGAAAGAATGGGATTAAGCCAAGTTCACATAGCTTAGAATGTTTGTATTGTGATTGTAAATATGTGTCATTGTTGTCATTGCCCATTAAAAAAAAAAGAAGAAAAAGAAAAGAAAAGAAAAGAAAAGAGTGAAATAAGCTGCCATTTTGAACTGAGTAGGGAGGCTATTCTGTGGAGACACATTATAGTTTCAATCAAAAAGATGAGAAATGGTAGTTAGGTTGATTATGAAGTAGGGAGGCCAATTTGTGGTGACACACTTTGGTTTCAGTCGAAATAAGTAATCAACCTGTGAGAAAAGTGAGGAAAGAATCAGGGCAATGCAACATAAATGTCAAGTATTGTTTGTTTTTGAATTCTGTTTTAGTTTCTATTGCTGCAGCATCTATTGCTGCAGCATTTCAGTGAAGTTGTAATAAGTGCACTGTCCTAGAGTTCGGAATTGCTAAATCAAAGCCCTTTGTCATTCTTAAACCCCATTCGGAGCGAGAATTGTTAGTCTACCTTTTGTTTTGAAACATCTTTGGCAGTCTCGGAAGAAAGCCCTCTAGTCTTAGTTAAACGCATTTTGAAACTAGCTGTGTTCCAACTGAGTTAAGTGTCACACACGCACTATTGAGCAAGAATGTGCTAGTAAAAGTACCACATGTGGGTTTGCAATTGAGGGACCAGTCTGAAAGTTGATGCTCAACTTGTTTCCTTGATGTTTGTGTTAAGTGATGGATTCCTATGTGATTGCATGTTATCTGTTGTTTGTTTTGTCTTGTCTTGTCTTTGCTTGAGGACAAGCAAACGTTTAAGTTTGGGGTTGTGATGAGTCCCCATCACATGATGGTTTTCAGTGTTAAAAAGGGATTTTTACTTGGAGTTTTTGATGAATAACAATGAAGTTGATGAGAATCTAACAATTTGTGCTATTAGAAATTTATTTGCTATGCAGTGTTTATGCTGGGTTTTGTCGTGATTTTGTGCCCAGGGACTAGGTGGAATTGAAGAACAAAGCAGTGCAGGCAAATGGACTCAATGGTGCAATAGCAAGGAGCATTCAGCCAAATGGCGCGCAACTGGCGCATGAGTTGCGCACCACGCGCGAGAAGACAGCAGGAAAGGCGCCCAACTGGCGCGTGAGTGGCGCTGGAGCGCAAGTGGCGCGCCAATCAGCGGCAGATGCGTTAAAACACGCGTTGGACGCGTTTTTCAGTATCAGGGGGGGGGGCGTATTTTGAACCCTAGCATGTAACACCCCCCTTACGTATTCTACCATTTTAATTAATAAAATCAGAGTTGGAAAATTTCTTTTTAAAACTCAACCATCACAAGGGAGATATCACATTTTCGTCGTTTCAAAAACCAAACATCACATAATGAAATCATCAACATAAAGTAGTACGATACATAGCACATAATCGGGACGAACCCTCACAATACACCTGTCATGACATAACAGTCGGATATACAACTCGCAGCGGAAATAAATACATATCTCATACATATGTATAATACATCACCAAAGTACACTGTCTAATAACAGTACAAAATACAACTCCTAAAGTGTTTCGCCCCCCGGGTGCTACGTATCAGAGCATGACACCAAAAACCGGAAATAAGGAAGGTAGAACCTTCACTCGCTATCACCTGCAGGTTGCCGACATAAGAAGCAACACGAAAGCAGAAGGGTGAGTCTCTAACATATAATAGAATATGTGATAATCAAATATGATAGAGAAAAACACAATTAAAACACCAATCTACCATAAACCGGCACACCACAACAATTCACAATACATAACTCAGCTACACCAATAAACATCACCAAATGCGTATGTATATGCATGCAAATGCAACCCAACACCAAGGGCATATGCATGTGGATCCATTCATCACCTAAAAATAAGCCTTGAGGGCATTTATCACCAAAGTGGCCGAAGCCTAGACCGCAGCCTCTTCATCACCAAAAATGCACATGATTTATGCGACACCATGAACCATGTAGAACACACACCAAAATCACCAAAATCAGCACCACTCATCATCACCAATCATTGTTTCATCACCAATAATTATTTTATCACCAATAATTATTTTATCATCACCAAAATCACCAACACCACTCCACTTTACAGCTCTAAGGCTCACACCGATATTTTTGACAAATTATAAGTCCAACCGTGGATAAACACCCACACTTGAGTTTTACAACTCAAACAGTACACACCGGCACACTAAACCGGCAAATCCGGCAAAACTGCACTCCGGCAGCTCCGGCAGCCCCGGGCAACACACTAGGCCCCACACCTAGTCAACATCACTGGCAAAACTGCCAGACAGCTCCCTTGAATACAGCACACAGCACTGGCGCACCTGAGCAACGCTGCCAGGGCGCCTGCACTTTGGCACAAAATTTGGGCAGCACACACAAGGTTGGCGCCCAACACAAGGGCTCCAGGCAGCGTGCACCAACCAACTTGGGCACGGTGCCCGCGCCCAAACCACCGCGAACCCAGGGGCCACTCTTGGCCCCGGCCCTAGTACTTCCTCTCTCCTAGATGCGCCACAAGGGTCCACCATCATTTGGGCCCTGGCTCGCCACTTGGGCCCATGCCCAAATTGACAAAAAATCACAAAAACAGGATTCTGGCGCCTAGACACAGGGCTCCAAACAGCTCTGGCAACCAACTTGGGCACGGTGCCCGCGCCCAAACCACTCGTGCATTTTGGACAAACTATTAAACCGCCCCTTTTACTAACCCTATACTAGGTGCTCCACTAGGGTCCACCATCATTGGGGCCCTGTCTCGCCACTTGGACCCATGCCCAAGTTGGCAAAAAATCATTTTTCATGCACACTGCACAGTTTTGGCGCCTAGACACTCTGCACCCGGACACGCTTAGCAACCAATTTGGGCACGATGCCCGCGCCCAAACCACACACATTTTTGGGAAACACCCTTGCACGGCCACTAGTACTCATCAAACACTAGGTGCGGCAATGGGCCCCACCACCATGGACCCTCTGCCTCGCCACTTGGGCCCATGCCCAATTTGGCTAAAAATCACATTTTTTGGGCGCCTAGCACACTACCCACACCAAGCCACACTTCACCAAACCTAACCATTCCAACTTCAACTTCACCACCAATTCTAACCTTCAACAACCACAATTTCAACACCAATAACAACATCAATATCACCATATTCAATCATCAAATTTCATATCCGATTCACACAAAATTTCACCAACTCATTGAGACATTTTCACAAACACATAATGTGCAATTTTTTGACAACTTTTTATTTCAACAAAACAACACCAAAACCACACCCAAATTAGTTCAAAGACATCACCAAACAATCATTTCTCATATTCAATCAACAAAATTCATTCAAACACATCAAAAACCCCTAAAACCCTATTCTAACATATTGAAAACACAAACCCTATTATAGGTTAGGAGAGCCCCTTACCTTGAATTCCTTGAAGAAAATAAGCCCTAATCCAAGCAATTCCTCTTGAAAAATCAACAAAATCCCTTCCCTTTCTCTTCTTCTTGCTACGTCCTCTTCTCTCCTTTTTCTCTCTTTTCTTTGTTTCTTACTTTGATAAAAAAAAATGAAAGGAAACAACACTAAGTCACTTAGTCAAATATGATGACTAAGTCTTCAAATTCAATTTGACTTCTATGTCTTCAAAGTAACTTTGATTACCTTATGGGCCTAAAATGATTATGGGCCTTTGGGCTTAATACCCACACCTCTTCAAACTTGCATTCCAACTCCTAAACCAATAAGTTAACATATCAATTAACTTAATTATAATTAAAATGTCGTAAACCCTAATAATCAATTAAATAAATAACTGAATTATTTTGGGGTGTTACAACTCTCCCCCACTTAGAATATTTCGTCCTCGAAATACATACCTGAATCAAATAACTCCTGGTATGCTTCCCGCATCTTTGTCTCCAACTCCCAAGTGATACTCTCTCCGGTAGCTCCTAACCAAACTACCTTCACCAAATGGATCTCTTTTCCTCTTAAAGTTTTCACCTCACGATCTTCGATCCGCACCGGCATAGTCTCAACAGTGAGATTCTCTCTCACTTGCACATCATCCATTTGAATTACGTGAGATGGATCCGGAATATACTTCCGCAACTGTGAAATATGAAACACATCATGAAGATTCGAAAGATTAGGTGGCAAAGCCACCCGATAAGCAACTCTTCCAATTTTCTCTAAAATCTGATATGGTCCAATAAAACGAGGAGTCAACTTCTTCGACTTCAAGGCACGACCAACACCGGTCACAGGTGTAACTCTCAGAAACACATGATCACCAGCCTGAAACTCCAAATCTTTCCTCCTCTTGTCATGATAACTCTTTTGTCTACTTTGTGAAGTTTTCATCTTTTCACGAATCAGCTTCACTTTCTCGGTTGTCTCACGAACAATCTCCGGTCCAAGTACAACACTTTCTCCGGATTCATACCAACACACCGGAGTCCTACACCTCCTACCATACAATGCTTCGAAAGGAGCCATTCCAATACTAGCATGATAACTGTTATTGTAAGTGAACTCAATCAACGAGAGATGTCCATCCCATGAACCTCCCTGCTCAAGCACACAAGCTCTCAACAGATCCTCAAGTGACTGAATAGTCCTCTCCGTCTGACCATCGGTCTGCGGGTGATAAGCTGAACTCAATCTCAACTTCGAACCCAAAGCCTCTTGCAAACTTTTCCAAAATTCAGAAGTGAATCTTGGATCTCTATCTGACACAATACATAGAGGCACACCATGCAGCTTCACTATCGTCTGAATATAAATCTCTGCCAACCTAGAAACCGGATAAGTAATGTTAATCGGTAAAAAGTGAGCAGACTTTGTCAATCTGTCAACAATCACCCAAATGGCATCAAATCCTCTCGAAGTATTTCGCAAACCCGTCACAAAATCCATGGAAATACTATCCCACTTCCACTCAGGAATCTCCAAAGGTTGCATCAACCCTGCAGGCTTCTGATGCTCAACCTTCGACTTCTGACATGTCAAACAGGCATACACAAACTGAGCTACCTCCTTCTTCATACCAGGCCACCAAAACAATTTCTTCAAATCATGATACATCTTTGTAGCTCCGGGATGAATACTCAATTTACTTCTGTGACTCTCCTCAAGAATTGCTTTCTTCATCTCTACATCATCAGGAATACATATCCTATCACGGAACCTCAACACACCTTGAGAATCCAACCTGAAATCATTGTCATCAGCTTGTCCAACTTCACCCATCATGTCTACCAACTTCACATCCAACTTCTGTGCCTCTCTGATACTAACCAGAAAATCATTATTAATCTTTAACATACCCAATTTGATACTCTGAGGAGATACTTCACACACTAAGCTCATGTCTCTGAATTGTTCAATCAACTCCAACTCCTTAATCATCATTGCAGACATATGCAAACTCTTTCTACTCAAAGCATCGGCTACAACATTAGCTTTCCCCGGATGATAGTTCAAGCTAAAGTCATAGTCTTTCAACAACTCTAACCACCTTCTCTGCCTCATATTCAGCTCCTTTTGATCAAATAAATATTGCAAACCTTTATGATCACTAAATACTTCAAATCTAGAACCATAAAGATAATGCCGCCAAATCTTCAATGCAAACACAACCGCAGCCAACTCCAAATCATGTGTAGGATAATTCTTCTCATGAATCCTCAACTGCCGAGAAGCATAAGCAACTACTCTACCATTCTGCATAAGAACTCCTCCTAAACCCATCTTCGAAGCATCACAATACACAACAAAGGATTCTTCTGGTTTAGGTAACGTCAAAATCGGAGACGTCGTCAACCTCTTCTTTAATTCTTTGAAACTTTCCTCACACCGATCATCCCACACAAACGCCTTTCCTTTACAAGTCAACTGAGTTAGTGGAAGAGCCAACTTCGAAAAGCCTTCAATAAATCTTCTATAATAACCAGCTAACCCAAGAAAACTTCTAATCTCAGTGACCGACTTCGGAGTCTCCCACTTCAACACCGCATCAACTTTGGATGGATCTACCGCAATCCCATCACCGGAAATAATATGCCCAAGGAAACTCACTTCCCGCAACCAAAATTCACACTTAGACAATTTAGCATACAACTTCCGATCCCGCAAGACCTCCAACACTAACCTCAAGTGCTCAGCATGCTCCTCTTCGGATTTTGAATACACCAAAATGTCATCAATGAACACCACAACGAACCGATCTAGATACTCATGAAAAATACGATTCATATATTCCATGAATACCCCAGGAGCGTTAGTGACACCAAAAGGCATCACCGAATACTCATAGTGACCATACCGAGTCCTAAAAGCCGTCTTCGGAATATCTTCATCTTTCACTTTAATTTGATGATAACCCGATCTCAAGTCAATCTTGCTAAACACTTGTGCACCCACCAATTGATCCATCAAGTCATCAATTCTTGGAAGCGGATACTTGTTCTTAATTGTCACTTTGTTCAATTGCCGATAATCAACACATAACCTCATACTCCCATCCTTCTTCTTCACAAGCAACACCGGAGCACCCCACGGAGATACACTAGGTCTCACAAACTTCTTTTCAAGCAACTCCTCAAGCTGCTTCTTCAACTCAGACAACTCCGATGCAGACATTCTATAAGGTGCCATTGACGCAGGCCTAGTGCCAGGTACCAGATCAATAGAAAACTCCACTTCCCTCTCTGGTGGTACATCCGGAATCTCATCAGGAAAGACCTCAGGAAACTCCCGTACCACCGGCAACTCATCAATCTTTGCTTGATTCTCAGCAGATAATGATTCCATCACAGCAAACAACTGAGCTTCTCCCCTCATTGCTTTCATCAACTGACCCCCAGACAACAAGACAGTTTCTTCCTCCACCGGAGAAGAGAAACTAACAGACCGATCACAACAATTGATATGAACATGGTTATGCACCAACCAGTCCATACCCAAGATAACATCCATCCCCACCAAAGGAAGACAAATCAGATCAACAATAAAATCTTTGCCGAAAACCGACAAAGGACACTTAGCACACATAAGAGAAGTAGTTACCGAACCCTTAGCTGGAGTATCGATAACCATATCCCTCATCATGGAAGACAACTCAAGATGCAACTTTTCAACACATACCGCAGCAATAAATGAATGTGTAGCACCAGTATCAACTATAGCAATCAGAGGAATACCTTCAATGAAGCACGTACCTGAAATCTCATTGGTCACCTCTGACCCAGCAAGAGCAAACACCTTTCCACTTGCTTTCTCCTTCTTTGGTTTAGTGCATTTGGTACTAATGTGACCCACCTCACCACAATTGTAGCAAACCACATCCTTGCGGTCACAATCAGCAGCCAGGTGACCTCCTCTGCCACACTTGAAACACTTTCTCTCATCAAAACTACACTCATAACTCTTATGACCAGGCCTACCACACTTGTAGCACACAACATTAGCAGGAGCATCTCCCCCACTTGGTTTCTTGCCAGAACCAACAGCAGCTTTCTGTTTACCTTTCCCACCGGACACATCATAAGGTTTACTACGATTCTGAAACTGTCCCCTCTTCTCTTTCACAATCTTATAAGAGGTATTGCTATCCTCTTCAAAGATTCTGCAACTATCCACCAAATCAGCAAACCTACGGATCCTCTGGTAGCTAATTGCCTTTTTAATATCATTCCTCAATCCACTTTCAAATTTGATGCATTTAGAGAATTCAGCATCAGCACCATTGTAATGCGGGTGGAACTTAACCAATTCCTCAAACTTGGCTGCATACTCAGATACAGACTTATTTCCCTGAGTCAAGTTCAGAAATTCCATCTCTTTCTTTCCCCGAACATCCTCCGGGAAGTACTTCCTCAAAAACTCTCTCTTGAAGACATTCCAAGAGAGCTCCTCACCGGCATCCTCAAGCCTCTGCAGAGTTCCCAACCACCAATCATCAGCCTCCTCAGCTAACTGGTGAGCACCGAATCGAACCTTCTGAGCTGGAGTGCAATCCATAACTCGGAAGATCCTCTCTATCTCTTTCAGCCACACAAGAGCTCCATCAGGGTCATACCGCCCCTTGAAGACAGGCGGGTTCTCCCTTTGGAACGTAGCTAAACCACGAGCTGCAGCATTCCCCTCAGCACCTACAGCATCTGCCATTGCTTGCATAGCAGCAGCTAAAGCAGCATCATTCCTCCCAGCCATCTCAACAAGTCACTGAAACAAAATCAGTTAGAATGAGCAACAAGACTCGAGAATTAAAAGACTCAAGACTCAACAACTTGGTCACACAGACCGAACTGCTCTGATACCACTAATGTAACACCCCCCTTACGTATTCTACCATTTTAATTAATAAAATCAGAGTTGGAAAATTTCTTTTTAAAACTCAACCATCACAAGGGAGATATCACATTTTCGTCGTTTCAAAAACCAAACATCACATAATGAAATCATCAACATAAAGTAGTACGATACATAGCACATAATCGGGACGAACCCTCACAATACACCTGTCATGACATAACAGTCGGATATACAACTCGCAGCGGAAATAAATACATATCTCATACATATGTATAATACATCACCAAAGTACACTGTCTAATAACAGTACAAAATACAACTCCTAAAGTGTTTCGCCCCCCGGGTGCTACGTATCAGAGCATGACACCAAAAACCGGAAATAAGGAAGGTAGAACCTTCACTCGCTATCACCTGCAGGTTGCCGACATAAGAAGCAACACGAAAGCAGAAGGGTGAGTCTCTAACATATAATAGAATATGTGATAATCAAATATGATAGAGAAAAACACAATTAAAACACCAATCTACCATAAACCGGCACACCACAACAATTCACAATACATAACTCAGCTACACCAATAAACATCACCAAATGCGTATGTATATGCATGCAAATGCAACCCAACACCAAGGGCATATGCATGTGGATCCATTCATCACCTAAAAATAAGCCTTGAGGGCATTTATCACCAAAGTGGCCGAAGCCTAGACCGCAGCCTCTTCATCACCAAAAATGCACATGATTTATGCGACACCATGAACCATGTAGAACACACACCAAAATCACCAAAATCAGCACCACTCATCATCACCAATCATTGTTTCATCACCAATAATTATTTTATCACCAATAATTATTTTATCATCACCAAAATCACCAACACCACTCCACTTTACAGCTCTAAGGCTCACACCGATATTTTTGACAAATTATAAGTCCAACCGTGGATAAACACCCACACTTGAGTTTTACAACTCAAACAGTACACACCGGCACACTAAACCGGCAAATCCGGCAAAACTGCACTCCGGCAGCTCCGGCAGCCCCGGGCAACACACTAGGCCCCACACCTAGTCAACATCACTGGCAAAACTGCCAGACAGCTCCCTTGAATACAGCACACAGCACTGGCGCACCTGAGCAACGCTGCCAGGGCGCCTGCACTTTGGCACAAAATTTGGGCAGCACACACAAGGTTGGCGCCCAACACAAGGGCTCCAGGCAGCGTGCACCAACCAACTTGGGCACGGTGCCCGCGCCCAAACCACCGCGAACCCAGGGGCCACTCTTGGCCCCGGCCCTAGTACTTCCTCTCTCCTAGATGCGCCACAAGGGTCCACCATCATTTGGGCCCTGGCTCGCCACTTGGGCCCATGCCCAAATTGACAAAAACTCACAAAAACAGGATTCTGGCGCCTAGACACAGGGCTCCAAACAGCTCTGGCAACCAACTTGGGCACGGTGCCCGCGCCCAAACCACTCGTGAATTTTGGACAAACTATTAAACCGCCCCTTTTACTAACCCTATACTAGGTGCTCCACTAGGGTCCACCATCATTGGGGCCCTGTCTCGCCACTTGGACCCATGCCCAAGTTGGCAAAAAATCATTTTTCATGCACACTGCACAGTTTTGGCGCCTAGACACTCTGCACCCGGACACGCTTAGCAACCAATTTGGGCACGATGCCCGCGCCCAAACCACACACATTTTTGGGAAACACCCTTGCACGGCCACTAGTACTCATCAAACACTAGGTGCGGCAATGGGCCCCACCACCATGGACCCTCTGCCTCGCCACTTGGGCCCATGCCCAATTTGGCTAAAAATCACATTTTTTGGGCGCCTAGCACACTACCCACACCAAGCCACACTTCACCAAACCTAACCATTCCAACTTCAACTTCACCACCAATTCTAACCTTCAACAACCACAATTTCAACACCAATAACAACATCAATATCACCATATTCAATCATCAAATTTCATATCCGATTCACACAAAATTTCACCAACTCATTGAGACATTTTCACAAACACATAATGTGCAATTTTTTGACAACTTTTTATTTCAACAAAACAACACCAAAACCACACCCAAATTAGTTCAAAGACATCACCAAACAATCATTTCTCATATTCAATCAACAAAATTCATTCAAACACATCAAAAACCCCTAAAACCCTATTCTAACATATTGAAAACACAAACCCTATTATAGGTTAGGAGAGCCCCTTACCTTGAATTCCTTGAAGAAAATAAGCCCTAATCCAAGCAATTCCTCTTGAAAAATCAACAAAATCCCTTCCCTTTCTCTTCTTCTTGCTACGTCCTCTTCTCTCCTTTTTCTCTCTTTTCTTTGTTTCTTACTTTGATAAAAAAAAAATGAAAGGAAACAACACTAAGTCACTTAGTCAAATATGATGACTAAGTCTTCAAATTCAATTTGACTTCTATGTCTTCAAAGTAACTTTGATTACCTTATGGGCCTAAAATGATTATGGGCCTTTGGGCTTAATACCCACACCTCTTCAAACTTGCATTCCAACTCCTAAACCAATAAGTTAACATATCAATTAACTTAATTATAATTAAAATGTCGTAAACCCTAATAATCAATTAAATAAATAACTGAATTATTTTGGGGTGTTACATAGCACACGGCGAGAACTGATTGCTCTGGATCGGCGTTGAAGATTCGAGACCTGGGAACAGGGATTGGAGCTTCACATGTGTTCGTCTACATCTCCAATTTGTAATTCTTCTCCTTCCTTTTCCTTAATCATGTGTAACTAAACCCTAATGTTAGGGATGAATGAATATTGACGTAGCACTATTGTCGATGGTTTAGAATTTTATTTATATCATACTCTCTCGTATTTTGCGTATCGAACTTCTACGCTTAATGCTTTTTATGGTTGGAAAACTCATACAATGATATTTTGTTCAATTATGAAATGGAAGTTTTGTTTTCGAATGTTTGAAATTCTATACCTTCAATTCGTAGCTTAGGAATAATCTATGAGTTGTTGTATATTGCAAACCCTCGTTTTAAATGCTTGTCGTTAATTAGAATCGCTTAAGGAATTAGGGTTTGTAGTTATCGACAAAGGACTAGTTACCTAAGGAATTAGGAATTAGTGAATGTTGTGGGTTTGATAGCAAAATTAGAGAGAGTTTATCCTTCAAATTAAATAAGTGCAATAGTGTGAAATCGATAGGAATTCATCCCTAGCATCTTCTCCATCGTATCTTTTCAAACGCGTTCTTCGTTTCTATTATTAAAAACATAAAAAGAATATTTTATTGCTTTACTTTAGAGCTTCATAGCTCAATCAAATCAATCTCATCCTAGTTCACTTTGGTTCCTTTAGTAGTTGTTAACGTAACTGGTAATTAAATTCGATCCTTGAGGACGATACCCGGTACTTGCCGGTTTTATTACTTGCACGATTCGGTACACTTGCCGAAAGTTCAACAACACTCCAAGAAATTTGACATATACCAACGATCACCTATAGTGACAGCAGCAGAAACCATAGGTATAAGTTTCCTATACCTACAAACACTCACTCTATTGTGGGTATAGGAACTCTATACCTATGGAAATCAAAATTGAGGGAATATATAATAGTGACAACTTTAGATTCTGGGTATACATATGGATATATAATACTTTTAGTTTCCCTCTCACTAAACTAAAAATTTCCCGCTGTCAAAAAGTTTCCCTCTAATAATAATGGAATGTTTTCCCCCTTTTTTTTTACGCCTTACCTTTGCCCTAAACCACTAATTTTAGTTTTCCCCAAATTCAACTCTCGCAGATCACTCTCCCTAGAAAATTCTCGCAGATCACTCCATAGAAACTCTCCACGACGGCATCAAAAATCTTGCTCTCACCGCTTTTCAAAAATCTTTCTCGCAGAGAACTCCATCAAAATTCTCCACGATTTTTTTCTCTCTTGCTAAGCGAAGGGAAAGTTCAATAAGGTTTGTAGCGATATTTCTTGTTCCTCTTGTGTCCTTCGATCTTTCTTGTTGCCCTTGTTTTGGTGATTTGATATTAGCCAAATTTTGCAATTTGTGTTAACGTTGTTGTGTGTGGGGGTGGCGGAATCATTTTTTTATAAGCAAAAATTATATTAAAGAGGATGCAAACGGGCACCCCAACTGTTACAAATACAAGGGGCGTCATTAAAACCTCATTGGGTCAAAATATCATGGGAAAAAACCCAAGGAGGAAAGAGTATTCAGGAAGAATGACAAAAAATTCCTAATTACACAGACTTCATACGAAAAAGAGGATTTCCCCGCCAATTAGAAATCTTTAAAGACGAATTTCGACCTTCAATACTAATGAACAAACTCCAATATATAGTTTTGACATGTTGACAACCACTTGAGAGTTAAAGACTTTATCCCTGAATAGAATATGGTTCTGGTGAACCCAAATACACCACGTGACTGCCATCCAAAGCAAATTCTTCAATCTCCCAGCCTTCTTGGAGTCCAGCATGAGACCATGAGCCTTAAAATGAGCCACTCCGACAAAATTATCCACAACCATAATGCCCATCCAAGTATGAAAAGAAATCCAAAATGATCGAGAACACCTGCACAGAAAAAATATACTCATCCTGCTCAAAACAAAAAGGAAAGCACGACCCATGGGGATCCCTAATAATACCCTTTGTAATAAGAGCATCGCAAGTTGGAAGCTTTCCCTACAACAATCTCTAGCCGAAGACCCCCACCTTAGTGGGAATCGAAAGCTGCGACATATCATCTAAAGCGCATTGAGTATCGCTATCCAACCTATCTTGATGCATCGGATTCAACAGAAGAGTATAACAAGATTTAACCGAAAACTCATGGAAATTATCAAGCCTCCAATGCAATCGATCATGCTCAAAATCGTCGTAGGAAACAAGTCCTTAAGTTTCTCATTGCTAGCCCTCCTGTGCAGCCTAAAGGAAATTGTATTCCCCATACCCAACACCGGCATAGGAGCAAAAATAAAGGTGTCATACCCTAATTTTGTCCGCCTAGTTTCAAAACCCTAATTTTCAGCAAAAATAAATAATTTTGTGGGTGATGCATTATTTGAGAAAGGGTTTAGGGTATTTACCCAAGCATTCTAAGGTTTTCAAAATCATTTTTGAGAAATTAAGGAATTTTGGGGCATTTAAAAGGGGCATTGTTTGGTCAATTTCAATTTAATAAATTTTTGCTAGCTGAAAATCCAATCAATTAATTTTTGGGAATTTATTTAATGAAATTGTATTATTTTGAACAAAAAAATAAATAAAGAAAATCATTTTTCAAATTATGCGCATATTTTATATGTGTAGTAAAAAAATCAAGTTCAAATTAATTCAAGAAAGCATTTCAAAAAAAATAGTACAAGGAATATTCCCAAAAATTATATGATAAGATTTTTGTTGGCAATTTTGGTCATCCCTCATTTTCAAAAATGGCATATTCTTCAAAATACCTTGTACATGGCTCAAAATGGTTAGATTTATGTACAATTATCTTGAAAAGAATAATCAAAATTGAGAGGATAATAGAGTGGTCATAGGATAGTACAATAGTACAAGATGACAACTTGCAAAGCTTGGGCACCACTCCTCTCCCTTGATATTTCGAATACTCCCCTTCATTCCCCTCTCATTTTGCATTTTTTTGACCTCAATCCATGTGTGGTTCAATCCTCACCCTTGATTCAAAATTAAAATGCAATCCTAGAATGAGATGAGGTACTCAATGACCTAAATGCCCCTAAACCTAATTGCACATTATATATGCCCTAATATCCTCACCTCTCATAAGGTTTTGGCTCACAATTCACACTCAAAACCCTAGCACACAAACCTCTCCTTTCCTCTCCTCCTTTGGCCGAAATCACCCCCTCCTTCCCTCACCTCATTTCTTCACTTTTTCACTTCAAATCAACATTCTAGTCCTAAATCCTTCACCATCCTTGCATTCTCTTCAAAGATCCATCTTCAAATCTCAAGAATCAAGCTCAAGATTGAAGATTAGAGGGTTGATTCAAGTGGTTTAGTGTTCATTCACCTTATTTCTTTTGCTATTCTAGCTTGGAGTTGAGGTATACTCTCACTCTTAACATCATCAAATTTTAGCATAAAAAATGTAGATCATCAATCTATTTTTGCATATCAAGCATTTCTTTGCATTTTAGTGCTCTATTTTTTTGTTGAAATGTTGATATAATTGTTGTTGTTGAATGAGAGATGTGTTTCAAGCATTTTGACAAACACTTTGGGAGGTTTGGAAGCTTGAAATGCATCTCTCTCTTGGAATAAATTGTGTGGTGTTGCTATTTTCATTTTGTGCTTGCATTTTCATGAATAAAATGGTGATTTGGGAGAAATGTGTTTCAAGCATTTTGACAAACACTTTGGGAGGTTTGGATGCTTGAAATGCATCTCTCTCTTGGAATAAATTGTGTGGTGTTGCTATTTTCATTTTGTGCTTGCATTTTCATGAATAAAATGGTGATTTGGGAGAAATGTGTTTCAAGCATTTTGACAAACACTTTGGGAGGTTTGGATGCTTGAAATGCATCTCTCTCTTGGAATAAATTGTTTGTTGGTGCTATTTTCATTTTGTGCTTGCATTTTCATGAATAAAATTGTGATTTGGGATTATGTTTCATTTCGCATATTGTAGAAAAATTAGGGTTTGTGTGATTTTAGTGCATTCCTTTGCTTAATCATGTGAATCCTTGCCAAAAAGCTTAATCTATGTCATTTGCTTGCATGATTTTGTTGTTTTCAAAGAATAAAATGAGCTTTTAGCTCTATGTTGGTGTCGCAAATCATGATTAGAATTAGGGTTTGTTAATTTTCTTGTGAAATGGGTTTGCAATATTGAGTAAAATGATTTCTCAAGTTCTTTTGGTTTGGTTGTTATGTACTTTGCTTGCAAATTACTCTATGTTGATGATTGGCAAGAGGACTCACACTTGTGCCTTTGCGCACTTAACTTTAAGTGTTGAGGATTGACTAAAATGATTCAACGCAATTGATTTGATGTTTTGATTGCAAAATATTGTTGCTAATTGATTGTATCTTGCTTGCAAATTGTTATATGTTGATGATTGGCAAGAGGACTCACACTTGTGCCTTTGTGCACTTCACTTTAAGTGTTGAGGATTGCCTAAGATGATTCAACACAACCTTGGGCTTTGATTGTAAACTTTGGTTTGCTTGTTAGTAACTTGTTTGCAAAATTATTCTATATTGAGGATTGGCAAGAGGACTCTCACTTGTGCCTAGTGCACTTCACTTTAAGTGATGAGGATTGCCTAAGATGATTCAATTTTCTTTGTGCAATTCTTGCTTGAAAATGCAAATGCTAGTTTTCTAACTTGATTAATCAATTTTGGTTACAAAAATGACTTGTTAATGCCTTCTTTTGGTCACTTTTGGTCTTGCAAATGTGATGTTCTTTCTAGGTCAATGTTATGCTTTAATGTTGATGATTTGGTAAAAGGACTAGACACTTATGCCTTTGTGCATTGTCTCAAATGTCAAGGATTACCAAAAGGGATTCAACCTTGTGTTTTTATCTTGTGTTGATGTCTATTTGAATTAAACTTTTGCATTATCCATTTGTGTGCCTATTCTTGCAATCTATTTGGTTAATGTTGATCTTGCATGTTCATGGCCATTAAATGTTAGATGACTAAGTGTCATTCTTGTGCTCAAATGTTGTAATGGGTAATGTTTATGCTTATGCTTACATTGTTGATTGCTTTGCTTGCAATTTGTTAAATGTTGCACTTTGGTTCTTGACTTGGAAATTGATTGAATGTTCTACTTTCTTTTCCTTTTGGATGCCACGCCATCCCAACAAACCTTTTGTGACCAATGTCACCCTCAAACTCCCTTCTCCTTTCTTCAAATCAATCATTTTCTAAAGCTTTTTCCAAACTCAATCTTTTCTCAAATTGTTTTCATAAGACAATCAAATTCTTTCTAAAATCAACAATAAACCTTTTTGAAAACTCATAAGGAGGCAAGTCGGACGTACGGCCGGTGTTGTCTAGCGTCCTAAGATCGGAGCTGTACAGCTCAAACATCTTGGGATACTTATGAGAATCAAAACAAGCAATTAACAACTTGAACCCTATTTCAAAAAAATGAGTAAGGAATCGAGTCGGATGTACATCCGGTATTGGTTAGCGTCTTAGGGTTAGCGAGCTGTACAGTTCGTGTGAGCCTAAGATACTTGCTCAAATAAAAGCAACCAACCTCACAACAAATCTTTTTCTTCCTTAATCAAAAAAAACATTTTCAATAAGTAGGGGGCACGTCGTCTGTACAGGCGGGGTTGTCTTTGTTCTAGGTCTAGTGGACTGTACAGTCTAGGACCGAAAACCCCTACAATAAAAAACACCAACACAAAGTTTCTCAACTCAAGAGAACTACGTAAGCTTTGAATTCTCCATCGCACCGGGAGATACGTAGGAGCGGGTCATATCCCGTCAAGCACACTTTTAAAAAATAATAAAAAGATTCTTCTTTTCCCCCATTTTCAAAAACACTTTTCTCAAAAAATAAAAGAAGTAGAACGAATTGTTTCAAATCAACTCTGTCAAAACCGCACATCAAGTTAAAGGTTCCCTTTCGGTAGAAAGGAGGTGTGGGATGCTAATACCTTCCCCACACCTAACCGACCCCCGAACCTACATTTCTAGTTCTCAAAGGACCACCCCGCCTTAAAAAGGACCCTTTTTCAATGTTTTGGTCCCTAAATAAAATATGTTGATGGCGGCTTCACAAATTTTCACGTTGTACGATGAAAGGTCCAAACCGGATTTTTCGGGGTGCACCAGCTGGCGACTTCACTGGGGACTTTCCTTTTAAAACGAGGGTCAGGCCTAATTAACTTGATGTGCGGTTTAATTGTTTGATTTGAATGTGATTGTTCTATTTCTCTCTTTTCTTCTCCTTCTTTTTCTTCTCTTTCTGATGTTTGAATGTTCTCTTGCATTCTCGTGTTGTTATGTTGCATTCATGTGCATTTGACTCTTCTTCTTCTATGTTCGCTTCTTGTTCCTTCTTCTCCTTTCATCTTCTTTTGTTTATATGCTTAATATGATCATGCATTTCTCCAGTCCCCATGTCCCCTTCTTCTTTGCTCCCTTTCTTCAAGGTAAGCTCATGCATCATTCCCCCAATTCTACCATGTCCCCTTCTTCTTTGCTCCCTTTCTTCAAGGTAAGCTCATGCATCATTCCCCCAATTCTACTATGATCCCTTCTTCTTTGCTCCCTTTCTTCAAGGTAAGTTCATGCATTCCCCCGATTCTATTATGACCCCTCTTCTTGGCTCCCTTTCTTGAGGTAAGCAGTGCATATGATTGTTGTTGGAACCCTAGGTTAGTTTACTTGTTTGTATTGAAATGATATATGCTTGCAAAACCCTAGGGTAGACGACTCTTTGTATGGACTGTTTCTGGATTTTCTTTGCAGGTGGGGGGGTATGTTTGTCGTTGTGCTCCTACACACACGTTGCACTCTTTTTACCCTTATATTTCTTGGTGAGACAGCCCTATACCCGGGCTAGAGCATATCTTAGGCTAGAACGAAGTCATTAGTGGCTGCTCACTGGACGTACGTCTTGTTGGGTGGTTGTGAAGACTTCACCTAGAGTTTGGCTTTGTTTGATGATACCATCACTTGGACGTACGGCCCTGTGATCGGTGGTCTCAGATGAGGTCGTTGGCTCTAGGAACCTTATTTAGGGTCCTTCTTTTAGTGCTATCCTTGAAGTGTGTACCCGTAGAAATAGCCATAGATCCTGTCGCTAAGAAACCTTGTAGGACACAAAGGAGCTGCATACCCCTGCATCTGAATAAAGATTTTTGCAAATAAACCGAAAATTTTCAAAAAAAATGTGAATTTCTAGCTTTTGAAAAACTGTTATGTTGAAAATATTTATTTATTTATTTATTTTTTTCATCATGCATCCATTCATACACTTTGCATGCATTCTCACCAGTGCCGGGGAAATTGTAGACACCAAAAAAGGGGAGAAAGAAAAATGGATCAGAATGTGAAAAGAACCCTCAAGTGGAATTTCAAACAACAGGACGTCCAGAGCTTGGTTAGGTTCGGTAATCAGCTTCCCCCACGGCGAAAAGAGGCTTATCAGGGTACATATGGTAATCTCCTCGATTTGCTAGAGGTGAATGTTCAAACTGAGGCCCTCACTGCTTTGACCCAGTTCTTTGATCCCGAATACCGTTGCTTCACTTTCCAAGATTATCAGCTGGTCCCCACTTTAGAAGAATTTGAGAAGATCTTGGGCTTTCCTGCTGCGAACTGCAAGCCGTATTCTTATGTGGAGAGGTATTCATTAGCAAAGGCTTTGGCTGGCATTCTTCAGATTAAAGAGGAATTTTTGATTAAAAATGTGGAAGTCAAGGGTCAAAGGCAAGGTCTGTCAAGAAAATTCTTAGAAGCAGAAGCTGAGGCCCTACTTGCCAAGAAGGAGTGGAAAGTTTTCTTTGATGTGCTTGCCCTCCTTGTCTATGGAGTTGTCTTGTTCCCTTGTGTTGAGAATTTTGTTGATGCTGCAGCTATTGATGTGTTCCTTGCATTCAAAGAGCGGGAACAAAACCCCCACCTCTGTTATTTTAGCTGATTTGTGCTATTCTCTTGTTGATCGCCACTCTAAGGGAGGAGGGATGGTTAGGTGTTGTTTGCCAGTTCTGTATCGGTGGTTCGCCTCACATGTTTTTAAAGGACACATTGAAAACAAAGGGAAAGATGAGTGGAAGTGGTTTATTGCTAGCCTTAGAGGAGGTGATATCTCGTGGTGCACTCTGGCCCGGGATACACCAGAATTCATCTCTCAGCTCAACGGCTTTCCGAATGTTCCACTCATTGGCACTAGGGGATGTATCACCTACAACCCTGCTCTCGCGTTGAGGCAGTTGGGTTACCCAATGACAAGCCCACCATTGATGGAGTCTTTGGCTGACTTTGTGTTACATGATAGAGGTTCCGGGGATTTGAGTTTGTTGAGAAGGATTGTTCGTGCTTGGAACAGGTCGGTAAAGAAAGGGCGTAATGAGTTGGGTCGCAGAGATACAAGTGTGGGGGAAGAGTACCTTCAGTGGGTCCAGCTCCGGGCTCGAGCAGTTAAGCTCCCATTTAGAGGCATTCCTCAGGTTGAAGTTGAGTTTCCTCCACCTGCTCCTATTCTTAATGAGGAGGTTGAAGGGCTCAAGGCTGCCTTATCTCAGTCCCAGCAAGAGAAGTTAGAATTGCAGGCCCAGTTGGAAAAGCTGCTCCAAGAGAAAAAGAGCTTAGAGCAAGAAAACGAATTCAAAGAGAAAAGTCTTGCTGACTTCAAAGAGAGAATTGTTGCCAGTGACCAAAAGCTCATTGACATGCAGGGTGGTCTCAAAAGTGCTACAAGCGAAATCAGGGTGCGAAATCTGGATAGAAACAGAGCGCTTGACGATGCCCGTGCATGGAAGGTTCAGTTGAATGTCTCCAAGGAATTAGAGAGGAGCTTGCGGGGCCAATTGAAGGAAGCAAAAGCACAGTTGAAGACTCTTACTGCTGACTACGAGAGCAAGCTCAAAACTGAGGTGCAAGCAAGGAAGCTGGTGCGAGAGAGGCTTGAAGACTGTCAAGCGCTGCTTCAGGGGGAACTCAGGAAATCTAGGGCATTGGAGGACCATGTGAGGCACCAGGTTGATTTGCTAGAGAGGTTCAGGGCTGAGATGTCCTACTTGATGGAAGAGCATCGAAGATTGGATGATCATTGCCGGCGCTTGCAAGAGAAGTATGCACTCTTATCCAAGCTGTGCTAAGATACTGTTACAGGCCTTCCAAGGCGCCTCAGGGCTGCAGAGATTGTTGTGGATGTGTGCACTACTCCGGTAGAGGTCAGAAGATTCATCGAGTATGTCAGGGGTTTGATCTTGGAGATGAGGGGGCAGGCAGATCGTCCTTCCACTTCAAGAAAGAGGAAGAGAAACCAATGCAGGGACTTAGCTGTTGTTTGAAATTCTGGTTAATTGTTGCTTTGAGAACTCTTTATGATGTATTCCTGTTTTTACGTTATGAATAAATAAAAGGATTGTGTGTTTCAGTTCAAATAAAATTGTATGGTTCATTTCACATTCTCGATCCTTGTTGTTTACCCAAATAAAATATATGATATCCCCGGCACCAAAAAAAATAACGCATTTTGCATCGCATGCATACACATATACTTATGCATCCATTCATTTCATGCATCCATGCATCTATTCATTCAGGCTCTTACACAATAAATGTTTAAACAAACAGAAAAGGCAAGCTGGTTCGCCATCACTATTACTACACTCGTCTACAGGCAAGGCTCATGGCAGAGAATCAAGAAAGTCCAGACATTGAGATTGAGAGTTACCACTCGGGTCCGGATGATCCGGTTATAGAGATACTCAACCCCGAGCAGCTAGCTCAAGAAAACCGGGTTTTGAAGGATAAGGTAGGGGCTATGGAGGCCCAGATGGTTGAAATGATGGGTATGCTGAGGAATCTGAAAGGTGGGGCCAGTGCTGAGGCCACCACCGTTGTAAACCCTGATGGAGTTGTCACCTTCATTCCCCCTCCGAGGCCTGTTAATACTGCAACTACTATTCCTCCTCCGGGAATAGGGATCCCTCATTTTGTCCACTCTCCAGGGGCAAGCGGTTAGAGCCATCCAGCTGCTCAGAGGTACCCGTGGGGAATGCCAGTCGGTTATACGCCTCAAAATGTTGAATCCAATCCAGCTGGGGTAACAGGGCCAAGTCAGGCTGCTGTGGTCGTACCTGGTGGAGTTGTTGGTAGACCACAGGTCCACGCTCTTAATCATGATGCTGCACTACAGAGAAATCCACTCAGTCCTACTCCTGGGATCACTACCAATCCTCAGAATGTTGCGTATCAAGTAGGAAATCCCGCTCAGTTTGGAGGATATTATTATGGCATGAGTAGTCATCCTCAGGGGCATGTGTTTGAAAACTCTCAGCACAGAGACCAATATCGTGTGCTTGAAGAACGGTTAAGGGCTGTGGAAGGTACACGTGTTAGAGTCAAGGATGCCCGTGATTTGTGTCTCGTTCCAGATATAGTCCTTCCTCCAAAGTTTAAAGCACCTGATTTTGACAAGTACCGGGGTGTTGGTTGTCCATCAAGTCATATAACCATGTATTGCCGAAAAATGGCTGCGCATGCTAGTGATGATAAGCTGTTGATCCACTGCTTTCAGAATAGCTTAGCTGGGGCATCCTTAGACTGGTACATGCAGTTACAGTCTTCCGACATCCATAGTTGGAAGGACCTCTCGGAAGCCTTTTTGAAACAATACCAGTACAATATGGATATGGCTCCAGATCGATCTCAGTTACAGCACATGGGCAAAGGAGATAAAGAATCTTTTAAAGAATACGCCCAACGGTGGAGAAGTACAGCTGCACAAGTAAAGCCATCACTAACAGAGAAAGAGATGGTATACATGTTCATGGAAACTCTTCCGGCAATCTACTACGACAGACTGATAGGGAGTGTCTCGTCAAATTTCTCAGACATGGTAGTTATTGGGGAAAGGCTTGAAAACGGTTTGCGTAGCGGGAAGATCGCCAACCACTTTGGTAGTTCTGGTAGTTCAGGCAGTTCAGGTGGACAAAGAAAGCCCTTTTCTCATTTCCCTAAAAAGAAGGAGGGAGAGACCAATGTAATTTCCGGAGGAAATCCATCTTTCAGTACTCCACCGCAGACGGTACCATTCTCGGCACCAGTGCAACCTCAACGAGCCAATGATGGTTATAAAGCCCAGAACTACCAGTATAAGAAGCGCGTCAGTTTTGATCCAATCCCGATGACTTACACGGAGCTGTTCAATCATCTGGTCTCCAAAAACTTAATCAACACTCGCTCGATGAAGCCTCTCCAGCCTCCTTTCCCTAGGAGCTATAATGCCAATGCTACTTGTAGTTTTCATGAGGGTGGAATCGGTCACACAGTGGAGGACTGCAAAGCTTTTAAGCACGTAGTCCAGGACTTAATCGACGCTAATTGGATTTCTTTCAAACAGAATAGTCCAAGTATAACTACAAATCCACTGCCAGGACATGGGAATCCGTCGACCAATGCAATAGAAGATTCTACTGGACAGGTGATAAGGGAGGTTGAGAAAATTAAGACTCCTTTGGATGCCATTCACGCTGAATTGTGTCGATTTGAGGTCATTGAGAAAGGATGTTGTCAGGAGAATGGGTGTGCTGATTCCCTGTGTAAAGGGGTCTGTGAAGTTTTTAAGCAGATCTTGCAAGACTTGATGGACCGCCGTGTAGTTCAGGTAGTTACTTTTGAAACAGAAGAAAGCGTGATGACCCTTCAGTCTAATAATGGCAGAGAAGTCAGAAGGCCAATTGAGATTTTATATGATTACAATCCGAGGCCATTGGGGATGGCAGAGGAAAGAAAGAGCAGGTGGTTGGCCAAACTGAGAGGCCATGATCCTTGGTCAAAAAAGATCCCTATCTGTGATATTCGCCAGAGTTTTAAGAGTGCAGGGTTGCTGGACCCTAATCAAATCGCTGCCATTGGGGATGGTCCTGGAGCTGAAAAAGGTGATACCAGCCTAGTCCGCCGTTGCTTTGCCGGTGAAAAGTTGAAGAATTGGGAAGCTGCTGACTTTCCCGTGGCTTTTAATTCAAAGTAATAATTTGTAATGCACCCCTGTGGCTCTGCCCAAGGCCATAGGATAAGTTGTTAGGGGCACGCATGTTTTTATCTTCATTGCTATCATCATCAATAAAAAACGTTGTTTTTGAAATTCATCAATAAAATCATTTCCCTTAATTTCATGTGTCTTCTCCGCTTTATTTTATTTTGCCTGTTTGTTTCGCCTTTCATTCTGCTTTTTGCCTCTGCAAATGCAGATCAACAATAATTATCTCTGAAAATAACAATGTCGATGATCCATATTTTGACTTTGATCATCCAATTAATCAAACTGAGGGAGATGTTGAGAACAACTGGGAAGCTCCTCCAGAACTAATGAGATTAATGGAACAGGAAGAAAGGGTCATTCAGCCTCACGGAGAATCAACTGAGGTAATCAACTTGGGTACAGATGAGAACAAGAAAGAAGTTAAGGTCGGTACCGCAATGAACGACAGTGATCGTATGAAGTTAATTCAGCTCCTGCGCGATTACGTTGACATTTTTGCATGGTCGTATCAAGATATGCCTGGGTTGGATACCGATATTGTTGTGCACAAGTTGCCAGTAAAGCCAGAATGCCCGCCTGTAAAGCAAAGACTGAGAAGAATGAAACCAGAGATGTCGTTGAAAATCCGGGATGAGGTAAAGAAGCAGTTTGACGCCGGGTTTCTAGCGGTTGCCAAGTATCCTCAATGGGTTGCCAATATCGTCCCGGTTCCGAAGAAGGACGGGAAAGTCAGAATGTGTGTCGATTATAGGGATCTGAACAGAGCCAGCCCCAAAGATGATTTCCCCCTACCCCACATTGATATTCTGGTGGACAGTACAGCCCAACACTCTTTATTCTCCTTCATGGACGGATACTCAGGATATAATCAGATAAAGATGGCTCCGGAAGATATGGAGAAAACAACCTTCATAACTCTCTGGGGAACCTTTTGCTATAAGGTGATGCCTTTCGGACTCAAAAACGCCGGTGCGACGTATCAGAGGGCCATGGTGACATTGTTCCACGACATGATGCACAAGGAAATCGAGGTGTATGTGGATGATATGATTGCTAAATCCAAGACTGATGAAGAGCATATTGTGAATCTGCAAAAACTCTTTGAACGTCTAAGGAAGTTCAAACTCAGACTAAACCCAGCTAAATGCACCTTCGGTGTAAGATCCGGAAAGCTACTGGGGTTCATCGTCAGTCAGAAAGGGATAGAAGTTGATCAAGATAAAGTCAAAGCAATCCATGAAATGCCAGTACCAAAGACTGAAAGGGAGGTCCGTGGTTTTCTTGGGAGACTGAACTACATCTCAAGGTTCATATCCCAACTGACAGCCACTTGCGAGCCTCTCTTTAAGCTGTTCTGCAAGAACCAAGAATCCAAATGGAACGATGATTGTCAGAGAGCCTTCGAGAGAATTAAAGAGTATCTTCAGAATCCACCAATTCTGATGCCATCGGTGTCCGGAAGACCGCTGATCTTGTACCTAACCGTGTTAGACAATTCGATGGGGTGTGTGCTGGGGCAGCATGATAAGTCAGGCAAGAAAGAACATGCTATTTATTACCTAAGCAAGAAATTTACTGACTGCGAGACAAGATACACAATGCTGGAGAAGACTTGTTGTGCTTTGGCTTGGGCTGCTCATCGTTTAAGGCAGTACATGCTGAGCCATACAACTTGGTTGGTGTCTAAAATGGATCCGATCAAGTACATTTTTGAGAAACCAGCTCTCGCAGGACGGATTGCCCGTTGGCAGATGTTATTGTCAGAATATGATATCCTGTACGTCACGCAGAAGGCAGTCAAGGGCAGCGCACTTGCTGAGTACTTAGCTTGTCAGCCTATCCCAGAATACCAGTCGATGCAGTATGATTTTCCCGATGAAGACATCATGGCACTATTCGACGAGGGGAAGTCCCAAGAAGATGAAAGATGGAGGATGATATTTGATGGTGCATCCAACATGTGGGGGCATGGGGCCGGAGCTGTGTTAATCTCTCCAGACAATCGCTTCATTCCGGTCACTGCGAGACTGAGCTTTTATGTTACAAATAACATTGCGGAATATGAAGCATGCATCCTGGGTATTCAGGCAGCCCTTGAATGGAAGGTCAAAAGGCTTGATGTGTATGGTGATTCAGCCTTGGTTATTCATCAGGTGCGAGGTGATTGGGAGACCAGAGATCCCAAATTGATTCCCTATTGTGATTATGTTCAAGAATTGATGGAGTCCTTTGAGGAAGTCACTTTCCAGCATATTCCTCGAAGCGAAAACCAGTTGGCCGATGCTTTGGCAACCTTGTCGTCAATGTTCAACATCAGCTGTGACAAGAGTTTGGCTCACCTCAGAATCCAGCATAGGGATCTGCCAGCACATCATTACTGCACTGCAATAGTTGAAGAGCCTGATGACAAGCCGTGGTACCATGATATCAAGCGGTACATCACCACCAGGGAATACCCTCCTGGGGCATCAAAAAATGACAAGAGAACGCTCAGAAGGCTGTCGAGGAATTTCTTCTTGAATGGTGAAGTTCTCTACAAGAGAAATTATGACATGGTTCTCCTAAGGTGTGTTGCGAAAGAGGAGGCCGAAAAGATTATGAAAGAGGTCCATGAAGGCTCATTCGGGGTTCATTCCAGTGGACACACCATGGCCAGAAAAATCTTAAGAGCCGGCTATTATTGGCTGCAAATGGAATCTGACTGTTACAGCTTTGTAAGAAAGTGTCACAAATGCCAAATCTATGCCGATCATATCCATGTACCACCTGCTTCATTAAACGTTCTGACTGCTTCTTGGCCATTCTCAATATGGGGGATGGATGTCATCGGTCCTATCGAGCCAAAAGCATCAAACGGGCATCGCTTCATCCTTGTCGCCATTGACTATTTCACCAAGTGGGTTGAAGCTGCCTCATACTCAAGCATCACTAGCTCTGTGGTTGCAAAGTTTGTAAAGAAAGATCTGGTTTGTCGTTACGGCCTTCCAAACAGGATCATCACCGATAACGGCAGTAACCTGAATAGCAAGATGATGAAAGACCTGTGCACAGAATTCAAAATCCAGCATCATAATTCTTCCCCCTATCGACCCAAGATGAATGGGGCAGTCGAAGCGGCCAACAAGAATATCAAGAGAATAGTTCAAAAGATGGTGGTAACCTACAAAGATTGGCATGAGTTGCTTCCTTTTGCTTTGCACGGATACCGCACTTCAGTGCGTACCTCAACTGGGGCAACCCCTTTTTCTCTAGTATATGGGTCAGAGGCAGTCCTCCCTATTGAGGTTGAAATACCCTCCCTGCGGGTATTGATGGAAACCAAGTTGGAAGAAGCTGAATGGGTACAAGCTCGTCTGGATCAGTTAAATCTCATTGAGGAAAAAAGAATTGCAGCTTTGTGTCATGGACAGCTGTATCAACAGAGAATGAGGACGGCCTTCTACAAGAAAGTTCGCCCTCGAGAGTTCAACAAGGGAGATGTTGTGCTCAAAAAGATATTGCCCATTCAGAGCGATCCCTGAGGAAAATGGACTCCCACTTATGATGGACCTTATGTGGTCAAGAAAGCCTTCTCTGGAGGAGCACTAATACTCACCAACATGGACGGTGAAGAACTCAAAAACCCAGTCAATTCAGATTCGGTGAAGAAGTATTATGCCTGAAAGAAATAGACGAAAAAAGAGAAAGATAAGCCAAGTAAGAATTAGCTCGCTAGGTTGAAAACCCAAAAGGGCGGCCTAGGCAAAATCAGAGCGACCCGGTGGATTGAAAACCCGCAAAGGGCGATCCAGGCAAAAATTAGGGTCAGAAAACTTGGGCATGAAAATAAACAAGGGCATACAGCACTCCTGAAGGTTTGGATAGAGGGGTGATCAAGGTCAAGGACATAAATGTTTGGCATTGTTCCACAGAGACGGACATTTAGAAACTAGCTTTTCTCTCTTTTTCGTGTCTTTTTGCAGTTTAAATTTTCAAATGTATTGAACAGTCGGCGTAACTTTCTGTACGACCGGTTTCCACATCAATAAAGTTCAGTTTTTCTCATATCTGTTTGCTTTTCTATTTTCTGCTTTTTCAGCTCAAAATAAACGTTTTATGATGATGGTAATACTGAATTGTAAAACATGTGCATAAATCCTAGAGCATTGCAATCATTGCGAAATCCCCAAAAGTCAAGGGAAGGAAGTGATTTCTCAAAAACAAATTAATGTTGCAAGGAAAATAATTGCGCCCATCAAACAATTCAGATGGCAAATCATAAAGCAAGCCTGCACCCGGCCCGTGCGCCGCAGCAACTCTAATAAGTTCCCCAGTCTTGTGCCATGAGTGTCACGGGTCGGTCGAACCAGTAAAAAAAAAAAGCGCCAAAAAAACAAATGATCAGAAAACAGAAAGCTGATCAAAAGAAGAATTTAAAGATGAAAGAAAAAAACAATCAAAGCTGAAAGAAAAGCATTCCCCAGCATTCATCATTCACTCAAAATCATCGCATCGCATGCATTCGCATAACAGGCCTTTGCATAACATGCATTCATTCCATGCACCATGCATTGCATCTGCTAACATGTGCAGGTACCGCCAACCTGAGAAACCTGAAGAAAAGTCCTGCGACCAGAGCAGGCACCCCTGGATCGATGTGAAAGCATTGACCCTGAAGAAGATGAATTGGATTTCCGAATCCCCCTTTGGACCCACGTGTCCCCCAGAAGATTGACTTCACTTCGTATTCGAGCTGCGAGTAAGTCCCCCTGACCTCAATAGGTCCAGTCGAAAAGGATAGCTGTGTTGGCCTAAAACATGGCGCAGTCCTAGGGAAATATCGAGATCTAGACTTGATATAGTACCCTCCCCCGGTCGCTCGAAAGACCACCCCTTTGAGCCCACGTGCTCCCCAGGCCGAAGTGCAAACTCGGATCGTTCGCGATTCGTTAAAAGGCTTTAGGCAGCCTCCTTCGCCGGCTTAATGAGGGCCGGCACCCTTTTTTTTTTTCTGTTTTCTTTACTGCTTTCGCTGGCTTACTGAGGGTTGGCACCAATTGATTCCAAAAAAAAAAAAAAAAAGAGAAGAAAAAAAAACTTTTCATTGCATTTGTATCATATTTCAAAAAGGAACAAAAAAAAAGAAGAAAAAAAAAGGGAAAATTCTGGTTTTCTCTAAGTAGACAAAATTGGTATAATTTCTGAATTCTTTATTTCTATTTTGCCTCGGAATATGTTTCGGCCAATTCATATTCCTTGTTAAAATCCAAATAAAGAGGGGCAGCTGTCATACCCTAATTTTGTCCGCCTAGTTTCAAAACCCTAATTTTCAGCAAAAATAAATAATTTTGTGGGTGATGCATTATTTGAGAAAGGGTTTAGGGTATTTACCCAAGCATTCTAAGGTTTTCAAAATCATTTTTGAGAAATTAAGGAATTTTGGGGCATTTAAAAGGGGCATTGTTTGGTCAATTTCAATTTAATAAATTTTTGCTAGCTGAAAATCCAATCAATTAATTTTTGGGAATTTATTTAATGAAATTGTATTATTTTGAACAAAAAAATAAATAAAGAAAATCATTTTTCAAATTATGCGCATATTTTATATGTGTAGTAAAAAAATCAAGTTCAAATTAATTCAAGAAAGCATTTCAAAAAAAATAGTACAAGGAATATTCCCAAAAATTATATGATAAGATTTTTGTTGGCAATTTTGGTCATTCCTCATTTTCAAAAATGGCATATTCTTCAAGATACCTTGTACATGGCTCAAAATGGTTAGATTTATGTACAATTATCTTGAAAAGAATAATCAAAATTGAGAGGATAATAGAGTGGTCATAGGATAGTACAATAGTACAAGATGACAACTTGCAAAGCTTGGGCACCACTCCTCTCCCTTGATATTTCGAATACTCCCCTTCATTCCCCTCTCATTTTGCATTTTTTTGACCTCAATCCATGTGTGGTTCAATCCTCACCCTTGATTCAAAATTAAAATGCAATCCTAGAATGAGATGAGGTACTCAATGACCTAAATGCCCCTAAACCTAATTGCACATTATATATGCCCTAATATCCTCACCTCTCATAAGGTTTTGGCTCACAATTCACACTCAAAACCCTAGCACACAAACCTCTCCTTTCCTCTCCTCCTTTGGCCGAAATCACCCCCTCCTTCCCTCACCTCATTTCTTCACTTTTTCACTTCAAATCAACATTCTAGTCCTAAATCCTTCACCATCCTTGCATTCTCTTCAAAGATCCATCTTCAAATCTCAAGAATCAAGCTCAAGATTGAAGATTAGAGGGTTGATTCAAGTGGTTTAGTGTTCATTCACCTTATTTCTTTTGCTATTCTAGCTTGGAGTTGAGGTATACTCTCACTCTTAACATCATCAAATTTTAGCATAAAAAATGTAGATCATCAATCTATTTTTGCATATCAAGCATTTCTTTGCATTTTAG
Source organism: Astragalus glycyphyllos (assembly GCA_963573325.1). NCBI lineage: Eukaryota > Viridiplantae > Streptophyta > Magnoliopsida > Fabales > Fabaceae > Astragalus > Astragalus glycyphyllos. The sequence continues at coordinate 22,917,206 of OY754313.1, read as the reverse complement.
TGCTCTATTTTTTTGTTGAAATGTTGATATAATTGTTGTTGTTGAATGAGAGATGTGTTTCAAGCATTTTGACAAACACTTTGGGAGGTTTGGAAGCTTGAAATGCATCTCTCTCTTGGAATAAATTGTGTGGTGTTGCTATTTTCATTTTGTGCTTGCATTTTCATGAATAAAATGGTGATTTGGGAGAAATGTGTTTCAAGCATTTTGACAAACACTTTGGGAGGTTTGGATGCTTGAAATGCATCTCTCTCTTGGAATAAATTGTGTGGTGTTGCTATTTTCATTTTGTGCTTGCATTTTCATGAATAAAATGGTGATTTGGGAGAAATGTGTTTCAAGCATTTTGACAAACACTTTGGGAGGTTTGGATGCTTGAAATGCATCTCTCTCTTGGAATAAATTGTGTGTTGGTGCTATTTTCATTTTGTGCTTGCATTTTCATGAATAAAATTGTGATTTGGGATTATGTTTCATTTCGCATATTGTAGAAAAATTAGGGTTTGTGTGATTTTAGTGCATTCCTTTGCTTAATCATGTGAATCCTTGCCAAAAAGCTTAATCTATGTCAGTTGCTTGCATGATTTTGTTGTTTTCAAAGAATAAAATGAGCTTTTAGCTCTATGTTGGTGTCGCAAATCATGATTAGAATTAGGGTTTGTTAATTTTCTTGTGAAATGGGTTTGCAATATTGAGTAAAATGATTTCTCAAGTTGTTTTGGTTTGGTTGTTATGTACTTTGCTTGCAAATTACTCTATGTTGATGATTGGCAAGAGGACTCACACTTGTGCCTTTGCGCACTTAACTTTAAGTGTTGAGGATTGACTAAAATGATTCAACGCAATTGATTTGATGTTTTGATTGCAAAATATTGTTGCTAATTGATTGTATCTTGCTTGCAAATTGTTATATGTTGATGATTGGCAAGAGGACTCACACTTGTGCCTTTGTGCACTTCACTTTAAGTGTTGAGGATTGCCTAAGATGATTCAACACAACCTTGGGCTTTGATTGTAAACTTTGGTTTGCTTGTTAGTAACTTGTTTGCAAAATTATTCTATATTGAGGATTGGCAAGAGGACTCTCACTTGTGCCTAGTGCACTTCACTTTAAGTGATGAGGATTGCCTAAGATGATTCAATTTTCTTTGTGCAATTCTTGCTTGAAAATGCAAATGCTAGTTTTCTAACTTGATTAATCAATTTTGGTTACAAAAATGACTTGTTAATGCCTTCTTTTGGTCACTTTTGGTCTTGCAAATGTGATGTTCTTTCTAGGTCAATGTTATGCTTTAATGTTGATGATTTGGTAAAAGGACTAGACACTTATGCCTTTGTGCATTGTCTCAAATGTCAAGGATTACCAAAAGGGATTCAACCTTGTGTTTTTATCTTGTGTTGATGTCTATTTGAATTAAACTTTTGCATTATCCATTTGTGTGCCTATTCTTGCAATCTATTTGGTTAATGTTGATCTTGCATGTTCATGGCCATTAAATGTTAGATGACTAAGTGTCATTCTTGTGCTCAAATGTTGTAATGGGTAATGTTTATGCTTATGCTTACATTGTTGATTGCTTTGCTTGCAATTTGTTAAATGTTGCACTTTGGTTCTTGACTTGGAAATTGATTGAATGTTCTACTTTCTTTTCCTTTTGGATGCCACGCCATCCCAACAAACCTTTTGTGACCAATGTCACCCTCAAACTCCCTTCTCCTTTCTTCAAATCAATCATTTTCTAAAGCTTTTTCCAAACTCAATCTTTTCTCAAATTGTTTTCATAAGACAATCAAATTCTTTCTAAAATCAACAATAAACCTTTTTGAAAACTCATAAGGAGGCAAGTCGGACGTACGGCCGGTGTTGTCTAGCGTCCTAAGATCGGAGCTGTACAGCTCAAACATCTTGGGATACTTATGAGAATCAAAACAAGCAATTAACAACTTGAACCCTATTTCAAAAAAATGAGTAAGGAATCGAGTCGGATGTACATCCGGTATTGGTTAGCGTCTTAGGGTTAGCGAGCTGTACAGTTCGTGTGAGCCTAAGATACTTGCTCAAATAAAAGCAACCAACCTCACAACAAATCTTTTTCTTCCTTAATCAAAAAAAACATTTTCAATAAGTAGGGGGCACGTCGTCTGTACAGGCGGGGTTGTCTTTGTTCTAGGTCTAGTGGACTGTACAGTCTAGGACCGAAAACCCCTACAATAAAAAACACCAACACAAAGTTTCTCAACTCAAGAGAACTACGTAAGCTTTGAATTCTCCATCGCACCGGGAGATACGTAGGAGCAGGTCATATCCCGTCAAGCACACTTTTAAAAAATAATTAAAAGATTCTTCTTTTCCCCCGTTTTCAAAAACACTTTTCTCAAATAAAAAAGAAGTAGAACGAATTGTTTCAAATCAACTCTGTCAAAACCGCACATCAAGTTAAAGGTTCCCTTTCGGTAGAAAGGAGGTGTGGGATGCTAATACCTTCCCCACACCTAACCGACCCCCGAACCTACATCTCTAGTTCTCAAAGGACCACCCCGCCTTAAAAAGGACCCTTTTTCAATGTTTTGGTCCCTAAATAAAAAATGTTGATGGCGGCTTCACAAATTTTCACGTTGTACGATGAAAGGTCCAAACCGGATTTTTCGGGGTGCAACAAAAGGCACCCAGCTAAGAAGCCATGTCGTCTTCTAAACGTAATAAGTCTCTCCATTATAAAGAATCCTTAGTGCCACCTGTAGAAGATAGAGCTCCCGTGAAAACAAACCTCAGATCCCCATATCGATGAGAAAGTAGTGGCCGCCAACTAGCATTAAAATCATTTATGCACCTCCATCTCCACTTGCTCAAAAGAGCCACCGTCCTTCTTAGGTCTACACACCTTATCCTAGGACCCCTAATAAACGATTCGACCCTCTCTAATACCGCCCCCCCACAAAAAATCCCTGTGAATCTTTAAAAGCTCTTGATTAACAATCTTGGGGCCTATAAAGAAAGAGAACATATAAAGAGGAATACTATTGAGAACAGAGTTTATGAAAATCACTCTACCCCCAAAAGACAAGTAACGCCCCCTCCACGACGATAGTCTCTTTCTTACCTTATCAATAATCGGATCCCAAGTATGTCTTCTTCTAGGATTAGCTCCCACCAGAATACCGATAAATTTAAAAGGAATAGCGGCGGTGCTACATGACATGAAAGTAGCACCGTAAACGGAGCTATAAGATGACAGTACTCATCATCACTAATCTTACCAATCTCGATACCACTAGGAATAGGTCTCTGAAAATGAGGCTCCACATGACTAGCTTCAAAGAATTTTTTCACTTTCTGTTTCACCTCCACCACCTCCTCCAATATCATCCCATCCCTATTCAAAGACACGATCTGACTAGATCTACTTCGATTCTTAATGCAGGCATGGAAAAACCTAGTATTGAGATCCCCTTCTCTAATCCAGTTAGACTTAACTTCTGTTTCATCATACTCTCTTTGACTTGAAGCTGCTTCCAAAAGGACGAAGACGCCTCCTTCAACTTAGACACATCTTCCATCACACCCCCCTCTAAGATGACCCGATGAAAATCATTCATCTCAGAAATAAGATTGTTAACACTGAGATCCATCCGACCAAACACTTCATTATTCCAGACCTTTAGCTTAGCTTTCAGCAATTTGAGTTTCTCTTTGATAACATACCCCTTTTTTCCCTTATCCGAAAACCCTTTCCACCAATGTTCCACTAAACCATTGAATTCGGGATGATCTAGACAACAATTAAACAATCGAAAAGGCCTCAGTCCCCAATCCTTAGAGGACCGAAGGAACCAAATAGGACAATGATCTGAAATGTCTCTATCACCCACCCATTGACCATTTAGCTTCCAAGAAGAAACCAAACCCTCAAAGACTAAAAAATAATCCAATATGCTTCTAGACAAACCGTGAGGTCAAAACCAAGTGAACTACTTCCCATACATATGAGTAAGGTTGATTAACATATGTTCTGAGAAATTGATTCAACAAAATGCATATGAGTAAGGTTGAATAGAGTAGGTCAGATACTAAGAAGATGTATAAAATTTATCTTGAATAGCATAGAGGTCTTCTTAGATGTTGGATGGTGTAAAGAGGATGATATGGTTAGAAGGTATTGTTTAAACTTCTTACACAAGTGATTTGGCTTTCTCATTGTGCTGCTAAATTAGGAAGATGAGATAGTTGTAGGTAGATGATAGGAGATAGCTCAATCTTTATTTATTAGAGATTGAGGGTAAGTTCCTCAAATGGAATGGAAGGAAGCTTTTTCTTTACGAGCAATTTGTTATGTAAGATGGACTATATAGAAAAGCAGTAATGAACACACAAGAGTTATAGTGATTCACTTTAATCGTCACAGGCTACATCCACTCCTCTCACCAAGTGAGAATTCCACTATTTTCGAATAGTTTACAAGCCAGTCAAAAGGCTACAACACTGATAGTTTCTTCCACATTCTAATATTCCACTAGTTTTCCTCTATAGCTCTAGCAACTGTAATACCCCTAAGGAACAGTTAGGCATCTTCAATAACATTTCCAGCAACCAATGCCATGATAGGAAGGCACTAACCCCTAATACCCTACTTAGGCATCTTCATTAACAATGTGGCAACCAATGCTTTATTATCAAGGTTCATAAATAAGGTAGCGTTTGGGATCTGTTTGGAAGCTACACTAGCTTGGATAATTTCATGCTGTTTATGATTCTAAGCTTTCCAAAGCTATTACATAATCAGAATATTCCCAAAATAAATTTGGACGAATTGTTGAGTATGGTTGAGAGAGATGATAACACTTCAGAAGCTTGGGGATGAGCTTCAAAAGCTATTTAAAAAGCCATATGAAGGGAAATGTTTGTGCAGGCTTGCAATCTACTCTCACACTTGAATGTGATTTTCTATTGGGTATTTGTTGAGTTTTCAACCTACTAGATCCAATGCACATATTTTCCCAAGACTTAAAATAGTCGTTGAAGGATTCTAAAGTAAACCCGGTTTACTTTCTGCGCCTATACAGATCAGTACACTGTCATAGTAGGTTTTTGTTGGGTGCTTCTAAGCAGTGTAGCTTCTGAACGTTGTAGCCTTCTGAACTTCTTCAAGTGCTTTGATAATGGCTTTAATAACTTGAATAACAAGCTACTGGATATTGAGTAAACTTTTTAAGGTTGTTTTGTGAAGAATTGGTATGGTGACATAATTTCGATTTTTATGTATCTTCAGAGCAGTTATTTTGAACATGTCATCCTTAGCATCTTTTGAACTCTGTCTCTTGAAGTGCTTGATTGAAGAATCTTCTGAACGTATTCTAAAGATCTTCTAAGTCACTTATCTTTCTATAACAAGCTTTATTCTTGTTAGGTTCCTGTCTTTCCTTGATTGTGTCATCAACACATGACCTAATCCGTTCATTCAGTGTTAAAAGAGGTTTATTCAGATGATTGTATCTTTTGAATGCATCCTTTGTCTTGATATGTATCTCCTGAAGAGCTTAGTTTTATGGATGGATTTATCTTTCACAATACACAAGCCTTTATACCCTGCCCACATCATCTCTCACTTCGTGAATCGAGAATCATGCACACTTGACTTGACCCAAACAGAAGATGCTAATAGGGATATCTCAACTATTGTTTAAGAGTCCTTTTTCTTTCTCGTATTATGTGTAAGATTTCATCTTCTCAATGTGAAAAGTCTTTGGCTAAAACTGCTATGTCATAAGAAGATTCTTAATGTTGCTTTATAGGCTTCTGAAGAGTGTCATCTTACTAGATAGAGTTTCTTTGCTAGATATCACTTATGAAGTTCATCTCGCTTTGATCATTGAATCTCTTGACTTGAACATTTTCTTGTAAGACTTCTTCCTTAGTGCAGAACATATCTTCTTATGTTTCAGAAGCTATTTGACATATCTTTACCTCTGTGTCTTCGTGTTGATTATCGTTCCTTTCTTGTTAAGACACCTGTTTTTGTCTTCATCTGTTCAGACTTTATCACATAAGGAGGGTCTACTTCTCAAGTGAAACCACTGTCACTTCATTTGTTTTCATTTCTTATACTGATAACGAATGAACCCACTGCTGTAGCTATTGCATATGGCCTTGACAAGAGAACACTTACTTCATGTCAAGAAAATAATAACATATTATACCACTACAGATAACTAATCCTCTACCATAATTGAGTTTTATAAGGGTGAGCGAAAAATAGATAGTGACAACAATATCTTTGGTTCTTTTTTCCTTTCGTGCCATCCCCAAGCTCTATGCGACCACCATTTTGATGTCTATTTTTCTATCCACGAAAATCGTATTTTGACTATATCTACAGAGGATAATTCAAATAGAGTTACAAATGAGATTATGGTAATTAATTACAAAGTGAATAGGAGAGGTAGAGAGCATAGGTATAGTCATGAGGTAGAAGCTCATAAGGAATCATATTGATTAAAAAACATACTAAATGTGATACAATGTTTTCTATATATATAGAGATCTAGTGTAAGCTAACTAACTAAAAAATGCTATTCCTTTTATGGCTACATTGAATGAGACATGTACTGCAAGAAATTTTCAACAATCAACAGCTGGTGGACCATGAAGGACACATTTCAATGACCCGATTTCGCATGTTTTATTCCACTGGAATTTAATGGAGACACAGTGTGAACTGGGCCTGAACTCTCATCTCTGAAATTTGAATTAGCAAAGCTAATTCGCGTAACTGCTACCTCATAAATTATTCTACTGACTCATCCTGCACAGGTTTGAGAAGTTCTTCTATGATTTCCTGAGCTTGTCTGAGCCTCATGTCAACAAGATTATTTAACTTTTGAAGTTGATTTTTCTTCCAATCATGAAGGAAGACTAAAAGAAAAAGGAAGAGAATCAGTCATGTCGGGATTGTATAATCCCAACTTCTCATCTCATTTTAGACACACAACAGAAGTGGAGAAAAAAATGAATCATATGTAAATGACATTTCAAAGATGGGACAATTACCATGTTGATAAGATAGATCCTTTTGGTGATTCGCTGATTTGATATATAGGTATTAAAATATCATGGTTAAAGGAGGTTTTTGCAAATGGAAGAGGAATCGTGTGTGAGGTAGAAGCAAATGAAGAGAAACTATGAAGGTCATATTAGTCGTTAACAAAATAATTGTATAGCAAGGAAATAATATGTCATTAGAAGAGGATATGAAGGAGAGAGTATTTATATATTCATTTCTATTAACCACACTCAATCAATGTTGACTACTTTTCAACAATAAAAAAATATTGACTACTTTTCAGAGAACTTTAAATCAATTTTGCATGTGAACTCATTTATTATAACATTGAACAAGTCAAACTAATAACATTATGTTTATCTACTATTGATTGAAAAGAGGATATAACATTGAACAAGTCAAACTAATAAGAAAAATATATAACTACCCTTATTACATCATATACATTTTTCCCTTTTGTGTCCAATAATTGTTACTCAGATCCATCTTAGCGCCACTTCAACTCTTCCATCTCTTCTCACTTTTCATTTAAAATTATTTTGAACCTATCCTCTCTCTCTCCCCTCACTCTCTCTCTCCCTCTCTCTCCTCTTTCCATGGTTGTTTTCTGTTTTGGATTGGTCAAAACTCAATAGTGAACTATCCACTCGGCCAGATATGGTCAATGGGACGCAAGGATATTGCAACACCCTATATCAAACGGAGAAGGTACGCATTTATTACCTCAAATCACCTATTTCCAATGTTGACTTAAACATCAAAGTGTGTGCAGGTACCACTCCCCTTACCGAACCAACTCGAGGTGGAGCATCTCGACAACGACTAGGAGCGAGCTAGCTATTCATCTTGGTGAGCATGTCGGCCCTCAGCCTGACCGGGACTTGCAGCGACTACAATTCACTTTCGATCTTCTTCAAAACAAATATGTTTCCCTATTTTCTTTGTTCTATCCTCTTCTTCCTACTTCCAAATCACATTATTGTGCTTTCAATTTCCAAAGATTTTTTTTTCTAATCCACTTTACCATTTTTTCTGAACATTGAGGAGGGGAGAGTTGGTAGGAGGTTTTATCGGAGCCGACATTGTCGCCTAATTTGTCGAAGTTGTCAAATCACCATCCCCAACAAAGTTATTGTCGTTTCACTTTCCTTTGGATCTCCATCAACAGATTGGGTTCAATGTCATATCAAAAGCATGTGAGTTAAACAAATCAAAAGCATAGCATATAATTCAAATTCAAGATAACTCAACTCCCAAATATTCAACACTTAGTGGGGGGATTCTCAAATTCAAATATGTAGCAAAGAATAAAGTACATTGTGGTACTTAAAAACCCTAGAGAAACAAAAGAGAGAGAAATGAAGAACTCACTTGACAACAATTAGGTGGTTCTCCTTAAGCCGAAAAGAACTCCCCACAACTTAAAATATTGCCAACTACAACCTCTACCTTTTCCTGAAGACACACATGGAATGCGAAAAAAAGGAGTTGAATTAGGGTTTCCACGACAATATTTTTGTGTGGTTTTGGGTGTTTAAAATTCCGGTTATGTACTTAGAATGAAGTGAGATCTAGATGACAAATTAGAAATATTTCAGTGTTGGTAGTGAGCGACACACTTTCTCTCAAGCTCTTCTTCCTCTCACTCTTCTTCTTTCTCTCTTGACCTCTCACTCTTTCTCTTTATTCTCTCTAAAGTTCTAAAGTTTTCTCTTTTTTTTACAGCAAAGGGTCTGAGATTTTAATGCATTTTCCCAAAAAAGAAAAGATAATTCATGTCTCTTATAGGGTTTCTATGAACCCTATCGCCATCATGGCTGACACGGCAGACAGTGCAGCAGACCTTTCGGTAAGACCTGCCTGTGATACCCGCCGTCTCTTCTGCGTACGATAAAATAGAGTCACGGAGCGTGAATCTTACTTGCCAATAAAAAGGCGAGTTTCACCCACCGTCAATGGCTCTGATTGCTTCATTTTCTCATAAACATATTAGCCCCCCCCCCCCCCCCCCCCAAGATTGACCCACAGCACACCGCAGACACACATTGGGCTCTGTAGAAAAGCACTGGATCGTTAGGAATTAAAGATGTTGTACTGTTGGACGTTGATCCACGCGCAAATTGTTGTCGTCTTCAACTACGTGCAAACCAGGTTACGTTGTTCCATTCGCACGACAGTACCTCTCTCTGGCCGAGTTTGGAGCAACTTTTGGCCGATCCTGCCACACGCGGGATTAGTGGACCCGCGAGAGAAACCATGGAGCTAATCCAAATTCAAGATTCAATTTCAACTCAGGCTGTGTTCCCTAATTTGAATGTGAATAGCCCAATCCTAAAGGAGCGTAATTTTGCGGCAACAAATAATAAATCTCTTGCACAAGCTTTATTAGGATCAAGGAACCAAGATTTGTGATATTCCTCTCTGTCATCTTCCTCGCCCGTCTTTTTAAGGGGAAGACTTAACAATTTCAATTTCGGAAGAGGAGTAAATGGCAGGTTTGGAAGGGCGCAAACCACATCGCCATGGAATAATTTTACTTTCAAAGGGAGACTCTCCTATTAACATAGGTGCTTTGTAATCCAAACTCTAAGTTCTTTGGAAACCCAAGTCTGATGTCCTTAGAAAAGGAATATTATGAATTTTCTTTTTCCTCTGTTGATGATTTACGGAGAACTCAAACACAATCTTCTTGGCATTGCAAGCTAGGGTTGCTACAGTTGTTTGCCTGGCAGCCTGATTTTAATCCTTCAAATATAAAACATAACAATGTGCAATGTTGGATCAGAGTTACAGGTCTTGCTCTAGAATATTTACGTCCCAAAATTCTTTTGGCATTTGCTAGCAGTGCTGGAATACCAATTAGTCTAGATGATATAACAAGTAAAATCTCATTTGATAGACCATTTGGTCATTTTGCATGCATCCTTTTTGAAATAGACTTTAAATCAGAGCTTAGGATGAAAATCCTAGTTGAGAGGTCATGTTATGCTTTCTTAGTGGGCATTGAGTATGAAAATTTGCCTTCATTCTATCTGAATTGCAAGACTATTGGTCATACCACTAGTGCTCACAAAGTAAGGATGCACTCTGGTCGGGAAAAGTATAAGGATCTACAGATCCCATAATTTGTCATTAAGGCAAAACAAGTTTATGTCCCAAAGTCTCATGCTACTAATAATGTGAATGAAAACTAGAAAGTTGCCCAAAATGCTTTACCTATAAAGGTGCAACAACAACAAGTGGAATGTTCACCTAATGGGAATAGAGAAGAGGTCATACAATCTAACAAAGAATTAGATGTCTAAAACTCTGTTGCTTTGAATGACGGTAAGCAAATATCACCTGTGGTTATGCAGACGCAGGAGTTATCTTTGAACTCGATCTAGGAGTTGACTAATGCTTCTACCCCGAGCACACAGGCAAATACTCAAAACAAAAATGTTCAGATCACTTCTGCCGTTGTAGCTAGCCGGAGTGGTAGTGATTCTTTATCCACTCAACCTACCCCTACCAGGCTAGATTCTCTAAACGCCTCAGAGTTTGACACTACTTCTAATCTAGTGGTTGCATCTGACTTGAAGATTTCAGGGATGCTTTGGGGAGATGTGTTAGATGACGCTGAAAATCCTGTGACCCAAAGAATGGATGCGCAGTATGATAAGTCCGAATCAGGGGTGTCCAAGACCCATTAGAATTTGACAAAAAAGGAAATTGATCCAGAAAAGTACAGGCTATAATACCCGTTCACAGACAAATTCGGTCTCTGTCTCTTTTTGATCGGACTATTGTAAGTGATCATTGCATTTTAATGCAATCTTTATGATTGTGTTCCGTGCCTAATATTTAAGTCTTAGCATGTTTTTAGACTTTGGGTCTTATTTGAGCAGTATAGCAATTTCTTGATTAATTCTTGTTTTTATTGCATATTGACTCTTGTCTACTATGCAGGCTATAACTTTGGTTGTGACTATCCGATGGAGCCGTGTGAACATGCGTTAGAAATCTAAGGAACACAGCTACAATTCTTCTATTAAGCTCAAAACCCAATTCTGAAGTCTTAAAGGTCAAAGCTGTGAATTACTGAAGCAGTATTGTGTAAAACGAGTTTTGGGCCGACTTTTTGTTTGTTAACGGGCTTTTATCATAGAACCCGTTTAAGGATTTACGTTTTTGGTTGAGCTGAGACTAGTTCAGCAGTTGTATTTCTCTTCTCTTACGCATTATCATACACTTTACAAAAAATTTGTGCTCTAGCCTCCATAGAAGCCTAAACTCCTATTCGGTACCGGAGTACGGGTTGATGATCCGAGTTGGAGTGCTCCGTGAGGATGGAAGATTGACTCCGGATGGATGGATGTGGACCTCAGATTGGCTGAGGTGGTCTTCTCCCGCGCCTCGGGTGGGGTACGTGCAAACACTCCGATGCCTAAGTCAGCAAGGGAAGAGAAGAGGTATTTTGGGAGAGAAGTGAATGTGTACCTGGAAATGGTGGGTTGATCGCTTATTTATAGACCACAGCACCGTACCCACACCGTTGGATTGGGTGGTCAAGTCCTTGCCGTTGGATACGGGTCAGGAGCGGATACGGGCATGGCGGAGTACGGTAATGGGCCAGGCCCAAATTCCTTGAAGGGTTGGCCCAGTCGGAAACAACTCCTAAGTTGACTCGACGGTGAAAGGCTGTCGCTTATGGATTTTGAGGTTCGGTATCTAATGTTGCAATACAATTTTGTTTTAATTTCCTTAATTCCATCTCTATCAATTTCGAATTTAGTTTTGAATGTGAGCAATCTTCTCAGTTCATTTTTCTGCTTAGTAATTGTTATGTCCTTATTGCAATACATGTTTCAGTTGTGTATGATGTTTGTTTGTATGCAATTCTGTTTCGGAATTTTTAATTATTAGAATTACTTAATTGCTTAGATTAATTGATCCGAGTAAAAATTGATAGAGGGGTTATTATAATTTTGTTATGATATTGGTTGAGTTTGAAACGGCGCATGCCCGCTCCCTTGACCGATTGAACTCGCTGTTTTGGCACTTGCTGAAACACTGTGAATCCATATAAACTAATTAGAGTTTGTTTAGTTAGTTTATTATTTTTACGGATATTTAGTTAGTTTATGTCAATTGCGAATTTAAAATTAAATGATTTGTTGTTTTTAGAACCTGTGATAATTCTGGGACACGCACCCAGAAATAGGTGAATCAATTTGTTCCTTAATCTGGTAAACTTAATATTAGAGATCCTTGTGAGACAACCAAGGTTTCTCACCTTGTATTACTTTTTTTAATCCTTGTTAGCACTTATTTTGGCACACATAGGGCTGCTGATAAAATTGAGAATATTGTCGGGGATATCTAATTAGGGTTTTCAACTTTTTGGACTCCACAAATAGTACTAACGTTTTAGTTTTTGTTCTTGTTGTGTTTCCAAGTCTTACTACAAGTAGTAGGTGCTGAGATTGCTGATTTGTAGGAATTGTGGAAAAAAAAATCGGTTTTCGGGCGATCTCGTCAAATTGTTCTGAAACTGCAGCTGAAAAATCCAAAAAAAAAACAAGGATCAAGACTCCTATAGCAGCGAATACTCATGGGATAACAGGCACAAAATCCCAAATATCTTTATTTTCTATTTTTAATTAATTTTTTTAAAAAATTATATATCCGAAAAAATGCAAAAAATATTGCATACCTTTCTTTCAAATTAATTAGATTTTTTGCAGTGATTTTTAACTTTTAGGTTAGATTTTAGTTGTTTTATATTTTCTGCATCCAATTTAGCTTTAGGACATAGTTGGTATTTCTAGAATTCTTGTATTTTCTCACTTCTTATTACATATGGTGCATCACCATGTCTAATACTGTTAATTTGTATCCCTTTGACCTTGAAATTGAGAGAACATTGCATCTTAAACTTTGGGAGCATATAGAGAATAGTGGTAGTGATAATGATAGTGTCTTTAGCCATAATCTCTTTGAACTTGATTCTGATATTGATTCTATTAACATGGCTAGTAGAACCCTTAGGGGAACTTGTTGCACTAGATGGTACTTCCAATGCTCTATATATTAATTATCCTGATGTTGTTGTTTCTTTTGAATTGAAATCTGGTTTATCACAGTTGTTGCTAAGTTTAATGGTCTTCCAGATCAGGATCCTCATAAATATCTAAAGGAGTTCCACATTGTGTGCTCACCCATGATACCCAACGAATTCGAGAGGAGCACATTAAACTCAGGCCTTCCCGTTATCACTCCAAGATGTAGCCAAGGATTTGTTGTATTACCTCTAGCTAGGTTCTGTTGAATATTGGAATGACTTGAAAAAGTTGTTCTTTGAGAAGTTCTTTCCTTCATCCAAAGCTGCTTCAATCAGAAAAGAGATATGTGGTATCAAGAAAAACTCCACCAAGTGTTTACATGAACACTGGGAGAGATTCAAGAAATTGTGGCCAGGCTGTCCTCATCATCAAAGCTCTGAGAAACTACTCATCCAGTATTTCTACGGGGGTTTATTTCCCATGGATAGAAATATTAAGGATGGTTCTAGTGGAGGTGCAGTTGTAGACAAGATTCTAGCAGATGCAAGAGCTTTAATAGAGAATCTGTCAATTAACCCCTAGCAATTCACAACCAGAAGCAATTTCGCAGTTCTAACAAGGGGAGCAAATGAGATACAGGCTACTGATTATAAGATCTTAGAAAACAAGTTGGATGAACTAACGATTTTAGTAAAAAAATTGGCAATAGGGCAGACAACAAGTGTTTCTGGTATTAACACCTCTTAAAAAGCACCCAATAGATTTTTGTCCAACGCTGCAAGAGGATCGTAATGCTGATACCCCTCAAGAATATGCCGCTAATATATTTAACCCGCTAGCCAATGTTGATTTTTCTTCTAACGGGGGCTACTCAAGCTGGAGGCATCATCCAAACCTTAGTTGGGTAAACCCAGCTGCACAACAGCAACAACCTAGGCAACAATCTAATCCAGCACAAGCTGCTACCAGGCTTGAATCTTCATTAGAGTATCTAGTTAAGCAGTTGGCTACCCAAAATCTTCACTTCCAACAGAGAACAGATTCCTCAATTCAGATTTTGCAGACACAAGTTGAACAGCTGGCTACAATAATTAATCAGATGCAAGAGTAAGGGTCAAACCATCTGCCTGCTGAAGCAATGGTTAATCTGAATGCACCAAACGCCAATGTTAGTGCTATTACATTGAGATCTGGGAAAGCTGTTGACACCCCAAAGGTTCCTGAAACTGTTGTTTAAAAAATAATAAGGCACCTGTGCATGTTTCTGATGAATAGGAAATACCACTCCCTTTCCCTTATAGAGCAATAAGAACAAAAGTACATGATGAGGGAGAGAGGGATAAGGAGATCTTGGATACTTTTAGGAAGGTGGAAATGAACATTCCCCTTCTTGAGGCAACTAAGAAAATTCCAATATATGCCAAGTTTCTGAAAGTGCTGTGCACACATAAGAGGAGGCTGAAAGGGAATTAGAATATCAACATGGGGCATTATGTTTCAGTCTTCTTTTAATCCATACCCCAAAAAGTGCAATGATTCAGGGACTTTTACCATTTCTTGCATAATAGGCAACAGTCATTATGATGATGCCATGCTAGATCTAGGAGCTGCAATTAATGAGATCTGCAGAGGAATTCTCTTAAGTATCGCAGACGATCTACACTGACATCTACTTGAAATAGGCCTCCTCTTCTGTTCCAGATCCTGCACATTCACTGCCTCTTTGTTTAACCGTTTGATATACTCTCTAAGGATTTCAGTTTCTCCTTGCGTTGAAGCTCTCAGATTCCGACTTCGGCTTCAAGCAAGATGCCATTAACCTACCTGTGAAAAGCTTGCATAGCTGAGGCCAAGAAGAGACCGAGTTAGGTCTGAGATTTCACAACCAGGCAAGGGTCTCCTTTGACAGAGTTAGGGGAAAATCTTGCATTTTACCCTGTCTCTTGCACCTTGCTATTGCAACGTCAGTTCGAAGTAATCTATGTTGTCATCGGGGTCCCCGAAACTGTCATACATGTTCAAGGCGGGATGAAATAGTCATCAATCTTCTACGTGAACAACCCACAGCGAGATGTTTTGGCACATCAGGATATATCCCTCATGCCCGTTTCTCGGTGGCTATGCCTGTCCAGAGTCGTGCGAGACCTAGTCTCATTTCCTCGTCTCCGAGGTTATCTATCCTGCGTTGAGGTGACGTCTCCCGACGCGCTGAAATAAATGCATCAAGTGTGCATTTATTACTATTTTAATGCACTTCATTTCTTAATACAATTTTAAAATTTGAATACAATATTTTCTTTGTTTTTTTGTACTATAACATCTTTCTCTATTTCTCAAAAATTGGATACTTATATAACTCCATTAAATTATGTGATTACAACACACTAAATGCAATAAGAATATTAAATTTCAATTCAATTACTATATATATTTTTCGAGTAACCTAAATTTATTAAACAAAATTATTATAACTATTAAATTTTATTATATATTTTGAATATTCAAACATATGTTTAGGAAAAAATAAATACATACGTATAAATATATGAATGAGAATTTTAGAAATTTTAACTGTTAAAAATGTTGTAATTGTTCGATAGTATATTTTTAATAAATATTTAATTAAAGAATTTGACTTGTTCAACATTGTAATAAATGTTTAGTTGATTTTATTTATTCATTTTATATTTCAATTAAATATTAACTAAAGACTTCGACTTGTTCAACGTAAAAAAAATGCGGTCACAAATGGAATTAATCCCAAATTGTATGAAATATAGACAAAGTAAATTGAGGGTTACTTTTACGGATGAGCTTCTAAATATCCTCCCTGATATCAATCTTCTCATGACATATTTCATTGCTATATGATTATTCTGTTGAAGGCTAATATGGCCTTCATATTCTCTATCCATTTTTTTCTATGTCACACACCATTCCTCTTTCATTTGGAAAAACCCCCCTTTTTCAATTATTATTTTTTATCAACATATCAAATCAACAAAACACCAAAATTAGTTTCCTTGATACATCTGGTGGTTGAAGAAGCGTCACATGCGCCACGATTCTGGTGCATCTCATAATGAAGAGACCCCTACCTCTGTGACGATTCTCACATGTAGATTTTTTTTCAACTATCAAATATAATTTATGCATAATCTTGCGCTTAGTTATGGATATCACAAAAATAAAAAAAAATTATGACGTACACTTTTAATTTTATTCTCTGTGTCATACATGCCCTGTAGAGATGATTTAACACAATTCAATTTTGAAAAATGATCATTTACTTTGAACCATTATACCAGAATGATTTTTAGGATTATTTTGATCGTGCAATCAATATTTATGCAGTAAATCTTCTGTCTCTCAATTGCAAAAGCTATCTAACAGTAAATCTTCTGTCCTTATTTACCTAAACCTCCATACTTAATGCAAACATTAATGTCGTGAATGACTATCCACATGATGAAGTAGTATTTGCTCATAGGGCAAGGAGGCTAGTGATTGGACTCAAGAGTGTCAAATAATTCAGGTTTTTTTTTCTATCCCCACCATTTCAGAATCTACTACCACAAAATTTGAAAACCTGAAAATACCCTCAAAAAATTTAAGTTCAAACGGATTTGTCTCCTGTTAGATACATCTGCTTTGAATTTTTTCAATGCGGATTTATCTAATACGACAAAAATTTGCTTTGAATTTTTTCAAAGCGGATTTATCTCCTATGAGATAAATCCGTTGGACTCAATTTTTTAGGGGATACTTTCGGGTTTTCAATTTTTGTGGGCGTATAACCTCAAAGGGTGGGGGTAGGAAGAAAACCCAAAAATTAAACATCATTCTTGAAATTACAAGTAAATAAATGACATGTGTTTTCACTAAATTAAATATATTACTATGCATCTAACTTTTTTTGACAAAAAAAAGTGTAAGTGACATGGGATATGGGGGCTCACCATGGTCAGGCTAGGCCTCACAACTCTTTAAGCTCTAATAGAGGTAATTACAGATTACCCACTAAAGAGATCCTCATATCGACATCGGGAGTTGAACTCATGCTCTTGCAAGGAGTGAGTCAACTCCTTACTCTTCCTCTCACTTTATTGATGAGAATTTATGAGATCTCATTGTTTTTAAACTATATGTATGTTTATTTAATTTCACTTTCAGATTTTGGGATTAGAAAAAGAGCAAACAGCCGCTCTTTTTGGAAGGAACACTCTAAGAAATTTGACGTATACCAACGATCACCTATAGTGACAGCAGTAGAAACCATAGGTATAAGTTTCATATACCAACAAACACTCACTCTACTGTGGGTATAGGAACTCTATACCTATGGAAATCAAAATTGAGGGAATATATAATAGGGACAACTTTAGATTCGTGGGTATACGTATGGATATATAATACTTTTAGTTTCCATCTCACTAAAATAAAAATTTCCCCCTGTCAAAAAGATTCCCTCTAATAATAATGGAATGTTTTCCCCCTCTTTCTTTTACGCCTTACCTTTGCCCTAAACCACTAATTTTAGTTTTCCCCAAATTCAACTCTCGCAGATCACTCTCCCTAGAAAATTCTCGCAGATCACTCCATAGAAACTCTCCACGACGACATTAAAAATCTTGCTCTCACCGTCTTTCAAAAATCATTCTCGCAGAGCACTCCATCAAAACTCTCCACGATTTTTTTCTCTCTTGCTAAGCAAAGGGAAAGTTCAACAAGGTTTGTAGCGATATTTCTTGTTCCTCTTGTGTCCTTCGAACTTTCTTGTTTCCCTTGTTTTGGTGATTTGATATTAGCCAAATTTTGCAATTTGTGTTAACGTTGTTGTGTGTGGGGGTGGGGGAATCATTTTTTTTATAATCAAAAATTATATTAAAGAGGATGCAAACGGGCACCCCAACCTTTATAAATACAAGGGGCCTCATTAAAACCTTCTTGGGTCAAAATTTCATGGGAAAAAAACCCAAGGAGGAAAGAGTACTCAGGAAGAATGACACAAAAGTCCAAATTACATAGACTTCATACGAAAAAGAGGATTTCCCCACCAATTAGAAATCTTTAAAGACGAATTTTGACCTTCAATAACCAACTCCAAGATATATTTTTGTCATGATTGACAACCACTTGAGAGTTTTAGACTTTATCTCTGAATAGAATATGGTTTCGGTGAACCCAAATACACCACGTGACTGCTATCCAAAGCAATTTTTTCAATATCCCAGCCTTCTTGGAGTCCAGCATGAGACCATGGGCCTTAAAATGAGCCACTCCAACAAGATTATCCACAACCATAATGCCCATCCAAGTATGAAAAGAAATCCAAAATGATCGAGAACACCTGCACAGAAAAAATATACTCATCCTGCTCAAAACAAAAAGGAAAGCACGACCCATGGGGATCCCCAATAATACCCTTTGAAATAAAAGCATCGCGAGTTAGAAGCTTTCCCTACAACAATCTCTAGTCGAAGACCTCCACCTTAGTGGGAATCGAAAGTTGCCACATATCATCTTAAGCGCATTGAGTATCGCTATCCAACCTATCTTGATGCATCGGATTCAACAGAAGAGTATAACAAGATTTAACTGTAAACTCATGGAAATTATCATGCTTCCAATGCAATCGATCATGCTCAAAATCGTCGTAGGAAACAAGTCCTTAAATTTCTCATTGCTAGTCCACTTGTGCAGCCTAAAGGAAATCGAATTCCCCATACCCAACACCGACGTAGGAGCAAAAAAAAGGCACCCTACTAAGAAGCTATGCCATCTTCCAAACGTAATAACTCTCTCCACTATAAAGAATCCTTAGTGCCACCTGTAGAAGATAGAGATCCTGTGAAAACAAACCTCAGATCCTCATATCAATGAGAAAGAAGCGGCCGCCAACTAGCATTAAAATCATTTAGTTCTACACACCTTATCCAAGGACACCTAAACCCCCAATAGACAAGAAACGCCCACTCCACGACGATAGTCTCTTGCTTACCTTATCAATTATCGGAGCCCAAGTATGTCTTCTTCTAGGATTAGCTCCGACCGGAATACCCAGAAATTTAAAAGGAATAGCGGCGGTGCTACATGACATTAAAGTAGCACCGTAAACGGAGCTATAAGGTGACACTACTCATCATCACTAATCTTACCAAACTCGATACCACTAGGAATAGGTCTCTAAAAATGCAGCTCCACATAACTAGCTTCAAAGAGTCTTTTAACTTTCTGTTTCACCTCCACCACCTCCTCCAATATCATCCCATCCCTATTCAAAGACACGATCTGACTAGATCTACTTCGATTCTTAATGCAGGCATGGAAAAACCTAGTATTGAGATCCCCTTCTCTAATCTAGTTAGATCTCGACTTCTGTTTCATCATACTCTCTTTGACTTGAAGCTGCTTCCAAAAGAACGAAGACGCCTCCTTAAACTTATCCACATCTTCCATCACACCCCCCTCTAATATGACCCGATGATGATCATTCATCACAGAAATAAGATTGTTAACACTGAGATCCATCCGACCAAACACTTCATTATTCCAGACCTTTAGCTTAGCTTTCAGCAATTTGAGTATCTCTTTGATCACATACCCCTTTTTTCCACCACTGTTTCACTAAGCCATTGAACTCGGGATGATGTAGACAACAATTAAACATTTGAAAAGGCCTCGGTCCCCAATCCTTAGAGGACCGAAGCAACCAAATAGGACAATGATCTGAAATAGCTTCCAAGAAGAAACCAAACCCTCAGAGACTAAAAAATGATCCAATCTGCTTCTAGACAAAATGTCAGATCAAAACCAAGTGAACTACTTCCCATACATCTGAGTAAGGTTGAATAACACGTGTTGTGAGTATATCATTCAACAAAATTCATATGAGTAAGGTTGAATAGAGTAGGTTAGATACTAAGAAGATGTATAAAATTTATCTTGAATAGCATAGATGTCTTCTTAGATGTTGGATGGTGTAAAGAGGATGATATGGTCAGAAGGTACTGTTTAATCTTCTTACACAAGTGATCTGGCTTTCTCATTGTGCTGCTAAATTAGGAAGATGAGATAGTTGTAGGTAGATGATAGGAGATAGCTCAATATTTATTAATTAGAGATTGTGGGTAAGTTCCTACAATGGAATGGAAGGAAGCTTTTTCTTTAGGAGTAATTTGTGATGTAAGATGGACTATATAGAAAAGCAGTAATAAACACACAAGAGTTATAGTGGTTCACTTTTATTGTCAAGGGCTACATCCACTCCTCTCACCAAGTGAGAATTCCATTATTTTCGAATAGTTTACAAGCCAGTGAAAGGCTACAACACTGATAGTTTCTTCCACATTCTTAATATTCCACTAGTTTTCTTCTACATCTCTAGCAACTGTAATACCCCTAAGGAATAGTTAGGCATCTTCAATAACATTTCCAACAACCAATGCAATGATAGGAAGGCACCAACCCCTAATACCAATCTTACGCATCTTCATTAGCAATCTGGCAACCAATGCCTTATTATCAAGGTTCACAAATAACGTAGCGTTAGGGTTCTGTTTGGAAGCTGCACTAGCTTGGATAATTTCATACTGTTTATCATTCTAAGCTTTCCAAAGCTATTACTTACTCAGAGAATATTCCCAAAATAAATTTGGAAGAAATGCTGAGTACGGTTGAGAGAGATGATAACACTTCAGAAGCTTGGGGATGAGCTTCAAAAGCTATTTAATAAGCCATATGAAAGGAAATGTTGGTGCAGGCTTGCAATCTACTCTCACACGTGAATGTGAATTTCTATTGGGTATTTGTTGAGTTTTCAACCCAATAGATCCATTGCACATATTTTCCCAAGACTTAAAATAGTCGTTGAAGGATTCTAAAGTAAACCTGGTTTACTTTCTGCGCCTATACAGATCAGTACACTGTCATAGTAGGTTTTCGTTGGGTGCTTCTAAGTAGTGTAGCTTCTGAACGTTGTAGCCTTCTGAACTTCTTCAAGTGCTTTGATAATTACTTCAATAACATGAATAACAATCTTCTGGATATTGAATAAACATTTTAAGGCTGTTTTGTGAAGAATTGGTATGGTGACATAATTTTACTTTTTATGTATCTTCATAGCAGTTATTTTGAACATGTCATCCTTAGTATCTTTTGAATTCTGTCTCCTGATTCTCTTGATTGAAGAATCTTCTGAACGTATTCTGAAGATCTTCTAAGTCACTTATCTTTCTATAACAAGCTTTATTCTTGTTAGGTTCCTGTCTTTCCTTGATTGTGTCATCAACACATGACCTTATCAGGTCATTCAGTGTTAAAAGAGGTTTATTCAGATGATTGTATCTTTTGAGAGCATCCTTTGTCTTGATATGTATCTCCTGAAGAGCTTGGTTTTATGGATGGATTTATCTTTCACAATCCACAAGCTTTTATACCCTGGCCACATCATATCTCACTTCAAGAATCGAGATTCATGCACACTTGACTTGACCCAAACATAAGATGCTAATTGGGATATCTCATCTATTGTTTAAGAGTCCTTTTTCTTTCTCATATTATGTGTAAGATTTCATCTTCTCAATGTGAAAAGTCTTTGGCTAAAGCTGCTATGTCATAAGAAGATTCTTAATGTTTCTTATAGACTTATAAAGAGTGTCATCTTAGTAGATAGAGTTTCTTAGCTGGATATCACTTATGAAGTTCATCTCGCATTGATCATTGAATCTCTTGTCTTGAACATTTTCTTGTAAGACTTCTTCCTTAGCGAAGAACATATCTTCTTATGTTTCAGAAGCTATTTGACTTATCTTTACCTCTGTGACTTTATCACTTAAGGAGGGTCTACTTCTCAAGTAAAACCACTGTCACTTCATTTGTTTTCATTTTCTTATACGGATAACGAATGAACCCACTGCTGCAGCTATTGCATATGGCCTTGACAAGTGAACACTTAATTCATGTCAAGAATACAATAACATATTACTAAAGATAACCAATCCTCTACCATAATTGAGTTTAATAAGGGTGAGCGAAAAATTGCTAGTGAAAACAATATACTTGGTTCTTTTTTCCTTTCATGCCATCCCCAAGCTCTATGCGACCACCATTTTGATGTCTATTTTTCTATCGCCGAAAATCATATTTTGACTATATCTACAAAGGATAATTCAAATAGAGTTACAAATGAGATTATGGTAATTAATTACAAAGTGAATAGGAGAGATAGAGAGCATAGGTACAGTCATGGGTAGAAACTCATAAGGAATCATATTCATTGAAAAACATACTAAAAGTGATACAATGTTTTCTATATATAGAGATCTAGTGTAAGCTAACTAACTAAAAAATGCTATTCTTTTTATAGCTACATTGAATGAGACATGTACTGCAAGAAAGTTTCATTCCACTGGAATTGAATGGAGACACAGTATGAACTCGCCCTGGACTTTCATCTCTGAAATTTGAATTAGCAAAGCTAATTCGCGTAACTGCTACCTCTTAAATTAGTCTAGTGACTCATCCTGGACAGGTTTGAGAAGTTCTTCTATGATTTCCTGAGCTTGTCTGAGCCTCATGTCAACAAGATTATTTAACTTTTGAGGTTGATTTTTCTTCCAATCATGAAGGAAGACTAAAAAGCAAGAGAATCAGTCATGTCAGGATTGTGTAATCCCAACTTCTCATCTCATTTTAGAAGGACAACAGAAGTGGAGAAAAAAATGAATCATATGTAAATGACATTTCAAGGATGGGACAATTACCATGTAGATAAGATAGATCCTTTGGGTGATTCGCAGATTTGATGTATAGGTATTCAAATATCATGGTTAAAGGAGGTTTTTGCAAATGGAAGAGGAATCGTGTGTGAGGTAGAAGAAAATGAAGAGAAACTATGAAGGTCATATCAGTCGTTAACAAAATAATTGTATAGCAAGGAAATAATATGTCATGAGAAGAAGGATATGAAGAAGAGAGTATTTATATATTCATTTCTATTATCCACACTCAGTCAATGTTGACTACTTTTCAACAATAAAAAAAATATTGACTACTTTTCATACAACTTTAAATCAATTTTGCATGTGAACTCATTTATTATAACATTGAACCAGTCAAATTAATAAATTTATGTTTATCTACTTTTGATTGAAAAGAGGATATAACATTGAAAAAGCACTACGCCAGATGTTGAAGAAAAGAGCGCATCCATAAGTAGCGCTTCTTTAAAAAACGTTACGCATTGATAGAACAGAATAGGCTTGGTTCTCTAAGCGCTGCTTATAGGTGTAACGGGCTAAGCAATTGGCAGCGCCTTGTATTTAAGCGCTGCTTATAGGTGATTAGCGCCTAGGCAATAGGCAGCGTTTCATAAAAAGCGCTGCTTATAGGTGAAGTGTGTCCTCCAATAAGCAGCGTTTTTTAGGAAACGCTGCCTATTGCCTAGGCGCGTATCACCTATAAGCAGTGCTTATGGAGCAAGCGCTGTCCATTGATATAAAGCGCTACACCTCTAAGCAGCGCTTATAAGTAGAAAGCGCTGCCCTTTGCCTTTTTTTCTTTCGTTTTCTTACACTAGCTAAGCTTCCAACGTCTCTCTCTCTTTCTCACTTTCATTCTCCTCAGCTCCCACTCTCTCCCTCTCACGAAAACCCACCCATTTTCATTTTTATCTCTCTTTCTCAACCATCTTCAACCCTTCTTCAAGGAAAACCCACCATTTTGTTTCTCTCTCTCTTTCTCAACCATTTCGTTTCTCTCTCCCTCACATACTCTCACCATTTCGTTTCTCTCTCTCTCTCTCTCTCTCTCAACCATCTTCAAGCCATTTCTTTTTGGTGACATATTCAACCATCTCCAAGCCAAGCATCTTTGAAGGTAACTCATAAACTCATTTCTTGTTTTGCATTTAAAGTGTTATTGTGATATATGTGGTTGTTTTACTTGGTTTATCATATTGTGACATTGTGTATATGTGGTTGTTTTGTTGTGTGTTGTCTCTTTTGCTTTGCATTTAAAGTGTTTGTGCTTTTGACTCAAAGAATACCAATTGCAATAAATAGAAGAATTTTGTAAATGAATGATTGAAATTAGGATTGCTTGTTGTTCTATTTATTTTAATGGCATTGAAACCTTAGGTTAGATGATTCAAACTTGATGCTTGTTGATTGGTTCTTTGAAAGGGTGAAGTGTTTCTAAACTTGAGGGGAAATGTAGGTGTAATGTTTGTTGAAATGTCCAAATGAAATGCTTGTTAATTTAATGTTGCTCTAGGTTAAGGGATTCTTGTGTTGTATTTATAAATTTGAGATATTTAGTGAAATGCATGTTAATTGAATGTTGTTCTAGGTTAAGGGATACTTGTGATGTATTTCTAAACATGAGAAATTGAGGATTGTTGCTGAATATGTGAATTGTTGTTAGGTTTTGCGAGTTTGTTTTGTTGGAGCTTTGCATTCGTTGTTCGAGAGTTCGGTTCATTTGCTAGTGCGTGGTTCGCCTAGGTTGGAGTTCATTGTTGCTTCCACTTGTTCAGGTACTTTTGTTGGTTAAAACTAGAGTGACTATTTATTTATTTAAAACTGAAATTGCCTCTCTTATTTATTTTATGTGTTCCTTTTCTTTTAGTTGTGCTTGAAATGAAAGATGATACCTAACTTGTGATGAAGTTTAGTCTTGGCAACAACAATGATTCTAAAAATCAATTGCTAATAACTGTTTTGATTGAACCATGATGATTTATTTATTCATAGATATTGCATTGATATGTAGGCTTTGTTTTCTTGATACCTATCAAATATAAGTTATGCAAACTCTTCTATTACTATTTTTGAGAAATAGATCACCTTTTTTTATATTATATATTTTATACTTGAACAAGAATATAAGTTATGCAAACTTGTATATGTGTGGTGAATGAAACTAGCAAAGTAAAATCGAATATGCCTAAATATGAGAATTGTTTGTTGTTTGTCACCTATAATAGGTTTAGGGTTGACACCGAAAGACCTACATTTGAAGGGGGCGAATTTGAAGAGATGGCAAAGGCTGTTGAAGACGATCTTAATGACTGTCCTCAAATGTTTGAGAAATTGATAACGGATGCGGAGACACCGTTGTATTCAGGTTGTACTGAATTCACAAAACTATTGGCTGTGATAAAGTTGTATAACTTGAAAACTTGCCACAGATGGACGGATAAGAGCTTTACGGAATTACTCGCACTGTTGAAAGAAATGTTGCCGAAGGATAATGTGCTCCCTTCTTGGACGTATGATGCGAAACAAATGTTAGGGTCCATTGGGTTGAACTATGAGAAGATACATGCTTGTCCCAATGATTGCATTTTATTTCGGAATGAACATGCATCGTTAAAGTCGTGTCCTAAATGTAATGCATCGCGATATAAAAAGAAAGAATCTGCTCCAGAAAAGGTGTTGTGGTATTTTCCCATAATTCCTCGATTTAGGCGCATGTACCATAGCTCAGAAGATGCAAAACACTTGACATGGCATGATGATGAAAGGATTAAAGATGGCATGCTACGACACCCGGCGGATTCTCCGCAATGGAAGAAAATTGATATTGATTATCCTGATTTCGGGTTGGATCCAAGAAACCTACGACTTGCATTGTCTGCTGATGGATTTAATCCGCACGGCATTCAGAGTAGCTCCCACAGTACATGGCCCGTGATTTTGGCGATCTATAAATTACCTCCATGGCTTTGCATGAAACGCAAATATATGATGTTGTCTTTGTTAATTTCTGGGCCCAAGCAACCGGGAAATGATATTTATGTATACTTGGCTCCGTTAATTGAAGACTTGAAGCTAATGTGGGAGACTGGAGTAGAGGTGTATGATGGGTTCAGAGAAGAAACTTTCACCCTGAGGGCTATGATTTTTGGCACAATTAATGACTTTCCAGCATACGGCAATCTATCTGGGTACAGTAACAAAGGTCAGTGTGCGTGCCCTATATGTGAAGATAACACTGATTGGATGTGGTTGGAACATGGTAGGAAGAATATCTACTGTGGTCATCGTAGGTTTTTGCCATCTACTCATCCGTATCGACTGTTGAAAAAGGCATTCAATGGGAATATCGAAACCCGTAAAGCTCCCATGGCTTTGATGGGTGAACAACTATTTGAAAAGGTGAGAGGTTTGAACATTAAATTTGGGAAGTCTTTTGCAGGAGAGCTTGCCAAACGGGGGTGGAAGAAAAAGTCAATTTTCTTTAAGTTGCCATACTGGAAGTCATTATATGTAAGGCACTTCATTGATGTGATGCATGTTGAAAAAAATGTCTTTGAAAGTGTCATCGGTACCTTACTCAATATGCTAGGAAAGACTAAAGATACCATCAACTCGAGGTTAGACTTGCTTAGTATGGGGTTGAGACCAGAATTGGGTCCGATAAAGAAAGGTACACGTACATATCTACCTCCGACAGCTCATACTTTATCTAAAAAGGAGAAGACCGTATTTTGTAAGTTTCTTCATGGAGTTAAAGTTCCAGAGGGTTACTCTTCAAATATTATGAACCTTGTATCGATGAAAGACCTCAAATTAAAGTCTTTAAAGTCTCATGATTGCCATGTTCTAATGGAGAATTTGCTACCCATTGGTATACGTTCCATTTGGCCT
The DNA here is from genome assembly GCA_963573325.1 of Astragalus glycyphyllos. Classification (NCBI taxonomy): domain Eukaryota; kingdom Viridiplantae; phylum Streptophyta; class Magnoliopsida; order Fabales; family Fabaceae; genus Astragalus; species Astragalus glycyphyllos. Next base: position 22,890,452 of record OY754313.1, on the reverse strand, counting down.
AAGAAAGTGCGCAAGACCCTAACCAAACTTAGTTTCTGTTGTGCCAAGGGCAAACATTCCTTGTTTTGAATGATAACAAATTACAAGTTACTGATAATTTACTTGAGGTAAAGCGCAGGAAAAATATAAGAGCGCAGGGTGTTGAACAAGAGAGCTTCGGAAGCTGACTCAAAGTTGTAGAAGCTCGGACGAAAAGCTGCTCAAGCATTGAAGACTTATATTACGAAAAGCTGCTCAAGCATTGAAGGCTTATATCGCTTTGCGTAGGACTCATGTAAGATCGTATTACCCAAGTCTTATAACATTCGTAGTTGAGAGATGATCTTTTAAAATTGAACTGTCTTGGAAAAATATTTTATATAAAACCATGTTTAATTAGGTTAGGCACAAAGTGTTTTTAAAGAAATAGTTTGAGTCTTGAATTGTTGTTTTTTAAAGAAAATAGATTCATGAGTTAGTGTTTTAAAAAGAATTTGTTTTTGAAGTAAAGAATCGATTCTTGATATGGTACATAAAGCTAGAAATCGATTCCCACTTATTTTTAAAGCCAATAATCGATTTCTCTCTTGCCTTGGAAGCAAGAAATCGATTTCCCTCTTCCCTTTTAAGCCAACAATCGATTTCCCACTTCTATATTGGTTTTGAAAGAACTTGTTTTGGAAAGAAAACAATCGATTGATGACTTTGTGTTTTAAAAGCATAAAATCGATTTCTTGCTTGTTATTTCAAAGATGAAAATCGATTCATGGCTTGTAAGTCACAAGCTGAAAATCGATTTATGGCTTGTAAGTTACAAGCTAGAAATCGATTCATGGCTTGTAAGTTACAAGCTAGAAATCGATTTATGGCCTATTTTTTTAAAAGAGAACAATCGATTCATCTCTTGTAAAGTTCAAAGAAGTAAATCGCTTCCTTGCCTATTTTTGGAAAACAACTTTCAACGGTCATATTTTCTTAAGTGATATAAATAGAAAAGCAAGGGTTTTCACGACACAGATAGAGAGAGAAAACGAAAAACATTTCACAGAGCCGCAAAACTTGAAACAACGTGAAACCAAAACTTGAGAACGATCCCTTTCAATATCTGATCATCTTCTTCGGTTCTCAATCAAATTTCTAGGGTTTTCATCATCATATCATCTCTCTCAACTCTTATGGTTATTTTGCTTGATTAATCGATCATAGTTTCAATTGTATTCATCTTATCACTTGGCGTTTGGTATTGTTGTGAAATCCTGGGAAAGTGTTTCTTGGGTGGTTCGATCGGGGAGATTGGATCGTAGAAATCCTAAGCGGGGAGCTCGGGTTCTCAATTGGGGAAATTGAGAGGTTTTGTTGTTGCTGTAAAGTGGCGTGAGTTGTAAGACTTTGAAGAAGCATCTTCACCATTATAGTGTTATTTTCCCAAAGTCCAAAGGTTGGAAAGCCGGAGGCCGAGGAGTAGGATTTCAATCCGAACCTCGAAAAATCGCGGTGTTCTTCTTTCCCTTATCTCTTTACTTATTTATGCCCCATTATTCTTGTTCTTGTTATTATTGTTTGGTTTTCTATTATAGCGTTAACTGTTGAATTGTTATTATAACTATCGAAATTGAAATTACTGTTGAATTGTTATTACAACTATTGAAATTTATATTTTTGTTAGTTGTTTTGATTTGCACTATTAGTATACTCATTGTTACTGTGTTGCAATCTCTATATTACAGTTAAGTGGATTTTGTGTTACTGTAAAATTCATCATTGTTGCTATATCTCTATAATAGCTTGCGCAAATTGCTAGCATATAAACCTTTTCCGCATTTGTTTTTTAAACTAGCATTAAACAACTTTGAAAACACAAAAAAGAATGATTTTTAGCCTATAACCTTATTCACCCCCCCCTCTAAGGTTATCGTTTAGTCCAACAATTGGTATCAAAGCAGGTAACTGCATATAGAGCTTAACATCTCGCATTTTTCTGATCATGGGGTCTTTTATTAAAGAGGGGATGTCTTTTAATAGGCCACCTTTGTTTGATGGAACTAATTACGACTACTGGAGTAGTCGAATGAAATGTCATGTGCAGGCTATAGATTTCACGTTGTGGAGAATCATTATAGATGGACCGCTCACACCGATGAAGATCAAAATTACAAAACCAGGTGATACTGCTGCTGGTGATTCTACAAAAACTCAAGCAACTGGTAAAGCTGAAGAAGTACCTGTTGAGGACATCTATACTATTGACTTGAGCGAGTTAAGAAAGTCCGAACTTGACAAGATCTCTCTGAATGCCAAAGCTATGAATATTCTACATCTAGCACTTTGTGAAGAAGAGTATGGAAGGGTAAAAGGTTGTCAGACTGCAAAAGAAATCTGGGATTGTCTAGAAGCAACTCATGTAGGTACAAGTCAAGTGAAAGACACCAAAATCAGAGTTCTCACTTCTGAGTATGAAGCATTCAAGATGAAGGAAGGTGAAACTGTCGCTGCTATGCATCAAAGGTTGAATTTGATTGTAAACAACTTGAGAGCACTTGGGAAAAAGTATTCTACAAAGGACTTGAATGGGAAGATACTTGCTTCGTTAACTGGTGAATTTTTTCCTAAGACTTGTGCTATCACTGAAGCCAAGGATATTGGTACTTTGCCTACCGAAGACTTGATTGGGTCACTACTAGCTTTTGAGGTGGTTTTGGGTGCTAAGAAAACTCAAGAAAAAGAAGCGGTAAAAGAAAAGAGGTCTCTTGCTCTTGCAGCTGCGAAAAATTCTAAAACGGGAAAGAAAGTGGTTGAATCTGATGAAGAATCTGATGAAGAAGACATGGTTATGCTTGCCAAAAAATTCAAAAAATTCATGAGGTTCAACAAGTTAAGGAAAGGTGATTTTTCTAAGAAGCTCGGGTATTACAAAGGAGACAGTCAAGAGAAAGGAGACGACCAACCAAGATGTTTTGAATGCAACAAACCGGGTCACCTTAAAGTAAATTGTCCAAAGCTAAAGAACAAATACCCAAAGAAGAAAGCAATGAAGGCTACATGGGATGACACCGAAACTGAAGGTGAAACGGAAGATGAAGAGGAAGTTGCAAATGTCGTTGGTCTTACAGTAGATTATTCTCCGAATGATACATGGGACAATCTAAGCAGTGACAGTGAAATAGATGAAGAAGTGACTGCTTCAAAGCTTGCTTGTCTCATGGCCAGTGACGCAACTAAGGTAACAAATTCTAACCATTCTTTTTCAAATTTCGATGATTCTTGTGATGATGAAAGCAGTTGTCAAGATTTGAATGAAGCTTTTGAAGCTCTTTATTATAAACATGAAAATCTTTTGATAAAATCTAAGAATCTGAAAAAGAGCAACAAAAGCATGACTACTCAAATCAAGACTCTTGAGAATGAAGTAGCTAAGTTGAAAAATGAGCTACAAAATGCTAAACCTTTCAACCTTGAATTTCTTGAGCTTAAACAAATTTTTGAAAAAATTAAGGCTGAAAATGAAAATTTAAAAGAGTCTTTAAAAAGGTTTGAGGTTGGTGAAAATACCTTAACCAAGTTACTACACTCTCAACATGAATATGCTGATAGAAGAGGTATTGGTTATAAAGGTAATTCCAGCCTCTCTAATTTAAAGAAAAAGGATTTGGTATTTGTAGCTGCTTCTTCAAGTAATAAAACACCTACCTCTTTCTCTTGCACTTATTGTCAAAAAGGAAATCATAATTCTCTTAGATGCCCTATTCGTAGATTATGTGAGCTTGGTACTCTTATACCTGCTTGCAAGAAACCAAGGTGGATTGTGAAAACAAACCCCCTGAGAACTAACCCCCATGGACCCAACAAAGTCTGGGTACCTCGTACTAGCTTTTGATGTTATTTTCGCAGGTATGTCAGTCATCCAAAAAGAAAAATGTGTGGATGGTTGACAGTGGATGTTCAAGGCATATGACTGGTGATGCTTCACTCTTCTTGAAATTGAGTAACAAAGCTAGTGGATCTGTGAAGTTTGCCAACAATGAAACTGCTCGAGTTATAGGTAAAGGTTGTGTGGGTAAGGAAAACACAATCAAAATTAAAAATGCTTTACTGGTTGATGGTGTGAAATTTAATTTATTGAGCGTAAGTCAACTATGTGATAATGACTTTGATGTGTATTTCTCAAAAAATAAATGTGTTATTGTTCATGAAGCTTCAAATTTTCACATTGTCGGTTTTCGTGAAAACAATGTTTATTATGTTGATTTTGACACTGTTAGTGATGATATTGTATGCATGCCTTCTCTACTTGATGATGTGAATTTGTGGCATAGACGCTTAGGACATGCGAGTATGGAACTTCTATCTAAATTATGTGCAAATGAACATGTTAGAGGCTTACCCAAGCTTAAATATGAAAAAGGACAGTTATGTGATGCATGTCAATTGGGTAAGATGCATAAAACTTCTTTCAAATCTAAACCAGTTATTTCTACCAAAAATGTGCTTGAATTGTTACATCTTGATTTATTTGGAGAAATTGATATTGTAAGTCTAGGAGGAGCCAAATATGTTTTTGTAATTGTTGATGATTATTCTAGATACACTTGGGCTATTTTACTTGCTAAAAAAGGTGATGCTTTTAACGAGTTTGCTAAGTTGTGCAGAAAATTACAGAATGAGAAAAACTTAGCTATCAAGGAGATTAGAAGTGATCATGGAGGAGAGTTCGAAAACTCTTCATTCAAAACTTGGTGTGAAAAGTATGGAATTCATCACAACTTTTCAGCCCCAAGGACTCCTCAACAAAACGGCGTGGTGGAAAGGAAAAATAGGACCATACAAGAGATGTGTAGAACAATGCTAAATGAGCATAACCTTCCTAAGTACTTTTGGGGACACGCTGTTGATACAGCTTGCCACGTGCTAAATCGGGTGTATCTAAGGCCATCGCTTAACAAGACGCCATATGAGCTGTGGAATGGTAGAGCTCCAAACATTTCATACTTCAAAGTTTTTGGAATGATCAAAAGCAGAATGCCTGAACCAAATAATGAAAGTGACAAAGAAAAGGAGGTGCAAGCAGAACCTCAAGAAATAGTTGAAATGGAACGAGAGCCCCAAGACACTGATGATCATCTCCATGGAAGAACACATGATGATGTGCCCAAGACATGGAAATCAGTTCGAGATCATCCCATGGAGCAAATTATTGGTAGTCCATCAAAGGGGGTAACAACTCGTTCTTCTCTTAATCTTTTATGCTTTCATAGTGCTTTTGTCTCTCAAATAGTTCCTAGTAACATAAAAGAGGCTCTAGGTGATCCAGAATGGGTTGTGTCAATGCAAAAAGAACTTGAACAATTTAAACGAAACAAAGTTTGGCATTTAGTTGAAAAACCTGTTGATAGAACTATCATAGGGACTAAATGGGTTTTTCGCAACAAACTTGATGAAAATGGTATTATTTTATTAAACAAAAGTCGTTTAGTTGTTCAAGGTTATAATCAAATTGAAGGGGTGGATTTTGAAGAAACTTTTGCTCCAGTGGCCAGGTTGGAATCCATTCGTATAATACTAGCCTTTGCTAGTCACATGGATTTCAAGCTACACCAAATGGATGTCAAAAGTGCCTTCCTCAATGGATTTTTAGAAGAGGAAGTATATGTAAAACAACCCCCTGGTTTTGAAGATTTTGAAAATCCAGATTATGTTTTTAAACTTGACAAAGCCCTTTATGGATTAAAACAAGCCCCTAGAGCTTGGTATGAGAGACTAAGCAAACATTTAATTGCAAACGGTTTCAAAAAGGGTAAGATTGATTCTACCTTATTCCTTAAAACCAAAGGCAAACATCTTATTGTAGTTCAAATTTATGTCGATGATATTATTTTTGGGTCTACTAATGATGATTTGTGCAAGGAGTTTTCTGACATGATGACTAGTGAATTTGAAATGAGCATGATGGGGGAGTTGAACTTCTTTTTGGGACTTCAAGTGAAACAAATGAAAGATGGAATATTCATCAGTCAAACTAAGTTCTCAAAGGAGTTACTAAAGAAATTTGGCATGAGTGATGCAAAGGTGATTGGTACTCCAATGGCGACTGCAACAAAATTGGACAAGGATGAACAAGGTAAACCAGTTAATGAAACTATGTATCGAGGTATGATCGGTAGTCTCTTATATTTAACTGCATCTCGACCCGATATTATGTTTGCTGTGTGCTTGTGTGCTCGATTTCAAGCATGTCCAAAAGAATCACATTTAAAAGCTGTAAAACGGATTCTTAGATATGTTAAGGGAACCACAGACTTCGGATTGTGGTACCCGAAATCGAGTCACTTTGATTTGGTCGGTTTTTCTGATGCCGATTTTGCTGGTTGTACCTTAGATAGAAAAAGTACTAGTGGAACCTGCCATTTTCTAGGCCCTTGTTTGACTTCCTGGTCTAGTAAGAAACAGAACAGTGTTGCTTTGTCCACCGCTGAAGCCGAATACGTGGCGGTTGGAAATTGCGTCGCACAAGTTTTGTGGATGAAACAGACTTTGGAAGATTTTGGTTTGTTATATGAAAATGTGCCTGTCTTATGTGATAACACTAGTGCTATCAATATTGCAAAGAATCCCATCCAACACTCTAGAACTAAGCACATAGAAATAAGACATCATTTTATTAGAGATCATGTTTCTAGGGGGAGCATAGAATTAAAATTTGTAGGCACCAATGACCAACTAGCTGACATATTCACGAAACCTCTAGCCGAAGCTCAATTTTGTAAAATCCGGAGAGAGCTAGGTATGCTTGATTTTTCCAGTTTGTGATTACGCGATTATGTGCTATGTGATTCCCTCCTTTTTGATGAAAACAAAGGGGGAGAAATAACTGCTATATAATTGTTTTCTGCTATGTATGTTTATTTTTATAATTTTTTTTTTTTGCTTACGCTTAGGAGGAGCATATGCTAATGTTTCTTGTTTATCGCCTCCCTATGCTAAGGTAATTTGTTATCATCAAAAAGGGGGAGTTTGTTGTGCCAAGGGCAAACATTCCTTGTTTTGAATGATAACAAATTACAAGTTACTGATAATTTACTTGAGGTAAAGCGCAGGAAAAATATAAGAGCGCAGGGTGTTGAACAAGAGAGCTTCGGAAGCTGACTCAAAGTTGTAGAAGCTCGGACGAAAAGCTGCTCAAGCATTGAAGACTTATATTACGAAAAGCTGCTCAAGCATTGAAGGCTTATATCGCTTTGCGTAGGACTCATGTAAGATCGTATTACCCAAGTCTTATAACATTCGTAGTTGAGAGATGATCTTTTAAAATTGAACTGTCTTGGAAAAATATTTTATATAAAACCATGTTTAATTAGGTTAGGCACAAAGTGTTTTTAAAGAAATAGTTTGAGTCTTGAATTGTTGTTTTTTAAAGAAAATAGATTCATGAGTTAGTGTTTTAAAAAGAATTTGTTTTTGAAGTAAAGAATCGATTCTTGATATGGTACATAAAGCTAGAAATCGATTCCCACTTATTTTTAAAGCCAATAATCGATTTCTCTCTTGCCTTGGAAGCAAGAAATCGATTTCCCTCTTCCCTTTTAAGCCAACAATCGATTTCCCACTTCTATATTGGTTTTGAAAGAACTTGTTTTGGAAAGAAAACAATCGATTGATGACTTTGTGTTTTAAAAGCATAAAATCGATTTCTTGCTTGTTATTTCAAAGATGAAAATCGATTCATGGCTTGTAAGTCACAAGCTGAAAATCGATTTATGGCTTGTAAGTTACAAGCTAGAAATCGATTCATGGCTTGTAAGTTACAAGCTAGAAATCGATTTATGGCCTATTTTTTTAAAAGAGAACAATCGATTCATCTCTTGTAAAGTTCAAAGAAGTAAATCGCTTCCTTGCCTATTTTTGGAAAACAACTTTCAACGGTCATATTTTCTTAAGTGATATAAATAGAAAAGCAAGGGTTTTCACGACACAGATAGAGAGAGAAAACGAAAAACATTTCACAGAGCCGCAAAACTTGAAACAACGTGAAACCAAAACTTGAGAACGATCCCTTTCAATATCTGATCATCTTCTTCGGTTCTCAATCAAATTTCTAGGGTTTTCATCATCATATCATCTCTCTCAACTCTTATGGTTATTTTGCTTGATTAATCGATCATAGTTTCAATTGTATTCATCTTATCACTTGGCGTTTGGTATTGTTGTGAAATCCTGGGAAAGTGTTTCTTGGGTGGTTCGATCGGGGAGATTGGATCGTAGAAATCCTAAGCGGGGAGCTCGGGTTCTCAATTGGGGAAATTGAGAGGTTTTGTTGTTGCTGTAAAGTGGCGTGAGTTGTAAGACTTTGAAGAAGCATCTTCACCATTATAGTGTTATTTTCCCAAAGTCCAAAGGTTGGAAAGCCGGAGGCCGAGGAGTAGGATTTCAATCCGAACCTCGAAAAATCGCGGTGTTCTTCTTTCCCTTATCTCTTTACTTATTTATGCCCCATTATTCTTGTTCTTGTTATTATTGTTTGGTTTTCTATTATAGCGTTAACTGTTGAATTGTTATTATAACTATCGAAATTGAAATTACTGTTGAATTGTTATTACAACTATTGAAATTTATATTTTTGTTAGTTGTTTTGATTTGCACTATTAGTATACTCATTGTTACTGTGTTGCAATCTCTATATTACAGTTAAGTGGATTTTGTGTTACTGTAAAATTCATCATTGTTGCTATATCTCTATAATAGCTTGCGCAAATTGCTAGCATATAAACCTTTTCCGCATTTGTTTTTTAAACTAGCATTAAACAACTTTGAAAACACAAAAAAGAATGATTTTTAGCCTATAACCTTATTCACCCCCCCCTCTAAGGTTATCGTTTAGTCCAACAGTTTCTTCTTTAAGGCGATTTGTAGTAGAGTGATTGACCTTGGAGAGTTGCCATCATTGCAAAGAGAAATTACTGTCACTTTGTGTGAGCTTGAGATGTATTTCCCACCTTTGTTTTTTGACATAATGATTCATCTAATAGTTCATCTGATTTGAGAGATACAACTGTGTGGCCCATGTTACATGAGATGGATGTATCCGTTTGAGCGTTACATGAAGATATTAAAAGGTTATGTGAAAAACCGATCACGACCCGAGGGTTGTATTGTTGAGCGCTACATAGTTGAAGAAGCTATTGAGTTCTGTACCGGCTATCTATCTAGTCTTGAATATTCTGTTGGACTGCCAAGGTCTCGTCACTTAGGAAGCATTAGTAAATGGATGTCAGGAACAAAAATAGTGATGGTATCAAGGAAAGAACTAGATGAAGCACACTTATATGTTTTGCACAATGATACTGAGGTTGATTCATATGTTTCCAAACACATGGACATACTTAAGAGTGATCACCCATATAAGACTCAAGCTTGGTTAACAAAAGAACATAATCGGAGTTTCATAGTGTGGCTAAAAGACCACATTGATTTCGAATTTGCTATGAATCCTTCCTCGATTTCAGAAAGATTGAGATAGTTAGCAAAAGGTCCAAATATGCAAGTTTTCTCTTACACCAGCTATCTAATGAACGGGTACACGTTCTATACAAAAAAACATGATGATCAAAGTAAAATGCAAAATAGTGGGGTGACTCTTGTAGCTCAAGCTTTGCATACGTCAAGTGCCAAAGACAGAAATCCCATATATTCGATTATGTCATACTTCGGGGTCATTGAACACATATGGGAGTTGGATTACAACATGTTTCGAAAGCCTGTGTTCCTATGTAAGTGAGTTGACAATAATAGTGGTTTACAGATTGATGAGTTGGGGTTCATGCGGGTGAATTTCAATAAGTTAGGATATAAAGATGAGCCTTTTATTTTGGCATCCCAAGCTCAACAAGTGTTTTATGTCACTGATCCAATTGATACAATTTGGTCCATTGTTTTATTGACAAATAAAAAATTGGTGAATGACATTGAGGATCAAGCAACCGATGATGATGGTATTGAGGTCGACCCTTTCTTTGGGACATCACTACCAATTGTAGGGGAAAGTACTCCTATAGAGGATTTTGTGTATGTTAGAAACGATCATAGTGATGGGATTACGATTCGTCAAAAGAAATATACTAAGAAGCGAATTGCAAATACAATTATCACTACAACAAAACAGGCAACCGGCGGCGGTTATTCTGCGGCGGTTTTGGGAAAACCGCCGCCGGCAATAATCTTGCGGCGGTTCACGCGGCGGTTATGTTATCCGCCTGTATTATTAGGTAAACGACGGCGGTTTATTGTTATTCTGCAGCGGTTCTAAATTTTAGTGAATTTTTAAAAGTTATCTGCGGCGGTTATTTGTCATTCTACGGCGGTTCTATAATTTAGAGAATTTTGAGACTACTGTTAAGTCCAACCTGAGGCGGTTATGGCCCAACTGAGGCGGTTAAGCCCAATTTTTCTTATACCACAAAAAGGTTATTCCCAAAAATTCCCTTCTCTCTCGAAAATCATTTCTCTCCCTTGAAACCCTATTCCCTCAATTTCCCAGCTCTCTCTCTCTCTCGTTGAACTTCACTTCTCCACCGTCCCTCCCACTTCTCGCCGTCCCTCCCCTTCTCCAGCGTCCCTCTTCCTCCACCGTCATTCCTCCACCGTCATTCCTAGTTCCAGCTCTCCCTCTCTCGCTATTTTCTCATTCCTTTCTCTAACGGGCCTCCTCTCCATCCTCCAACGGTTGCTAACAGGTTTGTTTCGAACCCTGTCTCCACCATCTTCACAGATTTCGTGTTTAGGTTTTCTAGGGTTATTGTAGTGTTCAAATATTGTTTTTGACCTTTCTTTCTCAAAGATTGTTTATCTCCCTTCTTTTTCAGGTTTCAATCATTCTCTCCAAATCAATTTCAGTCAGTGGGATTTGTGTGAGAAGATTATACCATTTTTACTTCCAGAATTAGTTGGCTCCGCTGTGAGTTTTTCGTTTTGTATAATCTCTTCTTTGTATAATCTCTTCTTCAGTTTGTGTATCGAATTTGTGCAACTATGATTTCCTTACTTGATTCAAATTTCAATTTGACCTAAGATGCAAGCATTGCTATTATTCTGTGATTTTAGTTTTTTACCATATGTGAACAGGTTACAAGCACCTACGATGCAGATCATTTTCATCCTGAGAATGCAAATAGGAAACGCATATTTAAGGATGTTTATTTTGGTGTATAACTTTAAACAATTATTTCTTCTTTACAAGAGTTTTCTCTACTGAAGGTGTATGTTTCCAGGTTGAAAATATACTTCCACTCTATGATGTTCCCAACATCTCAGACATTCCTCATTCCTTTGCTTTTAAGAGTAAGTTTTCCCCATTTTCCCCTAATCATTGAAGTCCTAATTGTCTTATTTGTAGGTATTTTATCTTACAAATTGGTTTTCTCTGGTGTAGGGTGAAAAGGCTCATGATTCAATATTTAAAGTATTGAACTATAAAGGGTTAGTTTACTAACTCATGACTCAACTTGATGGATTTAGAGAAATGTCAAATGTCTATCTTTTATGATTTTTTTGGAAAACTTAAATAGTAGTTTATTGTATATAGTGGTTAAACTATATACTCACACTCTTTTATGATTTAGAGAATGAACTAGGATGCTGATTTCAAGTGTAATTGCTGCCACTAACTATAGCTTGCATTGTCATTTGGCAGTTGATTCCTATTATGTATTTGTATCATACTTTAAGGTAAAGCGGAAAAAAGAACACAACCCTATCGTTGTAGCTCTTCTCCTCACCGACGTAGACCCCATGTTCCTCTCTATTCAAGAAGTGATAACATACACCAAGGTTTTGATCCTACCACCCTCAACTTTCCTCCACACGATGACATGTTGCAACCTCAAATGGAAGTTGTTAACAAGAGAGATGCAGAGGTTTTCCTCATGTGGCAAATGTATAAAAGATTAGAGCATGAGCCAGAAAAGAAGAGAGAGAGATCAAAGAGCAGATTGCAGAAAAAGTGAAACGTAGGATCACTTAGATGGTAGTGTGAATTAATTGGAGTGTTACGGTCCAGGAAAAGGTTCTTCAGTTCTTCATTCTGTGAGGGAATCTGGTCTTTCCCTTGTTGATGACTGGACATGCTTAAAATCAATGGTAAAAACTAAAAACATAGATAAAGTTCATTGGTTAGTATGTAATTTTTGACAAGAATTCTTGCTTGTAATTTTTTTTTTTTAATGTAATGAAGTCAATTTTTATTTAATTGTTGTTTCTTTAAATTTTTAGTTGTTATCATATAATTATATAATATTTGGCCATTCCAAACGATTCAACTAGCAGCCAAATAAAAAATAATAATTTTACAAAATAATAATTAATTGCAGCGGTTCAAAACCGCCCTTAAATGTAATTTCAAACCCAGGACTGCAACAAAAATCCATAGAACCGCCGCAGAATTCCCCAGAACCGCTGCAGAGATATGGGCATTATTCAAATGCAGCAATTGTTTAGTGGCGGTTTAGAACCGTCGCAAAAGCCAAACCGCCGCCTAAACCGCCACTAATTACTGCTCCCCGCGGTTATTCCAGCGGTTGCCAAAACCGCCGCAGAGTTTCCTCGCGGCGGAGGTAACTGCAGCAGCTCTGGAACCGCCGCGAGGGGCATTTGGTAGCGGTTAAAACCGCCGCAGAATGTTTTTTCAACCGCCGCCGGTTGCCTGTTTTGTTGTAGTGTATATCCAAGAAAAGGAAAAGGTAATTTAGACTTACATCATATGCTTTTTATCTATTTCCAAGTAGTTATTTTACATAGTTTTCATCTTCTTGTCTGTTTATTTATTTTGGATAGATAAATATAACAATAACAATGATTATGTTTTATTGCAGGTCAGATGGCGGATCATAGTGATCATGACAGTGATCATGAGTGTGATGTTGAAAAGTATATCAGAAAGCAGGCTCCTCGTGGAATGACGGTCAAAAAAGATATCATCAATCGAGTAAATAAAGGAAAAGGAAAAGTATCAGTAAGTTACTAATTACTAATTAACTTATTAATTCAACACTTAGTTTTAATTGTTTGTTAACTAATTTACTAATGACATAATGTAGGTGGTGTGGAATATTAAGGGTCAGCCAATTGGGGATAATCACGCAGATTTGGTTACCTTCCTCGGTAGTAAGGTAAAACAAATGATACCAATTACAATCAGTACTTGGAGTGAGAAAACTGTTGTTTTGAGGAAACACAAAGAGGAGTTTTGGTTAACAATACAGGTATATAATTTTACATCTCTTTAGTAATCTTATTTAATAAATTTGTAACCATATATATTTATATCATTTTCATTGAATATGTGTATGCAGAAATATTTTGATGTGGATGAGTCCCGAAAAGACTAGTGTATGAAGGAAGCTGGAAAGCTACATCGGAATTTCAGGGGTAGTCTAAAAAAAATGGTTGTTTGATAATAGTGGAAACCTCAGATGGAAGCCTCCAACGCTATATAGTGGATTTATTACGGAGGAGGATTGGGTTACATTTGTTAGGAGACGCACCGAAGATGAAGATTTCATGGTTAGTACTATAATCTATTAAGTTATAACTTAAAATATAGTTGTAAATTATATATTATACATTAATGTATACTTATGTCTCTAAATAGAAACTATCCCAAGCGAATCTAGAGAGAGCTTCTGGCTGTGAGTACCCTTATAGAGGCGGTGCTCGTGGATATCAAGTTTTTGAAGAGAGATTGGTAAGACACAATAAGCTTGATTTCTCTTTGTTTAATAAATCTTTTGATTTATAATTTCTTAACATTTGGTAAATTTAAATATAGTTGGAGGAGAGTGGGAAAGATCCTACTAAAGAAAGCATTGAGCGACATTTTCCGTGGGTAGCAGCCAGACAAAAGGATGGGGAGGTTGTGGATCCCAAAACTAAGGAGGTGACTGACAGAATTGTAAGTATTTCCAAAATTCGAATATTGTTTTGAAACTTTTATGATCTTTAAAATGTATAATAATTTTATTTATTATACTTTTGTTTGTGAATCAGGAAACCATATCAGAGTCTGTGTCAAAGGGAGAGATCACTGATTGCTCTGAAAAGGAAATCCTTACTTGTGCCTTGGAAAAGGAAGAATACACAGGTCGTACTAGGGGTTGTGGATTTGGCGTTAATCCATCCAACTATCTTGGATCAAAGAAGAGAACTTATGATGAGCATCATGATTGTAAACAAAGTAGAGAGTTGCGGGTATTGTATGAAGGTCTAAGGTTTGAACTTAGTCAAATCAAATTGCACTAGGGGTTGATTTCGCCTGCAGTACCATCCCCTGCCACAGATAGCGCACGAGATAGCTGCACCATTTCGTCAACTAAGGTATTAATTATTTTTTTGACGGTAAATAAGAAATTAATTATTAAACTCTCTTTCTTCTACTCAATGTATTAATTTTTGTTTATAATTGATTTAGGACAACAATGAGTGTGAGTGTGAATTGTATATCTCAAACTCACACCAAATGGTTGCAATAGGCTTCACATGTGACCAATTGGGAACTTTGATGCACAATTTACCCATACCTCCAGATCATGTTAGAGTCATCGTTGACTGTGCAATTGTGGGGGATGCACCATTGCCTGCTCCAATACCCAATATAGATTTACTAACTGTGCAAGATGCAGTTGGTACATTTGTGGCATGGCCAGCACACCTTATTGTTGTAAGTGACAATATATTTGTAACTAACTAATTATTTTATTTTGTCATTTATTGTGTGCTAGCTAACGAATTATTTTATTTATATATAGGTACGCCAAAATGCTAAATCTAGGGGAAAAAGTGTTAGCAAGGCAATATCTACTAGCAAGAAAGTGTCTCGGTCTGGCCCTTCAACAAAAGTTTCTCAGCCTGCCCCTCAAAAAGTGACTCGGCCCTCACCTCCTCCAATAGTGACTCAGCCCTCTCCTCCTCCAACAGTGACTCAGCCCGCCCCTCCTCTAAAACTGACTCGGTCCTCCTTGCTCCAAAAGTGACTCAGCCCGCCCCTCCTCGAAAAGTGGCTCGGCCCGCCCCTCCAAAAGTGACTCAATCTGCCTCTCCTCCAATAGTGTGTCAGCCCTCCGCCTCTTCCATTGATGATTCTAGGATTATTTTGTATACCGAAATGCATGCGCAATACAAGATGGATGATGGAACCCCGCTTGTATTACAGATGGATGACAACATTTTTGGAAATCCCGATCAACTATTGTTAATCCCAAAATAGGATATTAATGATTTATGTCAGATGAATTGGGCAACCAGTGTTTGTATTAGAGCATATATCAGGTACGTATGTAATTTATTATTTAACATCATTGAGTTTATTTTATTATATCGTTAATTTATTTTGTATATATATATATACCTCTAATTGTAGGTGCTTGTATCATAATATTTTGGTCCCTTCGGAGCAGACACAGAGATATGTGTTCTTGTGTCCGGATAGTACACACCTCCGTAATGTCAGGGAGGACCTGTCTAATTATAACGACCTTGTGGAACAAAACAAAACCGATGTTACAAATTATATCACTCGACGCTTATCGGATGCTCAACATACAGGCGTCGATACCATGTTTTTGGCACCGTGTCTCGTAGGGTGAGAGATTTAATCTATTCGTATATAACATGCATTTTTTAAATACTAGTCAATTACTTATTCAAAGTTTTATTTTGTAGGGATCATTGGATTTTGCTTGCAATAAATCCTAAGACAGATACGGTGTACTACATTGATTCTGTGCATGGTCATTTCAACACCCACCCAGACTTGGTTGTGATATTTAATAGGTGTGTGTATTTCGATCACTCTGCATATTTCTTTGTTTTAGTTGTTAACAATATGTATTTTTAATAATATAGTTATATCCCTTATTGGGGATTGGAACAATCACAGACAAAATGGGTGCCAATAGAGGTAAGTTTGTAATCAATTTTCTCATATATTTATTTACATTATTGTTGTCAAAAAAAAGTATTAAATTAAATTTAACAATTAACTAATCTTTTGTTTTGTAGTGTCCGAAACAACCAAATAACAATGATTGTGGGTATTACGTAATGAGATTTATGAAGGAAATTATTACCCACAACCAAATGGTTATCCCCAGACAGGTATCTTTACAGAACTCTTTTTTATTTTGATTTAACCATATATTTCAATTCTAATTTTATTTAATTATATAATTTCAGTATTTTCCTGATTGTCAGTGGAAGACATACTCTACTGCACACCTTGATGAGCTTAGAGGAGAGTGGTGCCATTATGTCTCGCAATTCTTTTGATTTTCCCGATTGTCCAGTGGAATACTATTGAACAACCTAAAACAACAACAACCACAACAACAATAACAACGATAGAAGAAACTATACAATGTCAACAATAGCAACCACTACAGCAACACAACAACAATAATAACAACTTAACAATTTTAGTATTTTGTGGAATGCTACTTATTTACTTAACAACAATAGCAATAACAACTTAAAACCATAGCAACAACATTAACAACTTCTAGTGAATCAAGCACTACAACACTATTAGTCACTACCAACAATAATATAAATTTCTACATAACATTAGAAGTAATTGTTCCCATCACAATGGTGACAGTACTAATTCAGCCGTGTGAAGCTTAGGGATCATGGGACATCCCTATTGCTCATTATCTAACATACTCACTACTATAGAGTCAAACTACCCCCTTACCTAGATAAAATAAATTGTGTATCAACGAGAGCCAAGAAAATTTGCTTGTAGCGACAGTTCAGCATTCAACGGGTACTCAATAGGTACGTCGAACAATACACAGGTCGTATAGAGAGCAAAATATGGCGAAAAAGGGGGTTCGACATCAACTTCACTGAAACGAGAAAAAGACTAGTGCTTCCCGAAGGTTTCGACGCGTAGAATCCGAAAATGACGTCCGTTTTTCCAACCGAAGATTGTGGTTACTGGAAAATTCGATTTTTCCGTTCGCCTAGGGTTTCGTTACGCTGTGAATGGTGCTTCGTTTGACAAAACAGAGCATAGAATTGAATTTAGATGATGATTTTGGGTTGGCTAGTGAAATTTGGGACAAAATCGTGGTCTAAGAGAGAGAGGACGAAGGGAAAGAAGGAGAAGTTAAGGGTTTGGTAACAACTGTTATGTTTGGCTCATGGAGGAAGAAGACGAAGCATGAAAAGTAATTAAATGATAAATAAAGAAGAAAACTAGGTAGGGGCGCACTTAGCAAATAGGGGGTGCAGCCAATAAAAATGTAAGAAAACAAAACTATAATATATTCCTATTCTTACATGTTAATATATAATATATAGTTATTTCAACATAACAATATCAATATTAATAATTATATCAAAATATGATTAATATCTATAACACTGAACTACTCAAAAAATAATGATAATAAAATGACAACAAATCATAACTAATATTTTATAAAACTAGTAAATAAATAAACAAATAATTCAAAGAACGAAATAGTAACTTTACTAAAATATATCAATTATAAAGACAAACATACACAAAACATGTCACAAAATTACTATTATATACAAACAATTAAATATGGAAAATTTGGGGTGTTACAATTCTCTCCCCCTTAAAAGAATTTCGTCCTCGAAATTCCAACAAGTGTTAAAGAACAAAACCAACCTAATTCTCCAACTAGAAGTTCTCAACGTCCTAAGGGTGATGTTTCCTTAAGTCTATATTTGGAATCTATTTTACGAGTTCAAATAGACGTTTATATATATATATATATATGGTAAGCTAACTAATCTTAGATTCCTAAGTTACACTAACAAACTAAAGTCATCTAGACAACTAATGTTATCTATTATGCTAATTACTATTCCTTTGAATACCGGCGGTAAGTGATTGGGCGGCCGTCCCTCCTACTCATTCAGCCAGGAAACACAAGAAATAACCACCAAACATATGCTCTAGTGGTTCTGTAAGGATCCTTGATAGGGCTTGAGCGTAAACATGTTGGTACCACATTATCGCCCTCAAGCTCTATTAAAGTTCCTTCTTATAGCATGCCATGATTCTGCTGCGCTACTCTGATAACCTAACTTGTAGCTATAAGCATCACTTGTATTCTACCTCCCTCATCTATCTTTATGGTGTCTTTCTTCGGCTCACTCCTAAGATATCAAATTAAGTCTTAACATCGCAACTATTACAAAGGACTATATGGGATGTGAATCTGAGAGGACATACCTATAAATAATAATAATAGAATATATTAGAGCACCCTAATAGTCTACTAATGGTATGGTTAGCTTCCTATGACAACATCATTGTTCTATTACTCACAGTCTTAACCAATTTCAAACTTGTTAGCATCACAAGCACAAACTAAAACAACCATATCAATAATTCATGTAGAGCTCACAACAAGTGTCATAGTTTCACCACAATATCACGACCAAAGTTTACAAAGTGCACAATGATTGCAAAACCAATCACATAATCAGAGTTTACAGTACAGACTATACACATGGAAGTTATGAAAGAATTAGCGAAAATACAAAGTTCACAATATTGTATGTCGAGGGAAATTAGACACATAGAGCAAAACAAAATTAAATAAATAACATAAGAATGTAGTTAACATTTGACACCATATTACATCTAATAACACACAAAGAAATCAATAGCTGTAGCATTTAGGTAAAAGGAAATTATTACTTATGGTGATTAGAATATTACAGCATGTTATAGCAAAGCAACAACTTAAAATAACCAAGAGCGTGATTCCACAAACCACTCAGTCTGACTCATCAACACACAGTTGAAATACATTATATATAACAAAAGGTTTTACCCAAGACATAGTATCAACTAATTAAAATAAGTTAACTGCCTATTGAGCATCCAACAATAAAAATAAAAACTAACTTAATAGAAATTAGTCAACATTCAAAAAGAACATTTTTAGTGCCTAAATTTCTAACAGTAATTCCAAAGCAATTTTTCTTTAAACTCAAGTTTGCAATGTTATACAGCGCATAGTATGCTACTTTTAATCAAAAAAAAGAATTTTTCATGCAAAATTAGCTTGACTCCTTAAGATCATAGAGGTTTTCATGATGATAAATTAGTACTCGAGAATATGTGCAAGGTGCAACACCAAGAGTAAAAGGCATGAAACAACAAAACTAGCGTTGTGGAACAATCCAATCCTTCGCTTAAAATATATAATGAAAAAAAAAATCACAAAGTATCCAAGACCAAAGAATTGAGGAGCACAGTTCTAAGAGAAATCTCAATCTTAAACATTAGCAAAAGAACAATATTTGTCAAATGCGAATATAACAAGAACACAAAGGACAAGGAAATTTCAGGATGAATGAGTATCTAATATCATACTATACAAATATATGAGTATGTGAGTACGTATGCAAGTAAATACAAATTTAATATTGAACAACAACAAAATAGTAAATAATGAATATCATATAGAATAATCATTAGTTTAAATGCTGAGACATGCCAATTCATAACACCACAAAAACTTGAATAATATGAAAACTACATGTATCATTTTGAAGCATTGATACTCAAATAGGATTAAATATAACAATAACAATTACACAAACCTCATTATCAAATCGAACCAAATACATAAATGAATAATTGGTAACAAAAGACTAGCAAAATAATGATTCGCAAGCAATCTCTGTATACATTTTATTCTTAGATAACAAAACCATGTAAGATGAATTATAAAATAAATAACCACCAAAATTAGAACATAAAAACTCAGAGATTTATGCAAGTTCATAGTCTCAAACTATATAGCATTGAAATTACAATACAATTCACAAAGAACACTTACACACATATAAAACATGTAATAACAACAGACATTATACAAGACATAGTGCCACTAACTAAATTGACCCAAAGAATGGATGCGCCGTATGATAAGTCCGAATCAGGGGTGTCCAAGACCCATTAGAAGAAATTTCGACAAAAAAACGAAATTCATCCAGAAAAGTACAGGCTATAATACCCGTTCACGGACAATTTCGGTCTCGGTCTCTTTTTGATCGGACTATTGTAAGTGATCATTGCATTTTAATGCACTCTTTATAGCTTTTCACTTGGTGTTTTGTGATTGTGTTCTGTGCCTAATATTTAAGTCTTAGCATTTTTCTAGACTTTGGGTCTTATTTGAGCAGTATAGCAATTTCTTGATTCTTTTTTTTATTGCATATTGACCCTTGTTTACTATGCAGGCTATAGCTTTGGTTGTGACTATCCGATGGAACTGTGTGAGCATGCATTGGAAATCTAAGTAACACAACTACAATTTTTTTGTTGAGTTCAATACCCAATTCTGAAGTCTTAAAGGTCAAAGCTGCGAATTACTGAAGCAGTATTGTGTAAAACGAGTTTTGGGTTGACTTTAAGTCTGTTAACGGGCTTTTATCATAGAACCTGTTTAAGGATTTAGGTTTTTGGTTGACCTGAGACTAAATGGAGTTCAGCAGTTGTATTTCTCTTCTCTTACGCATTATCATACACTTTACAAAAAATTTGTGCTCTAGCCTCCATTGAAGCCTAAACTCCTAAGGTGATTCAACGGTGAAAGGCCGTCGTTTTTGGATTTTGAGGTTCGGTATCTAATGTTGCAATACAATTTTGTTTTAAGGTATAAATATATGTTTTGCCCCTGCAAATATCACCATAATCTAGTTATACCCCTGTAAAAATAAAAACATTAAAATTACCCTTGCAAATATAAATCGCTTATGGTTATGCCCCTCGGTCAGTTTCTCATCCAAAAAAATAATTTAAATAAGGTTTAAATATATGTTTTACCCCTGCAAATATCACCATAATCCAGTTATGCCCCTGCAAATATCACTATAATCCAGTTATGCCCCTGTCAAAATCTTTAATTTTTCTATTATGCTGATATTTGCAGGGGCATAACTGGATTATGGTGATATTTGCAGGGGCAGAACATATATTTAAACCTTATTTAAATTATTTTTTTGGATGGGAAGCTGACTGAGGAGCATAACCGTAAGCGATTTATATTTGCAAGGGTAATTTTAAAGTTTTTATTTTTACAGGGGTATAACTGGATTATGGTGATATTTGCAGGGGCAGAATACATATTTAAGCCTTGTTTTAATTTCCTTAATTCCATATCTATCAATTTTGAATTTAGTTTTGAATGCGAGCAATCTTCTCAGTTCATTTTTCTGTTTAGTAATCGTTATGTCCTTATTGCAATACATGTTTCAGTTGTGTATAATGTTTGTTTGTATGCAATTCTGTTTTGCAATTTTTAATTATTAGAATTACTTAATTGCTTTGATTAATTAATCCGAGTAAAAATTGATAGAGGGGTTATTATAATTTTTTTATGATATTGGTTGAGTTTGAAACGGTGCATGCCCATTCCTGTGATCGATTGAACCCGCTGTTTTGGCACTTGCTGAAACACTGTGAATCCGTATAAACTAATTAGAGTTTATTTTAGTTACTTTATTTTTTTTACGGATATTTAGTTAGTTTATGTCAATTGCGAATTTAAAATTAAACGATTATTTGTATCAAAGAGAACGTGTGATAATTCTGGGATGCTCACCTAGAAATAGGTGAATCAATTGTCTCTTTAATTTGATAAAACCCCAACAGAAATCTTTGTCTTCATAAACAAACCCCCTTGTTTTATTGTTAACTTTGTTCCTTAATCTCGTAAACTTAAATATTAGAGATCCTTGTGAGACCACCAAGGTTTCTCACCTTGTACTACATTTTTAATCCTTTTTAATTATTTTGACCCATGTAGGAAGAAGTATTTAAGGGGAGTTTTTAATTTTTGTTTGCACTCTTTTTAATTCTTGTTAGCACATTTTTTAATCATGGTTAGCACTTATTTTGACATACATAGGGCTGCTGATAATATTGACAATATTGTCGGGGATATCTAATTAGGGATTTCAACCTTTTGGACTCCACTAATAGTACTAACGTTTTAGTTTTTGTTCTTGCTGTGTTTCCAGGTCTTACTACAGGTAGTAGGCGTTGAGATCGCTGATTTGTAGGAATTATGGGTAAAAAAATCAGTTTTCGGGCGGTCTCGTCAAATTGTTCCGAAACTGCAGCTGAAAAATCCAAAAAAAAAAACAAGGATCAGTACTCCTATAGCAGCGAATACTCACGGGATAACGGGCACAAAATCCCAAATATCTTTATTTTCTATTTTTAATTAATTTTTAAAAAAATTTATATCACCGAGAAAATCCAAAAAATTTTGAATACCTTTCTTTCAAATTAATTAGATTTTTTGCAGTGATTTTTAATTTTTTAGGTTAGATTTTAGTTGTTTTCTATTTTCTGCATCCATTTTATCTTTAGGACATAGTTGGTATTTCTAGAATTTTTGTATTTTCTCACTTCTTATTGCATATGGTGCATCACCATGTCTAATACTATTAATTTGTATCCCTTTGACCCAGAAATTGAGAGAACATTGCATCTTAAACTTTGGGAGCATATAGAGAATAGTGGTAGTGATAATGATAGCGCCTTTAGCCATAATCTCTTTGACCTTGATTCTGATATTGATTCTGTTAACATGGCTAGTACAACCCTTAGGGGAACTTGTAGTACCAGATGGTACTTCCAATGCTCTATATATTAATTATCCTAATGTTGTTGTCTGAATTGAAATCTGGTTTAATACAGTTGTTGCTAAGTTTAATGGTCTTGCAGATCAGGATCGTCATAAATATCTAAAGGAGTTCCACATTGTGTGCTCACCCATGACACCCAACGAATTTGAGAGGAGCACATTAAACTCAGGCCGTCCCATTATCACTCCAAGATGCAGCCAATGATTTGTTGTAAACCTCTAGCTAGGTTCTGTTGAATATTGGAATGACTTGAAAAAGTTGTTCCTTGAGAAGTTCTTTCCTTCCTCCAAAGTTGTTTCAATCAGAAAAGAGATATGTGGGATCAGGAAAAACTCCACCAAGTGTTTACATGAACACTAGGAGAGATTCAAGAAATTGTGGGTAAGCTTCCCTCATAATCAAAGCTCTAAGAAACTACTCATCCAGTATATCTACGGGGGTTTATTTCCCATGGATAGAAATATTTAGGATGCTTCTAGTGGAGCTTCACTTGTAGACAACATCCTAGCAGATGCAAGAGCTTTAATAGAGAATCTGTCCATTAACACCCAGTAATTCACAACCAGAAGCAATTCCGCAGTTCTAACAAGGGGAGCAAATGAGATACAGGCTACTGATCATAAGATCTTAGAAAACAAGTTGGAAGAACTAACAGTTTTAGTAAAAAAATTGGCAATAGGTCAGACAACAAGTGTTTATGGTATTAGCACCTCTTGAAAAGCACCCAATAGATTTTTGTCCAACGCTGCAAGAGGATCGTAATGCTGATACCCCTCAAGCCAATATATTTAACCCGCTAGCCAATGTTGATTTTTCTTCTAACAGGGGCTACTCAAGCTGGAGGCATCATCCAAACCTTAGTTGGGTAAACCCAGCTGCACAACAGCAACAGCCTAGGTAACAATCTAATCCAGCACAAGCTGCTTCCCGGCTTGAATCTTCATTAGAGTATCTAGTTAAGCAGATGGCTACCCAAAATCTTCAGTTCCAACAGAGAACAGATTCCTCAATTCAGAATTTGCAGACACAAGTGGAACAGCTGGCTACCATAATTAATCATATGCAAGCCTACGGGTCAAACCAACTGCCTGCTCAAGCTCAAGCAGTGGCTAATCTGAATGCACCAAACGCCAATGTTAGTGCTATTACATTGAGATCTGGGAAGACTGTTGACACCCCAAAGGTTCCTGAAACTGTTGTTTAAAAAATAATAAGGCACCTGAGCATGTTTCTGATGAACAAGAAATAACACTCCCTTTCCCTTATAGAGCAATAAGAACAAAAAAACATGATGAGGGAAATAGGGATAAGGAGATCTTGGATACTTTTAGGAAGGTGGAAGTGAACATTCCCCTTCTTTAGGCAATTAAGCAAATTTCAATATATGCCAAGTTTCTGAAAGAGTTGTGAACACATAAGAGGAGGCTGCAAGGGAATTAGAATATCAACATGGGGCATCATGTTTCAGTCTTCTTTTAATCCATGCCCCAAAAGTGCAACGATTCAGGGATTTTTACAATTTCTTGCATAATAGGCAACAGTCAGTATGATGATGCCATGCTAGATCTAGGAGCTTCAATTAATGAAATGCCTACATCTATTTTTAACTCTCTTAAACCTTTGTAGGAAACATGTGTTACCATTCAGCTTGCAAAAAGAAGCAATGCTCGACCTGCAAGACTGGTTGAGGATGTTTTTGTTAAGGTTGATGATCTTATTTTCCATGCTGATTTTTTTTTTTTTCTGGATATGAAAGTAAAGAGCAAGTCCAGCAGGTCACCTATCATTTTAGGTAGGCCTATCTTGAAAACCGCCAAAGCAATAATTAAGGTCGGTACTGGGACTCTTTCCATAGAATTTGGTGATAACATTGTAAAATTTAATATCTTTGATGCTATGAAACACCCCATCGAAGAGTATTCCCTTTTCATATTGAATTGCTTACTGATTTGGTTGATGATGTTTATTTTGATGTTGTAACTGCAGATTCTCCTTCATTGGCTGATTTTGCTGACAGTTTAACTTGTGATTGTTGCACTAACACTAATACTTGTGCCGAAGTTGAGACTGTTTTATAGGTTGACAGTTTGCCTTTAGGAACGACATGTTCTAGAGCTTAAACCACTCACTGAAGAGTTAAAATATGCATATTTAGAGGGGAGTGGTGATTTACCTGTTATTATCTAGCTAACCTTGATTCTAAGCAAGAAGAGAAGCTACTATAAATGCTAAAAATATACCAAAAGGCCATTGGATGGACCTTAGCTTATATTCTTGGTATTAGCCTATCCATGTGTATGGATAGGATTTTACTTGAGGATGGGGCAAAATCTGTTAGGCAGCACCAGAGGAGGCTTAAACCCTTGATCTTGGATGTTGTGAAAAAGGAGGTGACCAAACTCCTACAAGTAGGCATTATAAACCTAATTTCTGTTAGTCAATGGGTATGTTCCGTCCAAGTGGTTCCTAAGAAGAGTGGTCTCACAATGGTGAGGAATGAAAATAATTAACTCATAATAGCTAGAGAGTGTGTATTGGTTATAGGAGGCTTAACCAGGCAACAAGAAAGGATCACTTTCGTGTGTCGTTCATTGATCTGATGCACGAACGCTTGGCTGGTAAGTCACATTATTGATCTAATGAAATGTCCCTGTTCCGGACTGGGCCAAACCTTCACTGGCTTGAGCCTGACAATTGACGTACTTCAAGGCATTCGTGTACGCGCTCCAACCGTGCTCAACGGCCGAGATCTTTCCCACGCATCCGACGACTCAGGTACGACAATGTGCCTATAAATAGAGGCTCCACCCTCCAATTCCAGGTACGACGATGATCACTACTACAATGAAACATCACAAACACAATCCCACTATTCTTCAATTAACTCTCACTCTTCTTTCTCCCTTCTCTTTCCTTTACTGACTTGGGCGTCGGAGTGTCTTGCAGGTATCCCCTACCCGACGTGGATAAAGGATTACCTCGGACCTTCCGGTCTCCATCCTCGATCTACCGAGCTCAATCTCCATCTCCCTGAAGCACCTCAATTGGAAGCACTTTCACCTATCCTGATCACCGGCCTCAAGCACCTCTGGAGCTCGAGTGATTCAAGACCGTACTTCGGTACCAAACATTGGCGACCACAGTGGGAGCATCATCACTTGCTTTCGGACTCTATCAAGTCTAATTCTTCCTTGTTACTCGGATTCTCTTCACGGGAATTCACTCTGGCATTCTCTGGATTGGCTCTCATCCCCGAGGTTCGTCCCGACTTCCAATTATCACATCGTGTACTACATTCTCCTTTTGTCTGCAAGTCCCGCTCAGCTCCGACATGGCTTGAGCTCACCTCCATGACAAAGGCAACAATGCTCATCAACTTATTCTGGACTTTCGCCTTATTCTCGCCTGCCCCATCCAAGCACAGACTTCTCTGGATCCCCTTTTTATCTCGGATTCTCGCAAAGTCTCGCTCGCCTCCCAAGCACGGCTTGAGCCCTCGAAGTCTCACTCGCCTCCCCAGCATGGCTTAAACCTCCATCCTATCTCAGATCTATTCATTCATCAAAATGGATCTCTTGGAATTCTGGCTCCAGATCCCAGATTTCTACCCCTAATTGGATCTTCATCCAGCCCCCATCAAGGAGATTTTTTTGCAGGTTTCTCTATACGACCTCGGATCTCTGCCTCACTCTCCTGGCATCCAACAAATAGCACGTAGCGGCTCCAATAACTCTCTGATCTCTGACCTTCCCTCTAATGTCTGAGTTGACGAGCTCCATCAAAGGCCGAAGGGGTTCCCAATTTCGGCTCGCGCGAGCCGACCTCCCTCTGATCTCCGAGCTGATGAGCTCCATCAGAGGCCGAGGTCTTCCTAATTTTTCCTTCTCCAAGCTCCATTAGAGGCTGAAGGGCGGGGGTCCACAACGACCTCCGTTGGAGGAATCTCTAGAGAGAGGAGCCCGCAGCGACTTTCTCATCTACGAAGACTAACTCCCACAGCGTGTCTCTTACGCAATCTGCTACGGAGAGGGGGGCCCGCAGCGGCCTTCCCATCTATGAAGCTCGGCCTCCAACGGCTCTCTTTTGGATCTTCTTTTTGCAGGAATCTCGCAGGTGTCTAGACTTCTATTATCTACATCGGGCCTCTCCTCTTCTACCGGCAAAGGGATTATATTATTTCAACCTACGCCAGAGTTTGGCCTCTCTATAAATTTTGCTCTCTCATCTCGGTAACGGATCCCTACCCTACCGTAAGCATTCAATCAAAACGCGCAGATAATTTAAGGCATGCAAGGCAAAATAGATAAAGGGCAGAATGAATAAAAACTGGAGAAAAGGAACGGTGCCCAATGTGCTTTACAAATGAAGATTCGCCCCGGACATGCCCGGGACCAACCAACAAATCAGAAATTAAAGATACAAGAGTTAGGCAATTTTCTCTACTTCTTTCTCACCAAACCTTGGTAAACAATCTTCCCGTTCTCTGCCTTGAACATGGCATCCAACAGGTTGATGTTCAGCCCGGGTTCCATGACCACGGCCATATTAAGACAGCGATTGAATCCAGACTTGGCTGCCCTTGCCATTTTCATGGTGAGCTCGGCCTTATCTTTCTTCAACTGCTCCACCAGTTGGGCACTCTCCTTCTTATCTGCCTCGGCAGCCTCCAACCTCTCCCGAACTGCCTTAAGATCAGCCTTCAGCGTCGGGAGATCAGCAATAGCTTTCGCCTGTTGACTGACCTTGGCATTGGCCTCGTCAAGCTGCGTCTGGACTCCCTTCAGCTTCTCAAGCTCTTCTTTCAGACTTCGATTGTCTTCGGAATAAGCTACCAAATTATGGTCTCGATAAGTACTCAACTCATGACATGTACGAATTAACTGGCCGTGTAAATTTCTATTTTCAGCATCAAGAGAAGAGATCTTACCTCGGAGGCGTTCAGTCATCTTGCCGGCCACGAGCTCCCGCAGCTCTTTGATGACCCCGGCACCGGTCTGGCCAACTCAGATACAGGCCCTTTTCCATGCTCTTTTCTTGTCGCATTTGTTTTTGTTTTTTTAGCGTAGCAGGTTCATCGGAGGCAGCCTCAGCATTGTCCCTCTTGCGGCTGTCCTTGGTGGCGGACTCCGAGTTCGGCTTCAGGGTGGAGGGCCGAACTGTCGGAGACTTTGTTTGAGTTTGTAGTTTTTGATTTTCTTGGGCAGGCTTGCCCCCGGAATGGGACTTACCTGCCTGTTTATCTGACGAGGGGTTGGTCCCCGAGGCCGACCCCGAAGTTTTCTTCTTCGTGGTCTTTTTGACAGGAGCTTTATCTACTTTGGCTGATGTGTCTAGCCCAGACTCGGTAAAAACAGCATCAAGATCCAATTCTTTCATTTTTCCTGCAACAACAAAGAAGCAATCAGCGACGGTGACTTGCCGAAGCCGACGTAATTCAAGTCAACAAGAAAGATCAAATAAAAAGAAAATTACAAGTATCAAAGTATCTACTTAGTTTGGCTTTGGACTCGGCCACGTCATCGATCATAGAGTCGCAGTGAAATCTCAAGCCGGCCTTGACCATCACCTTTCCCCATTTATTAATCAGTTCATATGATTTTTTATTCTCTCCCTCCAGTTGGTCAGGGTTCATCATGTAACTCTGGGTCCCAATCTCCACTCCATCCCGGACAAAGTGGCCATGATCCCACGATAGCGGGAAGTGCGCCTTCGTTAACTTTCCATCTTCAAAGTCTCCAATTGAAAGCTTGGCAGCACTGCTCAGAGCCCGGACGAAGAAGAAGTTCGGCTTGGAATCCAAGTTCGAGTCATTGGTTGGAAAGAAATAGGAACGTTCGGCATTGCACCTGAGTCAGACGTGTCCTTGCCTCTTATCCTTTCCAGCTTCTGGAGAACGGAACACGATGAAGAAGCAAAAGAAAACTTCAACAGTGGGTGCCCTCTCAAGGCATTCCATGACCATTTCGAAACCTCGGATAAAGCCCTAGGCATTCGGGTGCAGTTGTGAAGGAGCCACATTCAGAAACTTCGGCACTCTTTTCTGAAAGTTGGTAATAGGAATCCGGACCCCCATGGTCTCAAGGATGGCGCCGTAAAAGAAGAACCCAGTTCCGTTATGCTCTGTCCATACCAGAAAGTCCTCGGTGTTGACCAACCTCCATCTCTCTCCGGCGGGGGCGACAGTAAATTTCTCATAGTAGGATATGGGCTTGTCCGACTTCAATCTTACAGCAGTGTTACAGATTCTCTTGGCAACCCAGTCATACTAGTCTTCAGCTACAACTTATTCCTCATCCGCCTCGACCTCGGCCTCATGTTCCTCTGCCCTAGATCCAACTTCAGCATGTCCCACTTCAGGATCCTCCTCAACTGTGCACTCAGAGGTCTGACGAACGAACTCCCTTGTCGAAGCTCCCGACACTGCAGGAAAAGGGGCGTACGTTGAAGACATCAGGGACGGAGCGCCCCTAGGGGCCGACATCGGATCTCCTGTGGCTGACTTCCTCAAGATTGGTTTGCCGGGAATCGGGTGTTCCTCACTCCTAGTTCGGACCATTATCTGCAAGGGGAGGATGGCGCCATCACTACCTAAATCTATCTATATCAGGCTCCGTACCTTATGTTTTAGCGGTATGCGTCCGGGCCTCGGAAATTCCCGAGGCCAGACTACCTCCTTCCCTTGGAGTGAGAAGCGAAAAACGCCGAGGCGGCGACATCGGCCGCTGACAAAAGCATACTGAAGCATTTGAAAAAGTTTGTAGAAAGAAACTAACCTTTGTGCAGAAAGTTGCGTATGTCGGACTGGATCTTGATCTCGACGGAGAAACCTAGGAAATGACGTCGACGGATGAAATACTTATCTCGCGCACCAACAAAAAGGATTCGCTTTGCAGATCTCAAAAAGACGAAGTATGCAAGAATGATCGAATGGATCTCCAACTCGCCTTTTATAGAGCTAGGATGTGAAGTGTCACAACAAATTAATGCGTGCCCCTTTAGCTCTACGCAAACAGGTACCCGAGCTCCCCGAAGCACCTCATATTTATCTGACTCACCTTTCCCCTTATCCAT
The DNA here is from genome assembly GCA_963573325.1 of Astragalus glycyphyllos. Lineage (NCBI taxonomy): Eukaryota > Viridiplantae > Streptophyta > Magnoliopsida > Fabales > Fabaceae > Astragalus > Astragalus glycyphyllos. Next base: position 22,860,713 of record OY754313.1, on the reverse strand, counting down.
GAAAGCTTTACCTTTCCCCTTATCCATGCTCTATAAATAGACGCTCCGCCCTCCAATTCCAGGTACGACGACGATCACTACTACAATGAAACATCACACACACAATCCAACTATTCTTCAATTAACTTTCACTCTTCTCTCTCCCTTCTCTTTCCTTTACTGACTTGGGCGTCGGAGTGTCTTGCAGGTACACAATACAACCTCGATCTACTGAGCTCAATCTCGATCTCCCTGGAGCACCTCAACTGGAAGCACTTTCACCTATCCTGAACACCAGCCTCAAGTACCTCTGGAGCTCGGGTGATTCAGGATCGTACTCTGGTACCGAACAGTCCCTTTTGCACTTTTTTCTATAGGAGGATGCCTTTTGGCCTATGCAATGCACCTGGGACTTTTCAGCGTTGCATGATTACTATTTTTGTTGATTTGATAGAAACCTCCATAGAAGTGTTTATGGATGATTTTACTGTTTATGGTTCTTAATTTGAATCATGTTTGAGTAGTTTGGATAGAGTTTTGTATAGATGCATTGAAACTAACCTTGTTTTGAATTATGAAAAATGCCATTTTATGGTAGGATAAGATATTGTTTTAGGACATGTGATCTCAGAAAAAGGGATTGAAGTAGATCCCTCCGAGATTGAAGTGCTTTCTAGTTTACCTTAACTATCTTGTATTCGCGAGATTCATTCATTTCTTGGTCATGCATGTTTTTACAGGTGCTTTATATAGTATTTAAGCAAGATAACTCTTCCATTGACAAACCAGAAGCAAAAGGATATTAGCTTTACCTTGGATGATAAATGCAAGATGGCCTTTGATTGTATCAAGAAGTCCTTGACTTCTACTCCCATCATTCAACCACCTGATTCGACCCTCCCTTTTTGAAATTATGTGTAATTCATCTAAATATTCATTGGGGGAGGTTCTAGCGCAATGAGTTGACATGGCTTCCCTTGTTATTTATTATGCTTCTAGAACTTTGGATGCTGCACAAATTAATTACACAACCACATAAAAGGAGCTTTTGGCTATTATATTTGCTCTTGATAAGTTTAGATCATATTTGCTCAGTTCCAAGGTGGTTTTTTTTACTGACCATTCAGCTTTGAAGTTTCTATTAAAGAAACTAGAGGCAAAGCCAAGATTGATAAGGTTGATGTTGCTCCTCCAAGAATTTGGTATGCAGAACAAAGATAAGAGCGAAGTAGAGAACTTAGTGGCTGACCACTTAAGCAGGATAGAGAGGACTTTACTCCCAATCCATGATGACTTTCCTGATGAGCAGCTCATGTAGCATCGTGAGGTAACTCATTGTTATGCCAATATAGTTAATTATCTTACGGGTGGAGTTATTACCCACATGCACCTAAAGCACATGTACATAAACTGAAAAAGATGCAAAATATTATGTTTTGGATGATCCCTATTTGTGGAAGTTTGATATTTACCAAGTGATTAGGCGATGTGTACCTTACCATGAGGTTCCATCCATTCTTCAATTCTGTCGTGCTTCTCAGGTAGGTGTACACTTTGGTCCCAAACGAACGGCGAGAAAAGTCTTAGACTCTGGCTTCTATAGGCCAACCATTTCTATAGGCCAACCATTTTTGAAAATGCATTTGAGTTTTAGACTCTGCATTGAACATAGCCTCTTCAATGCTGGATTGAAGAAGGAACAAGTGTAGTCGATCCAACAGGCTTTGTACTTCTGATGGTAGACTAATCATTACCCTCGGTGGTAGGCCGTGGGTTGGCCAACATTTTATGTTCAAAACCCCTCTTCATCTAATCAAATGACTCTAAACCCGCTTCCTCGTAATTCCTTGGAATGGATTTGAGGCGCAAGTAAGGGTAATAGAAAACAACCTCAAACATCTTTACTTCGACAGGAAATGGATTGGGCACGCATTAACCTATCTATATTAGTAGTTTCTGAAGTAGAGTTGATGGCACACATTCACTGGTATGGATCTAATCTCTCCCCAGAATTATATCATAGGAGGGTTTTCTCTAAAAGACAAAGAGAGGTGAACGAGTTATCATAGACCCCACTGTTACATCGGCCACCAACACCCCTCAGGCATGAGGGCGTTGTTCACCCAAATCAATGTTTACCGTTGCGGTGGTAGTTCCTGAAGCACTTACCGGCTCCGTGATTTTAGTCTTGGGGGCAGTTCCCTTTTTTGACGCGAAAGGTGGCTCCATACTCAGGTTTTTACCAGAGCGCAGGTGCATACGCCAACAATAATCCAGTCTAGGCAAATCAAACGTGGTTGTTTGTTCACCCATGCTTGTCCCACTGGGCGTGCACATTTTTTTTGTCGTCAAACTCTTTTATCCTAGCCATGGGAACGACCAGAGATTTGGACAGTCTTTGATTCCTCTATTCTTCAAGAAATTGCGTTGAGGAGAGAACTCTGCTCCTCAACTGTGGGTTTCCTAACTCTTCCCAAGAGGGTCAGGTTGGGTAGAGGGGACGCGAGGATTGGATTATCTATGGGCCTAATGCATGTAAGTTAAGAGAAAGTGATAAAGTAAGATAAAACTGAGAAAAATAGATATGTGTATTCATTGATGTGTGGGTTTGTACAAGTATTCTCCAATATAAATATATATATATATATATATATATATATATGTATATCTGTAGACACATAGACCCTCATCGGCCACTATGCGAGCCAACATTTACCTACCGTTGGATCAAACAAAGATCAACGTCTAATCTCGCTCCTAAGCCCTAAGAAATCGAAGCCATAACCCATGAGCTCACTAGCACTATTAGTGGGACAAAAATCACCCATTGTGATATGTGTATGGCTGATATACAAATCCAGGCTCGAAAGAATGGAATAATGATCTGATAGATGAAACTTTTCAAGAACATGATGCCGAAAGGATCAAATGAATCCCATTGCTAAATACCAACGTAGAAGACTTGCCTATGTGGAGCTTTTATCCCAATGGTAATTATACCGTCTGCAGCGAATATAGGACGCTAATGGAAGAAATCAGTGACAATCATCATTTGAGAGTTTGTGGCATGTAAAGATGCTTGCTTGGAGAGTTATGCAGAACTGCTTACCTAGTAGATTTAACTTACAATCGAAAGGGGTGGATTGTACAGAATTATGTCTCCGTTGTGATCAAAGCATCAAAGATAATCAACACATTTTTTTCGGATGCATCCATGCCTGGGCTTGCTAAAGCGAAAGTGGCCTTTTGCAAGCTATATTGCCACTCAAGGATCCATGCGTTGTGTTCCCAAAACATATGTTTTTTATTTGAGACAGCCTGCAAAGTGATAAAAAGCAGCACTTTCTTGTAGAGTTAGGCATTTATTTTAGGTTGTGGAAACAATAAGTCGGCACTCAACTTACTACTATCAAAACCTGAAAATCATAAAGTATTCTCGCCTCAACTAACTCAAAACAAAGAAATAAATTATTTAAGTAAATATTCGTGATTCATTTTGCCCCTTTCTCGCAATATATAATTGTATATAAATTCATCCTAATCCAAATTATTGAGTTTTCTATTAGACGCTTATCTTATAAATCAGACAACGATTTCTGAGATGCTCAAGACACTCCGGTAACTTTGTGTGAACCATGCAATTTACCTTGATGATCAACGACTACAATAGAAAACCCAATGGATAACATCTAATGTTCTTTAATATTGATTAATGTTTGATTAGTACCTACAAATATATATTTATTGCAAAAAGTAGTTCATGACTGCATATCTATATAGAAAAAAACAAAGTTTTGCAAAATTTTCATACTTGATGATGAACCTTGTGTGTGTCATTTTTCTTTTAAAACTTGCGTTTGTTAATTCTCTTTTCAAGTTTATCAAAATCTTCTGCCTTAAGAGAGAAATTCTCAGGAACTTCAATGTCAAATCTTTGACCATACTCTTCCAATTGATCTCTCGTGGTTACACCATCCTGAGGTGGGCTAAAGAAAACTGGAAAAACATCCTCGTATTTGAAAGGAGAAAGGAGAGAATAAGAACCTTTGTGCGGGCTTGAGTGCATTTACTGTCTCCCTCAAAAGTAATATGTGGATGTGAAGGAGAAACGTCCACTGAGGTACAACAAGAGACAATGCGACCTCGAGCGAGGTCGAAAATGGTACGATGTCAAAGCAACGAAGAGAACGACGAAGAGTGTGTGTGTGTGTGTGTGTGAGAGAGAGAGAGCGAGGTAAAGAGACAGTGAGAACGAGATAGAACTAGGGTTTCAGTGTTTTGTGTGTGAGTGTGAGAGAGAGAGAGAGAGAATGGACTAAACAAAGGGTTTTCGAGGTTAATATATGTGTAAAGAACGTACCACACAGAGTGTTAACAGACACTCGCGTGGAATTGTCGGCGTTTATACGTTTTTAGTTCTATGAAAGAATCCACAGCGATTACTAAGAAATACTTGGCATTGAATGCCTAGTGTTTTAAACGTATTAAATTCTACAACTTATCCACACAGAGCATTAACAAACATTCGGTGTTTTATTTCAAGCATGTTAAATGTTATTTATATCAGATATAAAATGGTGGTTGTCATAAGGACGACGTCCATTTCGATGCTTGAAACACGCTAAAATGAAATATTATAATTTTCTACAAAAATACAGTATGTTTGTGTTTAACATCAGCTGTTTCGTAAAACTAGTGTTAATTCACAAAATATTAGACATTTCGTATACTTGTGAACTTTCCCACCAAAAAGTTAGACAATTTTATTTTCTTTTCACACAGGTTTGACGGGACATCACATTGTATTTATCTCGTCATTATTTCGCTCCTCTATATTTCTCAATGAACATAAATGTCAGATATATATGACATGAGTTGAGATATACTTAAAGAATGTATGCATTTAAACACCTTAAACTTTAGTAAATGAAGTCTCCGTTTCTTTTAAGAAATTAAGATGATCTCTAATCCAAATGAAAGTAATCAATATTATTTTTTAGATCCTAAATAAATACAATGATCTCTACCAAATCAATTAAATGATAATATTAATTTCTTTTGTAACTGCATTAATGATAATAAAATTGCAGTCATGACATAAAATTTAGATTCATTAATCTATCAAATCAAATGAGCTAATACCTCTGGTACGTAATATAAAATAAAATACATAAGTTGCTTTCTTTTGTTTCAAAATATAAAATACAATCTCTATTTTAAATATGTATTAAATGATCAATCTCAACATTAATCGTATTTTAGGGGTTAAATTAAGGTGATGTCATTAATTAGGAGTATAAACTCCATTTAATAAACATGGGTAATTTTGGAAAAAGGTTACACATTTAACCTTATTAAATGAGAAAAGCTGATTTCAATGTCATTCCGTATTCTGTACGTTTTATTGGTTTATTTTTTATATTGTGGATTGGAAATAGTATCAACGAATTCTCATTAAATTATAATACTTTTTATACTTATTACTGAAAACGGGGTATCATTCAACAAACTTTTTGTTTTTGGAAAAAACAAAACTTTAATTATATATAGCTTCACTAGTTATTATAAATACAATTTGAGATTACAATCTTCATCAATATCCTCAAAAAAATGAAGTTCACAACACTTTCATCCGTTTTGTTCATCCTTTGTTTGTTCCTCATTTTTCATTAGGAATCCTCAAAATGCAAATTCTGAGGCAAAAGATTCTGCTGATGGACCTCATAATTGTGAGAGAGCTATTGAAGAAGAAGGGACTAAGAATTCCACAATCATTTCTCTTAATAATAAGATGGTGTTGATTAGTAAAATTGCTTTTTTATCTACAAATCATATTGTACATGGAGTGGTTGATTCTTATGAAATCTACCATAGGAAAATGTTGAGCTCTAAGGTAATTTAGGAGTTTAACTTTATTTATCCTGTAAAAATGACAATAAGCTATTTCAACAAGTTCCAATCTAAAAAAATAGTAAATTTTTTGTTATCGTATTTTTGGTGTACAGTATCCACCATCTTTAACGATATTAATCTATGTTAGGAAACTTAGAGTTTTCGTCACACATAACACTTGTATTCTCCCTCCATATTTTTCAGTTACCGCTCGGACTCACTCCTTATAGTAATGGTCTTATAATTTGAAATTTTTTATCAATTTCTTTTTGTATAAAAAATATCAAGTACGAAGTAAGGAAAGAAAGAAAAAATATGTAATATTTTAATATTTGTTTGACTGCATCGGATATTGCTAGTATTGACTCCCTTTTATTCTTTGGTATGTAACTATTGAGAACATTTATATTAAATTTACTCTTCATTCATCTATCTATTCATTTAAAGTTTTCTCTCTTTATCTATATATCTACCTACAGAATAGGCCAAAAAAAATCATTTGAAATATCTTATATTTTTGTCAAGTATTATTCTTTTTGTCAAAATTTTAATTTGATTTTGTTTCTTCATTACTTTTTATCTTTCTTACTTTCATTTTATACACTTTTACAATTTTATCTTGTTTTTTGTTCTTTACCTTTTCTCAATCCTTATATCTTTTCATTTCCCCTTTTCATCCATCTTTTTTTACTTATGATTCTGAAATCTGTTTTTATTTTTTTTTAAATCTAGAAAGAGCGAGCTATTAGCCTAATACTATTTTGTAGGCTAGGCTTCCTAGAGCACGCCGAGTCATCATGTTGACAGATGATTGATAGCTACTTCTCTTTTAACTCGTCATGATGATCAGGAGATAATGTGATTTTCGGATGCTTTGATTTTCAGACTCTCTTTCCATATAGCTTTTCTCTGTAAATGCATTAATCGCGTAAGTAGACCTTCATCTTCAAGAAAGCTTTGACTTGATGCTTCACAAAATATATGCTTTTGTGTAGATTAACTTTTTTTGCATGTTGACATATCTTTAGAAGATGTCTTCTGAACTAGATGTTTCAAACTTCTTCAGTAAAGTTAGTCTTTGGCTTCATGCATCGTCTTTAGTAGACTTGATCTTGAGCATCAACTTGACTTCGTGCTTTTGATGCTTTGGCCGGTCTTTCTGTAGCCTAAATATTCTAGGTTTGACTTGGCCTTGACTTTGTACATGTTTGTACTTTGGAAGCTTTAGTACATTCACATGTCTTCTTGATGAGCTTCAACTTGTCTTTATCTTCTGACATTGATTCTTTTTGTTGAAAGCTCTGATGAATCTTTTTTATTTTCTTTGTCTTGCTTGATGAAGTGTGTATCTCATGTTGTAGTATATGTTATAACATCCTGCACACTTGAACAAAAAAATAAAAAACAAATTGCTCTCTTGCTTTATTATGCTTAAAACATCAAGCCAAGGGATTATTATTGTTCGAACTAAACTAGTTCTTTCAATATCCCCTTTTGATGATAACAAACAACCCTGCAAATTGACGAAAAAATTTATTTTGTTTTATGAACGAAAAACTCCCCTAAAATGATTGGGTCAGTGGAGGCACCCAAGTTAGATAACATCTCTGAAGAAAAAGTTGAACTCAATAACAGGAATAAGTTAGTGGAATTTCAAATAGCACTATTAGTGACTGCAATCCCAATGCTATGAATTACCATTATAGCCCAACCAGTCCTTTCATAATTAATCCTTATAGTACTGCCGGGATAAGGGAGCCTTTTAGTAATTCAATCCTCAACTTCATATCCCAAGGTTTATGGGGCATGTTTGATACGCTTTGGGAGTCTTAATAGCTGATGTTGTTGTTGGATCCAAGGTTACAATATGTTTCAGATTGAGCCAAGAGGCCCAATCCGCTTAACAAACAGCCCAAATTACGAATGGATCCAGCCCAATCAGTAAACCACTGTGCAAGTCCCGAATTAACACTCCGGATCGCTCTGGCTCGATCCAACGGTTCGGAGCCGGTCTAGAGTCGCGTAACCCCCTTTGTGCGCGTATATAAATACGACAGTAGCTCCAAGAATTAGGTACGCTTCTTTCATTTGTGTCTCTCACTGATTTCTGATTGCTAACTTTTGCATCGGAGTGCCTGCAGGTACCCAACCCTTCCGAGTCCAACCTCGGAAGATGGCGACATTGACGAAGACAATCTCGGAGGAATCCGACTAGCGAGGCATTCTTCCGAGCTCGAGCTAAGGAGAAGACTGCACAAAGACATTGGACACTAGCTACTGATCCAGGATCCCGGATCCGAGGTCACGTATCGAACATTTGGCGACCAATGTGGGAGTTGATCAATAATCTCTCACCGAATCAAAGTCCTTTCTCATGGCTCCGCGAGGACTACCGCCGACTCGTATTCAACAACGCCCACAGAGCGTCGTCGAAATCGTGCCTGATGAGATCACACCTCAAAAGGGCACGTACAAGAACTCCCTGCCAAGTGGGCATACTCCGCACTGATCCTCTCACCACATGCGGTTGCCGAGGTAGTCCCAGTTTCGGTCCATGTAGTTAACATAATTCTCGACCTCCTAGACAGACAAAGTCGGGATATCGCCCAGTTGGAGCTACGAGTCACTCAGATGGAGGAAGGGGTCGCCGCTGTCCAAGCTAGCACTGCTGCAGCATTGGCTCGACCTCTCGACAAATCCTCTGTTCAGAACACCGTCATTTCGAAACGACACCGCTATCCGCCCCAAAGGAAAATCAGCCACCGACACCACGTCCACAAGTCCCCACATAGAGGAAGCAGACGCCGTGGCTCACGTTGTCCCCCGACTCCACCTAGCTCGAGCCCCAGTCAGAGCTCCGCGTACGGTTCCTCGTCTTCCCGAAGTGCATCTCCTCGCCGAAGACGATCTCCCGAAGCCGATCCCCTCGTACGGTTCCTCGTCTCCCCGAAGTGCAACCCCTCGTCTTCCCAGCGTGACAGGTGGACTTCTTTCATACGAAAGATCATCGGGTGCAAGGTGGACTCCTTTCATAAGAGAAGACACCGCAATTGAATATGTATGACGGGACCGGCGACCCGGATGAGCACATCGACACTTTTGACCTGATGATGCAGTGTCGATACGCGACGGGTGACGTGAAGTGTAAGATCTTCCCTCTCTACTTGAGCAAGACGTCACTGTCATGGTTTAGAGACCTCAAGCCTGGCTCAATCTACTCCTGGGAACAACTAGTCCGAATGTTCTCGTTGCGATTCACAGCCTCCAGAATGAGGCCAAAGTCGAAAGATGTGCTCAAGGCAATAAAACAAGGAGAGAACAAGACCCTGCGTGACTATATCGAAAGATTCAACAAAGAAGAAAACAACGTTAGAGACCCGGGAGTTAACATAAGACTTTTGTTCAAGAAGCATGGGTGCCGGAAGAAGAGCCTATTCCAGATTGACGTCGGTGTCCATCGACTTGTTACCTCGAAGACTTCCTATGCCGGGCATAAAGGTTTACTGATTATGAAGAGGATGACCTAACTGACGAAGCCGTCCAAGAATCTGCCCCAGCGAAGGGGTCCGAAAATGGGAAGACCTCCAAGAAGGAATAGCTGGGGACTTCTCGGGAGAGGCGACCCCAGCTCGCAGAATACACCGAGCTGGATGAAGCAAAATCCAAAATCCTAGCCAAGTGCGCCAACACCGAGTTCAAGGACCGGAAATGGTCTGCCCCGCTAGTTCAAAGGGAAAACACGAACAAGAAAAAGTACTATCGCTACTAGAGAAGCCACGTGGACGATACTAACCAGTGCCGGGTTCTGAGGGACAACATTGAGGACCTGATCCAGAAAGGAAAACTGAGCAAATACATCAAGAAGCAAGGGGAGGAGGAGTGAAAGCGATCTCGCTCACCCCAGAAAGGCAAGTCCGGAGTCAACAAGGTTGCTAAACCCACAAAGGGCGACTACGAGGACTCAAAGGAAGAATAAGAGCTGAAACAACAGCGTTCTAGAATGGTGGCTGCGGTGATCATGGGGGGCTACTCGGTCGACTCGGGCAAAACCAGAAATATGATGAAGAGAAGATGGAAAGAGATCTTGAGCATAGACAGTAACCCCATGACCACCAATCTCTATGACAGGCCCCCGTTGGCCTTCTCGGACCAAGACCTCCCAGACGGCAGATCGAACAAATACATTCCACTAATCATCTCCTTAGTAATGGTCGATGTCCTGGTCTTGAGAATTTTGGTGGATCAGGGAAGCTGGACGGAAATCCTGTTTCGAGATCTTCTCTCGAAGGTAAAAATTTCCGAGACTGAACTTACTCCGTACAAATGCGGTGAATTGACCGCCTTCAACAGGTCAAAGACGGCACCGCTCGGGTGCCTCGAATTGATGGTCACATACGGGACTAACAAGCTCTCCAAAACGGTGAAGACCCAATTCTTGGTACTGCCCTGCAAGTCCCCGTATAATTCTATCATTGGGAGACTGACCTTGGGCAGACTCAAAGCGGTAGCGTCAATAGTACACCTGAACATGAAATTCTACTCAGCCGACGACGAGATTATCACCGTTGCTGTCTACTTTGAGTTCGCAAAAAAGTGTCACTACCTGTTGGTAAAAACAGAGCACAAGTCAAACAAAACCGAGAAGAAGAAAAAGCATGGAGGCAGAAAAGTGGTATCTGAGGTCAATTCAATCGAATTTGAGTATCATCAAGACTCAAAGGAAGGGCGGCTCATCCACGTCGAGCCCGAGCTCAGAAACACCAACGCAACTGCTGATCCACTTGAAAATCCTTCACTCTAAGCATTACAGGGCTCCCACAACATCTAAGCAACCAACAAAGCAATACACATGCCCCAACAAGCCGCACCTGGCACCTAGCATGGGAGACAAAGCTCGCACAAAAAAGGGGAGGCAATCCCTACTGCTACCTCGGCCTACATTTCTACTTTTGCTCTTATCATTTCCATCACTTGTAAAGTTTAGATCAATTTGGACATCTGAGTCCCCCTCTTTAACTAATGATTGTATTCCTAATTGGACCTCGGTCCCCATGAATAAACTAATTCGCAAAGAACGCTGATCAAGGTCAAGGTCGAATCCTTGCACCTGATCTCGTACGAGCTTCTTCACTCCATGTTCTCTCAAAACTCTGCACTTGGTGAACCGGACCGAATGAAGTCTCACCTGATCCTGCGGCCTCGGAGTGACTTCCTTCTCTCGAAGGGTCGCTCTGACGAGCCTTAAACTGACCTCTATCCCGAGGTTGAGCCTAAAGTGGCCCACTGACCTCTACCACGAGGTCGAGCCTATCGTGGATCACTGACATCTACCACGAGGTCGAGCCTATCGGGGCTCACTAAGCATTCTCACGGGGATGAACCTAACACATTTCGTCCCATCAAAGCTCAGATCCGCATCGGCTCCCTTGTGTGCTCGAAAACAACATCTCTTCACCAGTCAAGACTCGAAATTCAAGGATAGTAACCCGATTCCCGATCACTCAATTCAATTGTGTTTGAAAAACAACTGCAGGACATCACAGTCTAACAGGCTCCACACCGAGGCGTGACGACCTCGAGCCTCCTTACTCTCACGCATGGATAAAACTTTGAATACTTTGAAAATTACGCAAAAAGCAAATAGCAAAATAAAGGAAATAGGAGGCATTAAGACAAAATAATTTATACAAAGGCTGGAAAGGATGGTGCCATCTATTCATTACATTTAAAGGCGACCCCGGGCATAACCTGGGCCACCAAAGAGCAAAAAAGACAAAGCTACAAAAACCCCAGGATTATAAACTAAGGCTCTCGGGGGTAGATGATCTCGGGCTCTCCAGCTCCGTCAACAGCACCCGCTAGCCTAATTATCCTCCCTCCAGAGACCACCTGTAACCGATTCACTAGGGAAACATCCAGCTCCGGGTAAAACACCTCGACCTAGGCCAGAGCATTGTTGAAGGAACTCACAGCAAGAGCCTCCTTCGCGAATTACTGAATGAAAAGGAGAGCCTTGTCTGTCTCTTCGTTGGCCTTCCGCGCCTCTTCCTCTCCCGAGGCCAACTCCAACTCCAAGTCCCCGACTCTGCCCTCATGCTCTTAGCCTTCCAACTTGAACGCCTCTATCTCGCCTTCCAACCTCGACACCGATTCAATAGGCTTAACTTTCTCGACAAGCTCAGCAATCTTCTTCTTCAGCTCTTCAGCATCGATTTTGACCTCGACCAGCCTATCCAATTGGGCCTCAAGCTTTTCCCTTTCTCTCTGATACCTCCCGGCATCCCCACGAGCCCCCAGCAGGGAATGATAAACGAGCAATTAACTTGTCAGTTTTATCCAGCAACTCATCATTAAAGCCACAGATCTTTGGCCTCGAAACAATCATTACCTTGCTCCCCTGGAGAGACCTCAGCGTCCTATTGGCTAAGTGCCCTCCGGCCAAATTCAGTGACTCTTAGGAAAGCCTCAAAATCAACAGGCGAGGGCATGGTGTCACCCTCCGAAGACTAGAGAGACTCCGCTTCGTGGACTTCCCTCCAGCACTCTAAGCAGTCTCACGATCACTTTGATCTTGAGAGGACACATCCCTGGTAACCCCAACCCCGGGAGCAACAACCGGTGAAGACCGAACCTTAGAAGAGCTGCACTCGGCATTGTCTAAACCTCCGACTCTGGCCCAACAAGAAACTGTGTGAAGGTCTTCGGTTTTGTCAACTAGTCTGAAAAATAAGGAAACGACTTTGAGAAACTAAGCACGAGAATCGAAAGAGCAAGTTGTCAAAGAAGAGATGGACCTACCGAGAGCGGCAGGAGAGTCGACATCAACCTCCAAAATCATCTTACACTCAATCTTCTTGAGGTTCGTGCCGAAAGACTAAGTCCAATCCTTTAGAATCTTCACGGTCCGGGTCTCTTGCCGACTCAGGTCGCCCTCCTCGACCGAATAACCCTTCGTCTTCATCTCGAAGTGTTCCTAGCCCCAAGATAGGGGAAACAGGCTCTGCACAACCTCACCTCGGTCTTCAAGATCGACTACTTCTCTTTTGGCAGCCTCGTTCACCGACACCATGTAAACGAAGCTGTACTTAAAGTCCTTTACCGAATCCGTAACGGGCTCGAAGAAGGACCTTATCCTCGAAATCCTCCACTGCATCGACATGAGTATCACTCCCTAATGTGTTATCTAAGGCAAAATCTCTTTCCGTAAACTCCGAGATCAGAGAATCTACTGGTGCAGGAGTTAACGTTGAACCACTAGCCTCGACTCCTTTTAACAATCCCTTTTAATTCGACCTCTGCTCGTTGACGACCACGTGGCCCTCAGCAAACTCCTTCAAAGGCGGCTAGCCAGGAGGAACCAAGATCTGTCTCAGAGAATTTTTGATGTTCACCATTTAAGCTAGGTGCTACGCAAACTCACGTCGGAAACCCCAAACTTGAACTCTAGATGAAGATTCCCAGGAGAGCCTCGCTGCAGGTTCAGCGTTAGAGAAATAAAAACGTAACCCGCCGTGCAAACGAAGCCAGAAAATCAACGTCGGCTCACTGGGAAATTATCCCGTCTAAAGCTCGCTAGACTTGGGAGAATTCAGAGGTTGAGGTCTGCAAATACATAGATGAATTGAAATTGGTCGTCTATTTATAAGGGTATTGAACCCGACAAATAAAATGACACGACCAATCCCGAGGAAATTAATGAACAGGCGCAGGAATTCATGCATTCTTTTATGACAAGACGTTTCGCTTCCTTCAAACGTCACATCTTTCTGACACCAGAGCACGTGGCCACCCGAGAGGCATCCAAGTCAAACCGTTGACCTTCTAACATCCGACGCTATATCCATTCCCGGAGTAACTGGTATAAGCATGTCATTCAAGCCGATGCCGCATTACCGTGACCGACCTTGACTTGGGGGCAACTGTTTCGGACAGGGCCAAGAGTCCCAATCTGCTTAACAAACGGTGCTAATTACGAGAGGATCCAGCCCAATTAGTGAACCAAAGCGCAAGTCTTGGATCAACGCTCCGGATCGCTCCGCCACGATCCAATGGTTCGGAGCCGGTCGAGAGTCGCGTAACCTCCTTTTCCCGCATCTATAAGTATGACACTACCTCCAAGAATCAAGTAATTTTCTTTCATATGCGCCTCTCACTAACTTCTGATTGATGTCTTTGGCATCAGAGTGTTTGGAGGTACGCAACCCATCCGAGTCCAACCTTGGAAGAAGGCAACATTGACAAAGACAATCTCGGAGGATTCCGACTCGCGAGGAATTCTTTCGACTTCGAGCACAGGAGAAGACTACACTGAGACATTGGACACTAGCTAATGATCCACAATCCCAGATACGAGGTCACGTACCGAACATAATGTTAGTTTTCTTTGTGAAAGAATGAAAATCTTCTTATGTGGTGATCCTCGACTGCATCGACATGAGTATCTCTCAATAATGTGTTATCTAAGGTAAAATCTCTTTCCACAAACTCCGAGATCGGAGAATCTGCTGGCGGAGTAGTTAACGTTGAACCACTAGCCTTGACTCCCTATAACAATCCCTTTTAATTCGACCTCTACTCGTTGACGACCACGTGACCCTCAACAGACTTCTTCAAAGGCGGCATGCCAGGGGGAACCATGATCCGTCTCAGAGAATTTTTGATGTTCACCATTTAGGCTCGGTGCTACGCAAACTCACATCCGAAACCCCAAACTTGAACTCGAGATGAAGATACCCAGAAGAGCCTCACCGTAGGTTCAGCGTCGGAGAAATAAAAACGCCACCCGCTGTGCAAACAAAGCCAGAAAGTCAACGTCGGCTCACTGGGGAATGATCCCGTCTAAAGCTCGCTAGACTTGGGAGAATTCAGAGGTTGAGGATTGGAAATACATAGAAGAATTGAAATTGGTCGTCTATTTATAAGGGTATTGAACCCGACAGACAAAACAACACGACCAATCTTGAGGAAATTAATGATCAGGCACAGGAATTCATGCAATCATTTATGACAAGACGTTTCGCTTCCCTCAAACGTCACATCTTCCTGACACCATAGCACGTGGCCACCCCGGAGGCATCCAAGTCAAACCGTTGACCTTCTAACATCCGACGCTATATTCGGCTCTAGAGTAACTGGTATAAGCATGTCATTCAAGCCGCGGCCGCACTACTGTGACCGGTGTAACACCCCCCTTTTACTATTACAATTAAATAGACAATTATCAGAGTCACCTCGAAGGGCGCTACATTTTTCACCATTTTAAACATCTCCAAAATAATTTATATAAAAGAAATCACCAAGCAGCGGAAATATTAACCAGTTTAAACATCTCCAGAATTAACAATTAAAGACATCTCCAAAATAAATTAAAACAATTTCCAATAACTAAAATAATAGTTCAAAACGATAACTAACGACTCTCCGGTGCTACATATCAGAGCTGACACAGACCCAAACGAGAGAGGAAGCAAAACCTAGCAATTCCTCCACGAGCACTAGCGATCACCTGCAGCGTTGCCGCATGAGAGCAACATTCCAAGCAGAAGGGGTGAGTCTAACAGAGATAATAAGCAGATGATAAAAATATGCTAGCATCAGGTAACTACAGCAACACAATACAATTACACCATATCACAGCACCAGATACCAAAGGAAAAATCCATTTGACAGTGAACCACCAAAATTATAACATTCATAGACAATGGGATGATATGCAACCCCTCCAGTGGGCATATGCATGCGGTACCGATCACCAAAATGAGCCACGACGGGCATATCACCAATAAACACCAGAGGCAGAGCCTATATCACCAGAACATGCTTATGACAATGCGACACCATGATTATGCACCAACTCACCATAACAAGTATTTAAAATAAATACTATATCACCAGAATCAAAACAAATGATTTCACCAAAAATAGCACCAAGTTGTAGCATCACAGCTACCACTAAACTCTCCTGAGCATACCAGCACCGCACCTGAAATATTAACACCAGATGGCTCCACAACGAGGACATAACGCACGCACACCACGCACAAGACTGGCGCACAGCGCCTAGGCACATCGCACCTACTTCAGCGAATTAATTAAAATAGCAAACGACATCGGATTTCAACAAATAAATACTTGTTGGAAAGCCCTATGGGTCTGGTTATCATCCCTAAGTTCAGTTTTTGAAGGAGAGTGTCCAATAGGTACAGTTTTCGAAAAGCACACAGGCTAGTTGCAAAAGAGGACAGTTTCTGTTCTTCAAATTCAAGCAATTCCAAAGTGACCAAAACTCAATCAAATTGCATGAAACTTGTGCATAAACTGGGGCAAGTTTTGTCTAGTTTTCAAAGAAATTGGATTCGTTCGAAAAGGAGTTCTTTTGAAAACGTGGTAACCAAAACACTGACCCTGTGTCCAGATTGTTTCCAGAATCTTACTCTAACTTGTGGAATTCATATCTCGAGCTACACAACTCTAAACGCAACCAAACCAGTGCCAAATTAACAAGCATTAAGTCCATTTTCCAGAAAAATAAACCACATAATTTTTCGGTCAATACAACGTTCCCAGTCACCGAAATACCGAATCTATACCCAAATCGTTTCCAGAATCTTAACCTAACTTGTATCGCCTATAACTCGAGCTATACAACTCCGAATTTAACGAAACCAGTGCCAAAACGACCGGCGTTAAGTCTATTTTCAGAAAAAATCAACCTCATAATTTTTGGTTCAACCAAACAGCGCCAGTTTTAGAAAAACCGAACCTGTGTCCAGAATCGCTAAATTGCCAAACACCAAACCCTAACGGCAACGACACCGCAACCACCACAACCAAAAACGACAATTCGACAACGCGACAACAACAATCAACCACGCACAGCAACAACAAAAACACGAACAATAACCACACCATCATCGTGATACAACAATCACGCAACAACAAATAACGAAACAAATCACAATAACGTGCAATAATCATCAAAGCACCAATCTCAACGAAAACACGATATGCAACAACACGAACAATTCAACAAAGCCCTAGACTACCCACACATAATTATCATCAACCCATTATCAAGGTTAAGCCCACCCTTACCTCAACTATGGTGGCGCAAACTCCCTCCTAGCCTCGTTCCTCGATCTCCGAATACGGCGACTCCCCCAAACTGCAGCTTCAGTGCGAAGCCAATATCTCTCTCCTCAGAACTCTTTTCGAAGATCCGAACGGTGAAAGTGTAGAACTATATCTTACGAACCTGCTGCCCAAAAACGAAGACGATCCAACGGTTAACAAAACCGGAATCGCAATTTTACGGTGACAGGTTTGAGAAAAACGGGAATTGTTTTCTCTCTTCTTTTCTCTCTCTTTGGTGGCTGCTCTAATCCGAAATTCCTCTTCCTCTCAACCCTAAATTAATCCTCTCCACTTATAATAGGTGAGAAACATAATGGGCTAAATTATTTGGGACTTTATCCACATAGGAAGGGAGCCCAATGCTATTTTTAACTAGCCCACAACACGTGATTATCATCTAACTCGTTTTCAACATAGCTACTACGCCCATAATTTCAATTCTTACAATCATCCTACGGCAATCCAACTTCGAAATAATTTGATTAAATTTTAGGGCGTTACAACTCTCCCCCATTTAGAATATTTTCGTCCTCGAAAATTTACCTGATTCAAACAGCTCCGGATAGGACTCTCGCATCTTGCTCTCCAACTCCCATGTCATGCTTTCACCAGCAGCTCCTAACCAGACCACTTTCACCAGGTTTATCTCTTTGCCACGTAAAGTCTTCACTTCACGATCTTCAATTCGCACAGGCATTGTCTCCACAGTGAGATTATCCCGCACATGCACATCATCCATCGGAATCACATGGGACGAATCCGAAATATACTTCCGAAGTTGCGACACATGAAATACATCGTGCAAATTCGAAAGATTAGGCGGCAAGGCCACCCTATAAGCAACATTACCAATTCTCTCAGTGATCTGATACGGTCCAATGAAACGAGGAGTCAACTTCTTTGTCTTCAATGCACGCCCAACACCAGCCATAGGCGTGACTCTCAAAAACACATGATCACCAGCTTGGAATTCTAAATCCTTCCTTCTCTTATCATGATAGCTCTTCTGTCTACTCTGCGACGCTTTCATTTTCTCACGGATCAATTTCACCTTTTCAGTAGTCTCTCGAACAACCTCGGGTCCAAGAACAATACTCTCCCCAGATTCATGCCAACACAACGGAGTCCTACATCTCCGACCATACAATGCCTCGAACGGTGCCATCCCGATGCTAGAATGGTAACTATTGTTGTAAGTAAACTCGATCAACGGAAGGTGAGTATCCCACGCACCTCCCTGCTCAAGAACACAAGATCTCAACAAGTCTTCCAACGACTGAATGGTCCTCTCTGTCTGTCCATCAGTTTGAGGATGGTAAGCTGAACTCAACCTCAATTTAGAACCCAACGCTTCTTGCAAACTCTTCCAGAAATCAGAAGTGAACCTAGGATCTCTGTCAGACACAATGCACAAAGGAACACCATGCAACTTCACAATCACCTGAATATAAATCTCTGCCAATCTCGACACCGGATACGTGATATTGATAGGAATAAAATGAGCAGACTTCGTCAATCTATCCACAATCACCCAAATCGAATCGTGCCCCCTCACATTATTAGGTAACCCTATCACGAAATCCATAGAAATACTATCCCACTTCCATTCCGGAATCTCCAACGGTTGCATCAACCCAGCAGGCTTCTGATGCTCAACCTTCGATTTCTGACAAGTCAAGCAGGAATACACAAACTGCGCCACATCACGCTTCATACCAGGCCACCAAAACATCTTCTTCAGATCCTGATACATCTTTGTAGCTACCGGATGGATACTCAACTTACTCCTATGACCTTCTTCTAAAATTGCTCTTTTCATCTCCTCATCATCAGGAATGCAGATTCTTCCACGGTACTTCAATACATTCTGCGCATCCAACTCAAAGTCTTTATTCTCGGATTGATCAATCCCAACCATCAGGTCAACTAATTTAACATCTAACTTCTGAGCTTCTCGAATGCTAGCCATGAATTCATTATCAATCTTCAACATCCCCAATCTGACACTCTGAGGCGTCACTTCACAAACCAAACTCATATCCCTGAACTGCTCAATTAATTCGAGTTCTCTAACCATCATTGCTGACATATGCAACGTCTTTCGACTTAAAGCGTCAGCTACCACATTAGCCTTTCCCGGATGATAGTTCAAGCTAAAGTCATAGTCTTTCAGCAACTCCAACCATCTGCGCTGTCTCATATTCAACTCTTTCTGATCAAACAGATACTGCAAACCCTTATGATCACTGAACACCTCAAACCTCGAACCATACAGATAATGTCTCCAAATTTTCAACGCGAACACAACTGCAGCAAGTTCTAAATCATGGGCAGGGTAGTTCTTCTCATGAGTCTTCAACTGTCTCGACGCATAGGCAACTACCTTACCATTCTGCATAAGCACACCTCCCAACCCCATCTTGGAAGCATCACAATACACCACAAACGACTCTTCCGGATTAGGCAACGTCAGAACAGGAGACGTCATCAACCTCTTCTTCAATTCTTTGAAGCTCTCTTCACAACAGTCATCCCAGATGAAAGCTTTACCCTTGCAAGTCAACTGAGTCAACGGAAGTGCCAACTTCAAAAATCCTTCTATAAACCTCCTATAGTAACCTGCCAGACCCAGAAAACTTCTAATCTCAGTAACTGACTTCGGAGACTCCCATTGTAACACGGCATCAACCTTAGACGGATCCACGGCAATTCCATTCCCCGAAATAACATGACCCAGAAAGCTAACCTCTTTCAACCAAAACTCACACTTAGACAGCTTCGCATATAATTTCCTGTCCCTCAGAATTTCCAATACCAATCTCAGATGTTCTGCATGCTCCTCTTCTGACTTAGGATAAATTAGGATGTCGTCAATGAATACCACCACAAACCGATCCAGATACTCACGAAAGATACGATTCATGTACTCCATGAACACTCCCGGCGCATTAGTCACACCGAAAGGCATCACGGAATACTCATAATCTCATTCACTGCATCTGACCCCGCCAGAGCGAACACCTTCCCAACGGACCTTTCTTTCTTCGGTTTAGGACACTGAGTGCTGATATGACCACCCTCACCACAGTTGTAGCATAACACATCCTTTCGATCACAGCTAGACGCCATATGACCCTCTTTACCACACTTGTAGCACTTCTTCACATCACCTGGACAGTCAGGACGCTTATGACCGGGTTTACCACACTTGTAACATACCACACTAGCAGCAGCATCTCCCCCACTAGGTCTCTTACCCACAGCAGTTCTCTGATTGCCCTTACCAGCTGGAACCTCATACGGCTTCCCACGACTCGAGAAATTCTTCTGCCTATCCCTCATGACTCTAGAATGAGCATTACTGTCTTCCTCGAAGATTCTGCAGCTGTCAATCAACTCCGAGAACACCCGAATTTTCTGATACCCTATCGCCTTCTTGATATCAGCCCGCAACCCATTTTCAAACTTGATGCATTTGGAGAATTCAGCACCAGCCTCACCATAATGTGGATAGAACTTCGCCAATTCAATGAACTTGGCAGCATACTCAATCACCGACATATTATCCTGCTTCAGCTCCAGAAACTCAATCTCTTTCTTCCCACGGACATCTTCAGGATAATACTTTCTCAGAAATTCTCTGCTGAACACAGCCCAAGTGACCTCTTCATTCACAGTCGCCAACCTCTGCCTCACCTCCAACCACCAGTCATCAGCCTCCTCTGCCAGCATATGAGTACCATACCTGACTTTCTGCGCCTCAGAGCAATCCATAACACGAAAGATTCTCTCCATCTCTTTCAGCCACGCCAAAGAACCATCAGGGTTATACTTGCCCTTAAAGGTAGGAGGATTCTCCCTCTGAAACGTAGCCAAACTGCGCGACCCCGCATCACCAGCAGCACCTGGGTTATTCTCCACAGCTTGAGCCACAGCCTGCAAAGCAGCAGCGAGTGCAGCATCGTTCCGTCCTACCATCTCAACCTAACACTGCAACATAAACCATAATCGGAAACGAGTAACAATTACTCAAGTGTTACTCGACTCGACGACTCGACAACTTAGCCGGACAGACTGAACTGCTCTGATACCACTGTTGTAACACCCCCCTTTTACTATTACAATTAAATAGACAATTATCAGAGTCACCTCGAAGGGCGCTACATTTTTCACCATTTTAAACATCTCCAAAATAATTTATATAAAAGAAATCACCAAGCAGCGGAAATATTAACCAGTTTAAACATCTCCAGAATTAACAATTAAAGACATCTCCAAAATAAATTAAAACAATTTCCAATAACTAAAATAATAGTTCAAAACGATAACTAACGACTCCCCGGTGCTACATATCAGAGCTGACACAGACCCAAACGAGAGAGGAAGCAAAACCTAGCAATTCCTCCACGAGCACTAGCGATCACCTGCAGCGTTGCCGCATGAGAGCAACATTCCAAGCAGAAGGGGTGAGTCTAACAGAGATAATAAGCAGATGATAAAAATATGCTAGCATCAGGTAACTACAGCAACACAATACAATTACACCATATCACAGCACCAGATACCAAAGGAAAAATCCATTTGACAGTGAACCACCAAAATTATAACATTCATAGACAATGGGATGATATGCAACCCCTCCAGTGGGCATATGCATGCGGTATCGATCACCAAAATGAGCCACGACGGGCATATCACCAATAAACACCAGAGGCAGAGCCTATATCACCAGAACATGCATATGACAATGCGACACCATGATTATGCACCAACTCACCATAACAAGTATTTAAAATAAATACTATATCACCAGAATCAAAACAAATGATTTCACCAAAAATAGCACCAAGTTGTAGCATCACAGCTACCACTAAACTCTCCTGAGCATACCAGCACCGCACCTGAAATATTAACACCAGATGGCTCCACAACGCGGACATAACGCACGCACACCACGCACAAGACTGGCGCACAGCGCCTAGGCACATCGCACCTACTTCAGCGAATTAATTAAAATAGCAAACGACATCGGATTTCAACAAATAAATACTTTTTGGAAAGCCCTATGGGTCTGGTTATCATCCCTAAGTTCAGTTTTTGAAGGAGAGTGTCCAATAGGTACAGTTTTCGAAAAGCACACAGGCTAGTTGCAAAAGAGGACAGTTTCTGTTCTTCAAATTCAAGCAATTCCAAAGTGACCAAAACTCAATCAAATTGCATGAAACTTGTGCATAAACTGGGGAAAGTTTTGTCTAGTTTTCAAAGAAATTGGATTCGTTCGAAAAGGAGTTCTTTTGAAAACGTGGTAACCAAAACACTGACCCTGTGTCCAGATTGTTTCCAGAATCTTACTCTAACTTGTGGAATTCATATCTCGAGCTACACAACTCTAAACGCAACCAAACCAGTGCCAAATTAACAAGCATTAAGTCCATTTTCCAGAAAAATAAACCACATAATTTTTCGGTCAATACAACGTTCCCAGTCACCGAAATACCGAATCTATACCCAAATCGTTTCCAGAATCTTAACCTAACTTGTATCGCCTATAACTCGAGCTATACAACTCCGAATTTAACGAAACCAGTGCCAAAACGACCGGCGTTAAGTCTATTTTCAAAAAAACTCAACCTCATAATTTTTGGATCAACCAAACAGCGCCAGTTTTAGAAAAACCGAACCTGTGTCCAGAATCGCTAAATTGCCAAACACCAAACCCTAACGGTAACGACACCGCAACCACCACAACCAAAAACGACAATTCGACAACGCGACAACAACAATCAACCACGCACAGCAACAACAAAAACACGAACAATAACCACACCATCATCGTGATACAACAATCACGCAACAACAAATAACGAAACAAATCACAATAACGTGCAATAATCATCAAAGCACCAATCTCAACGAAAACACGATATGCAACAACACGAACAATTCAACAAAGCCCTAGACTACCCACACATAATTATCATCAACCCATTATCAAGGTTAAGCCCACCCTTACCTCAACTATGGTGGCGCAAACTCCCTCCTAGCCTCGTTCCTCGATCTCCGAATACGGCGACTCCCCCAAACTGCAGCTTCAGTGCGAAGCCAATATCTCTCTCCTCAGAACTCATTTCGAAGATCCGAACGGTGAAAGTGTAGAACTATATCTTACGAACCTGCTGCCCAAAAACGAAGACGATCCAACGGTTAACGAAACCGGAATCGCAATTTTACGGTGACAGGTTTGAGAAAAACGGGAATTGTTTTCTCTCTTCTTTTCTCTCTCCTTGGTGGCTGCTCTAATCCGAAATTCCTCTTCCTCTCAACCCTAAATTAATCCTCTCCACTTATAATAGGTGAGAAACATAATGGGCTAAATTATTTGGGACTTTATCCACATAGGAAGGGAGCCCAATGCTATTTTTAACTAGCCCACAACACGTGATTATCATCTAACTCGTTTTCAACATAGCTACTACGCCCATAATTTCA
Organism: Astragalus glycyphyllos; assembly: GCA_963573325.1. Classification (NCBI taxonomy): domain Eukaryota; kingdom Viridiplantae; phylum Streptophyta; class Magnoliopsida; order Fabales; family Fabaceae; genus Astragalus; species Astragalus glycyphyllos. Next base: position 22,837,220 of record OY754313.1, on the reverse strand, counting down.
ATTCTTACAATCATCCTACGGCAATCCAACTTCGAAATAATTTGATTAAATTTTAGGGCGTTACAACCGGCCTCGACTTGGGGGCTACTGTTCCGGACTGGGCCAAGAGTCCCAATCTGCTTAACAAACGGCCCTAATTACGAATGGATCTGACCCAATAAGCGAACCACCGCGGAAGTCCCGGATCAACTCTCTAGATCGCTCCGCCTCGATACAAAGGTTTGGAGTCGATCGAGAGGCGCGTAACCCCCTTTGCCCGCGTCGATAAATACGACACTACCTCCAAGAATCAGGTACTCATCTTTCATATGCGCCTCTCATTGACTTCTGATTGATGTATTTGGTATCAGAGTGTCTGGAGGTACGCATCCCTTTCGAGTCCAACTCGGAAGAAGACAACATTGACGAAGACAGTCTCTGAGGATTCCAACTCGCGAGGAATTTTTCTGACCTCGAGCAAAGGAGAAGACTGCACAGAGACATTGGACACTTGCTAAAGATCCACTATCCCAGATACGAGGTCACGTACCGAACACAATGTTAGTTTTCTTTGTGAAAGAATGAAAACCTTCTTATGTGGTGATCCTTTGTAGAGATTAGATTCACACCAGCGAATGTGTTCCATCAACCCTGCACAAGAAGCCGCTCAAAATACATTCTTTACAGAAGTTAAGATGCTAGAAGCATTATTTTACTCTCCTCAACGAGGCACTATCTAAGTAAGGAAGAAGAGCTTCCATCTCTCTCTCTCTCTCTCTCTCTCTCTCTCTCTCTCTAAAATTGTGCAAATGAAATAATGAAGAGGGAAAAGAATTCAGTTTTGTTTAACCTCAGCTGGTTTCATATCCATAGTGGGCTGGGCTAAAGGAATTTGAACTCTCTATTTAATAGATTCAGATTACTATCTGCAACTCCCCTTTTTACTAGTAAGTAAATGACTCTATTATGCATCAATTCACACAAAATGCTTGTTTAAACCTCAAACTCAATTTGCACCAAAACTAACGTTAAACTCAATCAAAAAACATAAAGTTCACCCAATAAATCTTAGGAGTACGATTTAGTAGTCAAAGTAATTTAAATTTACTTTGGGTATTACACTTGCACCGAATACTCTCTTTGATAATGCCATTAATCGTAATTAATTGCATCAATAATACAAAATAATAAATTTATTAATCAATTAAATCAAATGGAGTTTGAATCGTCTCATGAATCTACGAATCCTCATTAAAGTATTATATTTTTGTACGTATATATTCATTAAATTATTATATTTTTTGTACTTATAACTGAAAAAAAGGATATCAACAATTTTCTTTTTGGGAAAACAAAAATTCATACTAGTTATATATATAGATTCAGCAGTTATTCATAGGGACAAATTAAGATCACAACCTTCATCAATATCAGAAAAATGAAGTCCACAACACATTCATCCTATATGTTCATCCTTTGGTTATTCCTCATTTTTAATGCTCCTTTACCAGCTTTATGCAACAATTTGTATGAAACTGTCTGCACTGAAGCCAAGGAGGATGCCAATAGTTGCTTAAGTCTTCTAAAAGCTTACCCAAAAATCACCAAAGCTAAAACCTATTTTGTCCTCTCCAAAGATATCTTGGATATGGCAATTGATAAGGGAAGACAAGCACAAAATTATTTTATTAAATTGTCAAATGATCATCCAACTCAAGCCATCAAACAATGTGGGACACAATTCTACTCTAGTTGTATTGAATCATTTAGAAGCTCATTGAAGGATTTGATTACGGATCCTCAAAATGCATATTTTGAGGCCAAAGATGCTGCTAATGGACCAAAATATTGTGAGAGAGCTATTGAAGAAGAAGGGACTAAAAATTCCACAATTCATTCTCTTAATAATGAGATGGTGTTGATTAGTAAAATTGCTTTTTTATCTATAAATCATCTAGTTCATGGAGTGGTTGAATCTTATGAAATCAACCCTAGGAAATTGTTGAGCTTTTAAGTAAATTAGGAGTTTAACTTTCTTTACAGTGTAAGCTTATATAATCATAATAAACAATACTTTTTCTCCATATTGTTCAACAAAATATTTTGTTGGTTCCTTCCTTCTTTTTATTTTTAAATTTAGTTGTTATTAACATTTTGATAATAATTAGGCTTTTTAGACCAACATTACGTTAGTCCGAATGGAACTAGATTATTTGAGCTTAGTAAATAGAAAATGATCAAGCGGAATAAAACTTTGGCAATAAAGTTCTACATGAAGTATTAATTAATTAAGTTGTAAATGTTTCTCTTATCTCAATAGAATTTTTGCTACGTTCAATATTCGAACACGAGACTTTGTGATAGAATCTGAAATCAGTTATCAGTTGGACCAACCCTTTGTTAATACTAATCATACAATTTTAAATTTTTTATTAATTTTTTATGGTACAAAAATGGTCAAGTAAGAAGTAAAGACAAAAAGGGAACATAAGTATTATTTTAATATATTCTTTTAGAAAGTATTAACAACCTTTATATTAAATATATTCTTCATCTATTGATAAAAAAATACACACTTTTCATCTATATCTATACATATATCTATTTACGATTACCTATACGTATTTTTTTTATTGTTTAAATACCAAAATGTATGTATGTATATAAACCTACCCATGACTACAATTGGTCAACAAAAGATCATTTTAGCTTGATTTTTGCCAACTATTATTTTTTTGTCAAAATGGTAAGTTGTTTTTTCTCTCTTTCTTACTTTTCAATTATATACATATTTACAAATTTATATTATTATGTTCTTTACTGATTTCACTCCCTATCTTTTAAATTTTCCTTTTCATCCATTTTTTACATTTGATTCTAAAATCTCTCTTAATTTATTTTTATCTCCTCTCTTTTAATTTTCAATTCCTTCTCTCTCTCCCCCTCTCTCTCTCTTCTTTCTCACTTTTGAATCTTTATAAATGAATATTTTGCTTTTGTATATTGTCGTTATATCTACATTTATATAGAATTATCTTTTATATTTTCTATAAATATCTATGTGACCGTGTGATTAGAGCGTGATTGACGACCCATTGATCCCTACAGTGTGGGGCTTCATTGGATGTTTTCGGTATAATTATTTTTTATATTTTTTCTTTACTAATTTTGTTTTTTACAAATGATTCTTTTTTATTTTAGTTACTACTTTAAAATATAAAAAATAATATCAATTACAGGTCAAGTTATTTCTAATAGTTAGTTTTCATAAGTGTATACTAGTATTAAGTATTAACACCCGTGAGATGCACGGGTTTGGTTAAAGCATAATCTTTAAATTAGTCAAAAGACAAAGAAGCCACTCTTCAAAAGATTACTTTTCATAACTCAAGTAGCTATATTTTAGTTTATTTGAGCAAACAATATGGAACTAATTTTATTCAAGTCATATATTGCATTAAGCAGCTCAAGTGCAAAATAAGTCAGCAGTAAGATCTCAAGAACTATAAACAAAGGTGAAAGAAGATGATGGCAGCATCCTTTAGTGAATGTGGCTTAAGTTCCCGCGGAAGTAAATGCTACAACAAAATACTCGATATAAAAGAAAGATAAAAATATAACCACCAATTTAAATATGCTTCTAATATCTATTGGTGTGAAATGAAAATCTCTTGTTAGAAAGTGAAACATGTGGATGACATGCAGGGTTGGATGAAAATCACTAGTTAAATAGAATCACTAGTTGAAAAAAGATGACGTGGGGTTCTATTGTAGATTTGGCTGAAGTTCCCGCTGGAATAAATTCTACAGAAGAAGTGAGTGATTTTTCTTGGAAGGTAGCCACCAATTCGGTTGCCAATGAATGTGGTTGCAGGACTACAAAGAAGACAACATAATTAAAAAGTGGGCTAAATTGCATTTTTAGTCATTTAAGTTACTTATTTGTTCACCTTTGGTCCTTTAAGTTTTATTTTTTCAGTTCGGTCTCTCAAGTTTCAAAATCATTACAGATAAGTCTTTTCTGTCCATCTAACTTAATGGTTGATGACATGTTAGCTATGTGTTGATATGGCACCTGCTAACGTGGAATATATATAACTATGTGTAATTTTTAAATGTTTATAAAAATATATTTCTCACAAAAAAATTATAAAATTCTACGATTGTATTTAATTTCAAATACGTCCCCTAAGTGTTTATTTAATTTCAAATAGGTCCTATAAGTTATTTAAAGGTTTCAAATAGGACCTCTATTTTTAGTCGTGTCATTTTGGATGTAAATGTGGGACTTTAATGTAAATGTGGTTGAAGTTGCTAGGAGAGTAAAGGATGCGAAACAAGTAAGTGATTCTTCATGGAAGGTGGCCACCAATTACGTTGCCAATGAATTTGCTTGCATGGCTGAAAAGAAGACAACACATTTAGATATTGAAAAATGTGGGTATTAAGCAAGATTCGACGAAAGCCGCTAATAAAATAAAACACCTTTATAATGTTAAAAGAAGTACCCACAGGAGGAAAGGCTGCTACGCGGTATTCAAATACAAAATAAAGAAAAGAAGACAACACAATTAGGAAGGGAAAGACCAGGTTATCATGCTGGTTGAATGAAAACAACCAATAAAATAAAAGCATCTATATCAAGTTGTGATGAGAATCTAATTGATTCCATGATAGATTGAGGATCTAACCAAGTGATTTCTTGAATCAAAGATAACAAATAGGATAAAAAGAGAGAGGGAAAAGAAACATACAAATGGATTAGGCAAGAAGATGAAGAAATCGCCACATCCAAGAGGATGATAAGATCAAGGTAGAATCACCACAAGAGTAAGAGGCTCTTAATAAGACTCAAATTTGGTTCTAAGAAAAACCCTAGAGAAACACTCTCTATTCTCACAATTCTATTTCATCAAAAAGTTCCTTTCAACTTACAAAACCGCACCTATTTATAGGGAATAGATTGTGGACTCACTAAAGTGACAAACATAAACCTAAAAGCCCAAATTCAAGCCCAAACTAGGCCTAACACAATTAGGCATCTAAGAATGAGAAATAACGCGCCTAAAAATGTTTGGCTTATAAAATTCATACGAAATCTTAATTATAAAGCTATTTAAAAGACAATGAACAATTTTAGATTATTTGCTATCATTAATCAAATTAATCATTTGAACTTCCAATTGTTCTTGTTCTTTAATCTTCTTTGCTCTTCCTCTTTTAATTGGTCCAAGTGCCATGTCTTGAATCTTCATGCTCTTTGTGTCCGTAACATTTCTTAATGCTCTTGCGGTCGCCATCATTCCCTCCTTCTTGAAGAAATTCGACCTCGAATTTGATCTCCATTGTATCCCTCTTCTTATGACGGCATCTCTGATGGCATCTCTGTTGTATGTTACATAAAGAAATAACTCAAAT